>JANVCC010000020.1:41873005-42075937 GCA_025345505.1 Todiramphus chloris collaris
GGCCGCCCGCCGCCCGCCGCGCCCGCCGCGCCGCGCACCGGATGATGCCCCCGCGGGGGGCGGCGGGTTCCTGCCGCCGGCGGCGCCTGGCGCCCCTCAACGAGGACAACGGGCGGTTCCTTCTGCTGGCCGCCCTCATCGCGGCGTACCTGAGCGCCGGTGCCACCGTCTTCTCGGCCCTCGAGAGCCCGTCGGAGGCGGCGGCGCAGCTCCGCTGGAACCGGACCCTCCACAACTTCAGCCGCATCTTCAACATCAGCCTGCCGGAGCTGCGCGCCTTCCTGCGGAGCTACGAGGCGGCCATGGCCGCGGGCATCCGCGTCGACGCCCTGCGACCCCGCTGGGACTTCCCCGGCGCCTTCTACTTCGTGGGCACCGTCGTCTCCACCATAGGTGAGCGCCGCCCCGACGGCCCCGCGGCGGAGGCGCCCGCCCGGGGGATGCTGCCGCCGCGGCCCCGGGGCCGTCGTTATAGCGACCAAAGTTTGGGGCGAGGCGCCGCCGCGTTGCTATGGCAACCGGAGCCCTTACAGTCGCAGGAGGGGAGTCAGGGTCCCTGTCCCACCCTCACCCCCCACCCCGGGGGGTCGCAGTCCCACCGCAACCCCCGGAGCTCCTCTCGTCCCGCTGCACGGAGCCGGAGACCTGCGCTGCGCTCCGCTCCGCAGCGCTCCGGCTCCCTCTGGGGCTGCGGGACCGCTGACCGTCGCAGCAGTCGGTGCCCCGGGCCGGCCGCGGCGGGACCCCCGTCCCTCCTCAGCAAACTTTTGTTGCCGCCTTGTGCGGTTCCATGGTTGGGCTTCAGCTGACGCGAAGGAGGGAAGCGGGGCTGATCGCCCTCCGAGCAGCCCTGCCCGCCTCCCTGCCTGCTGCGGGATGCGCCCGACGCCCGAGCGGCTTGTTACCGGGAGAGGCGGCGCGGGGCCGGATAAGCAGCGGGCTGCTGAAGATGCTGAGCGATAGCCAGCCAGGCTTTCAGCCTGTTCCTGACCGCTGAACTCCATACTCGTTTTAACTGCCAAAGTTAAGATGTGTATGGGACTAAAGACCGAAGCTACACGAAGCCGTATGTCCGCCGGTTGTACCGTAATATACATTCTCGGCACACTGCTGGCTACAGCTGCCTGCAGTTATCCGTACCTGATAGGTGTTTAGGAAGAACAGCACTTTAAAACCAGTTGGTGAGTTCTGGGGGGAGTAATTTATTAACTTTTTTTTTCCAATAAAATTACCATTTTTTACTCTATAAATTTTTCTGCTCAAAAGGCACTGTGGTGCAGGATTTTTACTTGAAGTAAAGCTGTGGCTGTCTGCCTCTCTCGGAGTATTGCTTGAGAAATTCTCTCCCTGCGGACACAAGATCTTAACGATTTTCTCTCTCTGCCAGTTTTTAAGTTTTTACAACAAGCCGATTGTCTTGGGACTTCCCAGCATAAATGTCATGCTTTCTCTTTATTAGAGAGGAAGAAACGCGCAGCTCGTTATTGCAGTTACATTCATTAGGTTCGGAAAATGTTTTATCAATAGTGACTCATCTGTATAATAGAGTCGTGATGGTGACTACAGCAATGTTGTCAAGTATTGTTACTTTTTGCATTGAATAATTCGGTTAACTTTTCCTTTTCAAGTACATTCAATAGTCCACTCGTTAAAGCACCGTTTTAATTAAGCATTAGGCATTCTCCATCACATGAACATATATTTTTAAGTGGTCATTATGACTGACCTGAATAGCTGGACAAACCCACTCTTTCCTTACACCTGCTGTATCAGAGAAATCTTCACTTCTCCACCAGCCCTGGCTTCTCCTTTCTGTGCCTATTGAAATGTAAAATGTTTCCTCTTCATTTGCAAGCCTTTGTTTGCATCTCCACTTCATTGCCCTGTCTGCAGTCATTTGTACCTGGGTGGAGGGAATGAGAAGCTCTGCAGGGTTCTTTGGCAGTCTTGACAGATGTAAATGTCTCAACCAAAACTGGTATTTCTCATATTTCTGTAGTGCAACCTAGGGCATGGCTTTCCCCTTATAGACAGTAATGTCTACATCTCACATGAGAGAGATGGAGGCTGCAGATTGTTTTTCCTGGGCTGCAACAAAGGCCAGATTCTGACAAGTGTTCCCCCGAGTAGTACCTTCTCTTGGCATACTACCTGCTAGGACTTACTCCTGGATTACTTACAGTACTTGGGGTGAGCTTGCTGTAGAGCAAGGTTTTGCTCTGAGTGAGGGGATGCAGCAGAAGGTGGCTTGAAGCAAAGCTGAGTTGTGCCTTTGAGCACAGCAAAGGCCGTAGCAGAGCCGCTGTGCTGGGGGTGCTGAGCTGTGCAGCCTCAGCTGTAGCACCAGCATCCCGAGTCTGTTGCACCCCATCCTGGCATATTTTTCACAAGCTATGTGTACAGCCCCTGCAGATGAAGAAGAAAACTGCTGCTCCCCCACCTCAGCGCTTCTCCAGTCTCACCTCTTTAGGATTGTAGAGAGGCAAAGCTCAGGGTGAGCTCAGCTGCTTCTACGTGGGCAAGATTTTTTTCCGCTGCATAGTTGTATTCATTTATTATTGGTGGCTGTGCTTGCCCAGCAAAAGCAAAAAAAAGCCCACAAACAACCAGCAAATTAACTAGTTGTCCTGCAAAACCCAAAAGCTGTATTCTTAATGAAATGTGTACAAATGTCTCACTCACAATCCCAACATGGGAGAAACCAAATGGCAGGCATCAAAACATCACCTGGGGGAGCAGTTCCAGAGCTGTTCTTTCATGGTCCCTTTGTTCTCTCCCAGCCAGCTCATTTATGTACCTACCTACCTGGAGTACCTTTGATTCCACTGTCAGCTCACATACCATATTCAGAGCAATTTCACTTGCCTTCATGTCACACTTACTTGACAAAGGAGAATGCGATCTTTACTCAGCTGCGCCAAGAGCTATCAGACATTTAGAGTCAAAACAGCTTGCCTTCCTCAACAACTTCATGTGTCAAAGCAACTTTATTACTCCAGTTAAACACGGTCCTATCCTAGTGGTGCCCTGGAAAGCTTTCTTACTGCTTAACAAACAGCAAGTAGATGCCATGTCTGTCAAGGGTAAATCACCCACAGGTTACTCAGCCTCTTATCTGTGGAGGATTCCAACTTAGAGAAAATTTGCTAGGTCTTTTTGAGTCCTCACTCTGCATGGTTTTAATAATACTACTAAATCCTTCATACGTAGACAATCAAAATACAGACACCCAGGGACAGGGTTGAAAGTTTTCCTAGGGTTTGTGTGAGCTAAACAGAGGGAGCAAGATTCAAATTCTTCATCCTTCTGTGAACACAGGGGTTAGGCACAGTTGGGCTTGGAGAAAACTGCTTCATCTACCCTCTTTGAGCAGGACCTTTGCAGAGCTGTGCAGCTCCCCTTCGTTAGGTGCTTTGTCTCCTGTACTTCCCTGTCTGCAGTTCTGCATCTTCCATAATTACACAGGGACACAATCAAAGCCTCGGGATGAGAAACGTGTTAGTGGGGTCTTTAAGAAACAGGAGAGTTAATTAAAATGGAATGTTAAGTCTAATCTTGGAGCGTTTTCCTGAATAGCCCACAAAGCGTGTGCCTCACAGTCCATAAAACATCCCCTTGATAGCAGTCTGGGCATTCATTTTTTTTATTATTGCATTGTTTGTGGTTGAACAATGAAATGTTGAGTTTATTTTTCATTAGGCACATCTCCATTTTCAGAGCTATGTAGGAAAAGACTCCAGTCCATTTTCTTATTGCTTCCTGTCAATCTACACTGTCATTATTTTGCACTCCAAAAAGTGGGGTTTTTTTAGTAGACAATTTTTATTGTTCCGATTTCTTTAAGGAGCATCTAGGTGACATTTATTCTTGATTCATTGGTCTAACTGGCAGCAGACTTTGTTTTTCGGTTGATTTTTTTCCCTCCTTCCCCAAATGCGAGTCACAAATAGTTCCCAGCACTGTGTTAAAGACTAAATGCAAAGCATAACTCAGACCAGTTTTCTTTTCTGGTAAAATGTTACAGAGTGCAGCACAATCCATCATAGTTTTCCCCATATTCTAGCAGCAGAGACTCATTCTGCCTAGCACATAAGGCAACTCCAGGATGCCTAAAGCTCTGGATTTCTGACTCAGACCCTGAGTCTAGACTGTCTACCCAGATTTTTCCCCCCCTCTTAAATGTTAGAATAAACATTAGATGCCTATCTAGTAAAACATACTGAGATATTGACTTACTCAGTTTGGATTTTAAGCTTCTTAGGTGTAAGCACACATTTCAAAAATAGAGTGATAATAATTGCGTTATAGAAATCCATACCAGGCATTAAAAAATGAGGGCAAATGAAGTACTCCAATATGTAAAAATGATTTTTCAAGATAACATTTTTTAAAACCATTGTTACTGTGGGTGGATTTTTTGGGGGGATGGAGCATGTCTGGCTTACAAATGCTTGAGAAGAGCCCCTCTGTGCATCTGTGCTTCCCTCTGTGCATCTATGAGAGGGTTACAGGTGCTTAGGACACAGTGTATAGGTGAGACCGTTCATCCTTTATTTATCCCTGAGGTATCCTGTTGAATTACTGTATTTGTGGGGACTGACAACTCCAGCCAAAGGGATGGGTCATGCTCTGCTTTTATCTCAAATAGATAAGGCACAGTGCTGCTGTGAGATGAGAGAGAGGGCTTTGAAACCACATGAAGAAATGCCACATAATGAGAGACAGAATGTTTGGTATTTTCTACCAGCTAACTAGCTCCTTGCAGCTGCTCTCTCCTTGCTTAGGATATTGACTGGGTTAGACCCTCTTCTCTCTGGGTCCTATGTAGGCATCCAGCATAGCTAGCACACCATTTCTGCTTGTGCTCCACACGGAGCTAGGCGCCATAACCACTCAATTCTAAAATACCCTCTGTCTCTGTGTCATAGTCTTTTGAGAAAATCTGGAGGTCAAGTTGTACCAAAGGTGATAATTCAATGGAAGTGATGTGTAAAAGACAGTTGGACAGCTCAGCAAGCACATGGTCAGATGTCGGACTTCACTTCTAGGAGCCAGGCAGGGAGTGAGCTTGCCCTAGAGCAGGTATTTGACATGGTAATTGGTCAAGAAATTCCAAATAACTGAAATGATCTGAAGGCTTTAAGGGGAAAATGGTTTTGTTCTGTCTTCTTCATCGTTGCATTTCGGGATACGAATTTGAGCTGCAGCTGGGGAATGTTGTGGCTCTCTGCTCTCCGTGAATGCAGTTTCACTGTCTATACGGCCAACGCAAACCAAAAAGTGACAGTCAAACCAGAATGTGCACCTGATCAGCATCAGTGTTTTTCTTTCTCAGGGCCCTGCAGTTCTCTGAGGCTTGTACAGGCAGCTTTTGCAGAGGGTTCAGATTAGGAGGCAGTTGCCTCCAGAGCTGACCTTCTTGAAGTTAAAATATAGCCAAACAAAAACCAAACGAGAAAGCAGTTGGAAGAGCAAGCAGTTTTATTAAGCTGCAGTGTTAGGTTATTTGTCTTTGCCATCCTATATGCAGTCTGCACTCAGCATGAGAATGCGTTTCAGCTTGATCTGCTGCAGCCAGATCTGGTTCCTTAGGTGTGTGTGATGTTTTGATCAATGTGCCGGTGGATTTCCAAAAGTTATTTTCTCACTTGGGTAGTCTCAATAAAGAAGAGAGGGCAAGAGGTTCAGAGGTCCACAGGTCAATGGTCAGCATATTTCTGTGGAGAGAAGCGATCCTACAGTGATTTTCCTCAGATGAAGACCTGGCACCACAGGAATGTTTTCTACTTGCCATAGCTGCATGGGGGTATTACCTTCTTTGGGTACCCCGATAGGAACTTGTGGGCATAGGTTGGGTGCTCCGATCAGAAGAGTAACCTAAATCACATCTTGCCTTCTTTTAGTTGAGAACAATAGCAGGAAGCTTTATTTGGAGTGCATCCATGTAATCATGTGGGTGACTTGAGGTGTCCATGCTGAAAGGTCACCATGAAATAATTTTGATCCTAAATTTGCTGAGTATTTATTCTAGAAGGTGGGAAGGAGGAACTCCAGTACTTAAGTCCTTTTAAAAGAAAAAGATTTTTCTGAAAATAGTTTTAATCAGTCTCAGTACTGCTTAGGGTTGACCTGCCCTTGCCAGACCCAGAAAATGAAGCTATTACTGTGCTTTGGTCATCTAAACTGAGTGATTTCTACATTTCTTAATTATACCTTAGCTATGAAACCAAATGTTTCAAAACACTAACATCAGTGCAGTGGAGATCTAATTATTGTTTTACAGCTGGAGAAGTTAAGTCAAGGACAACCAAATTGCACTTCTTGTTGCTGTGGCTGTGGAGTTTGGGATGCTCAGCTGAAGCACTGAAACCTGGAGTCTCCAAACGGAATGCTGAGCACTACAGCATCCCAGAACCGTCACACAAAAACCAAAGCCTATCTATAACATCAGGGAATAAAGAATTTGCCCAGCGTCACGTGAGATACAGTCCCACATCTCAGAAGTCAGGGGAAGTTTTACATTGACTTACTGTGTGCTGGTTCAGGTTCAAAACAAAGGCACACTGGAATTTGTAATCAAGGATTCTTCATTTTTTGCAGCCTTCAGGGTCTCTCTAGCTCAGGTAATTGAAGGAGCAATGTCTGCTTAGTGGGTACGTACCTCTAGCTTGGCATGACATTGTTTGGTCTTCAAGTGCTAGTCCCGCTGGACAGCATTTACAAGAGCTTGGAGATGTGATTGCAAATCAAACGTCGGTGGGCCAAAATACCACTTGGACAGCTCCTCATCCGTGGAGGTGATATGCATGGCTCCAGCCAGTCGGTCTGTATTACTAAGCAACCTCCCCATAAAACAGCTATTGTGCCTGTAATAGCCGCGAGGGAGCATAATTATTAGGCTTATCAGATGCCCTGTTTGCTGTGGGCTCATAAATCCAAATTCTGCTTGAAACCCTACAGGATGTAATCCCATGGAGCCTGGCCAGGCTCTGGCCTCTGCCCTCCCTCTTTGCTCTCCTGGGGATATTCCCCCTTTCCTTAACTTACAGCTTCTCTAACGCTCCGTGGTCACCTGTCTTTCCCAGACACTCTTAATTTCTCCATCTTCTGCTGCCTCCCTCCCAATTAACATGCCGTCTTCTATTGTTTGTTTGATTAAATTTTGAATATTTGTTTGATGTTTGTGCAGTCTTTCAAGTTAATAACTACCAAATAAGTCTAAAGTACAGCTTTAGAGTTTCTTTCTGGTCCTGCTCAAACCTGCCCCTCTTCCCTAGCATCAATCCTGCTGCTGACCCTCATTTCTTTTTTGCAGTCTATTTCTCCCTTCTCCACTTGTCTTCAGTTTGGCACAGATCATACAGGCATCGTCATTTTTTTCTCACTTTTACTCATGGGTCATCTTTGCAAGCACACCATCTTGCTTTTATGCCAACTTTAATAGCTCGCTGTCATGGAGAGAAGAGGAAAACAATTACAGGTTAAATCTGTTCTCCATAACTTCATGTAACAATATTGATTCCTCATGCTGTCCTGGAAAATACAACGTAATTTCTTTATTTTAATGAAACCAGTATTATCTTTCCTTGCAGCTCTTGAAGTCAATGAGAAATTTAGCTCTTGCCATAATAGCATCAGGGTTAGAGCAACAGAAAACCAACTTGGACCATTTAATCTGCAGTTTTTCATATGAGGACAGCTTGATATTTTTGGAAACTGCCTGTATCTGTGACCCATATAAGCTTTGCTTACCTTTATCAAAAGGGACTGTTTTCATAATGCATCAGTACCAAGTGCATATCTGAGTGCACTGGGGGAGAAGATGGATAGGACAAAGATTAGGGTTCACACTGGTGAACATTTGAAACATGGAAGTCCTCCTGAGCACACCAAGTCTTAGAAGCGATAATAAAACCTTTTGTGAATAGCAGCACTTAAGTAACAAACAGAATTATACTCTAAGGGGCAATTGCATAGCAACCCAGACAAATCAAATATGTTTAATTTTGTATCTCCTCCATAGCCTGCTTCTGCTGAAGTCACTAGTAGACCAGTCTACAGAGCTTTAGGAAATCCCACCTTACTCATTTTGTTGGCACGCTAGGCTTATAAAACAAATGTAGGTCTGATGTTGCCAGCACTTGTCATTACTGTAAAGAATACATCTGCCTGAGCTCAGGAGGGTCTGGTGATGGCAGTGGGTGGTACACCTAGCTGTAGACATCGGCAAGGTTTCAGTGCAGTCTCTCTTGAATCAAGTGGGAAGTAGAATGAAAATTAAATCTAATTGCATTAGATGAGGCAAAGCATTAGCAGCCTTTTCAAGTAATTAAAGCTTTGGAGTGGAATAAGATAAGAAATTGAACAGTTTGATGTTAACGCTTGAGATTACTTGTATGGGTGAGGCACTGCTATTGCTGGTGTTTAAAAATCCATACTAAGTGCTCTTTACTCATTGATGAAAAAGCAGTAATACCTCGATAACAACTGTAGCCCCACAGTGATTCCTTAATGAATTTTAACCTTCCTGAGCTTGTACCACTGCAGCTTACCTTTAGAAATGATGGGCCGAACATTCAGATTAATTCTTAAGTCTTACACAGGCAAATTTAATCACAGCAGAAACAGCAGCTAGAGGAAATTTACCCACCTGAGGAGTGAGAAACTAATTCAGTAGATTTCAATTAAAAAGAAAACCAGATATGAACCTTTTGGTTATTCATTATTGAATATTCTGTCATCTCTTTGCTCACACTGAGTTATTGCACAAGCAATATATTTATTTCTTGAGGATAAAAAAAATGGAATGTCATTTTGTGCTCAGTGTGTATGGAGTCAAGTGTATGTTAACGCCTTTCGGGGCTGGAAATGACTGTAGTGTAAGGATCTTAAATTCAAATTGTGATTTTAATGAAGGGGCAGAAAGAAGCTGCTTAATAAAATGATTTGTCCATTTTCAAAAACTGCTACTGGCAGAGCTGTGAGGACCAGGAAAATCTCGGATAAAATCAGAAGCTCAAAACGATACAGTCACAAAGTTGTTCAGTATCATTAAATTTAAAAGGCTACAAGGGAAATTCATACTAAGGAAGGAAGAGTTAAATGCAGAAATAGAAAATGAGACATAATTGGTTAGTCAGCAGTCCTGTCAGCCTGTATTTCTATTAAAGTTGCTTAATATTAGGTTTTTGTGCCTTTGTGAGTGAATTAGAAGAGGTGCCCAAACAAAAAGATACTTGAGAATTTGCCACTTTGCTTTCAGCTGGAACTTTTTGAAATAAGGAACTCACGAAGGCATATTTCAACCTTTAAGAAGTCGATTTATCAGATCTTTTCCATTCAGTTTTCACTGTAGAAGTTTGTAAAGAGATTTGGGAAAAAAAAAAAATGGCCAAACAGTGGAAAGGATGTTTGTATGTTTAGGGTCTTTTTATCCTACAGGTCCATTTTTACAGGCTAACTCTTGGTAAAGTAGAAGAGCTGAGACAGCTATCAAGAAATAGATGTTCTCTGAATACCTTCCTACACAAACACTAGCAGCAGAAAAATACACTGCAAGTCCATTGTTTAATCCAGTCAAAAGATAAGCCAGTGATTTAACCATTTGACAGCGTTTCCCATCTGTAAGGCTTAGAAAGCCCAGGAGTGACATCTTGTTTTGTCAGAGTTCTTATGTGTGGAAATATGACATATACCTAGGATCACTTGTGAAATTCAGATAATGCTATTTCTTAGCCTGAAAGGAGAAGTATTGTGAGATGCGCTGGCACTGATGTGACAGTATATGAGCAAGCATTCTTTTGAAGCCCATAATGTCTCATGTATGTAATAAAATTTGGCTGCTGTTACTCTTTTTCCCTTGCAGTTCGGACAAAAAAACCAAACAATTGTACAACCTCGGGTCTATTCAGGCATCTGAAATGAAACTGCAAATTTCAATAAACAGCAAAAGCAGGTGTGAATGCTGATGTTTGAAACGCTCCATTTGAAATGACAGGGCATAAGCTTTCTCCTGTTAGGCTGTTGCTTAGATACAGAATTATCCACATGAAAACCATTCTCAAAAACATAGGAATAGAAGAGTGGAAGCAGCTTTAAAGAATGAAAAGCTAAGGTTTCAAGAGAAATCACTTTCTGAAACAATGTTCTCTTGGAATCTTCTCAACAACTACGTGAAGACTATAAGAAGGTGAGAGGAGGTGGCAGTGTATGGCATCAGGTGTTGGACACCATCTCAAAAGAGAGAAAGAGTTGGTCACTCTTGGTGTCCATGAGCTGTAACTTCATCTATATCTGGTTATTGAGATGGACTTTGTGTATTTCTTGGTTATCACGCTTTTGTGTTCTGCAGATTTTTGAAAACAGTTACTCTAAATTCAGGGTTGTTTCCTCTGTTTGCTAGCATCTCAGAAACCTCTGTGTTTTAGCTGAGGTTCATCAGTGTGTTAAGCCAAGGCAGATGCTTATGCACACAACCTGGAACATGAGCAGAGCTTTGATAACGGCCCCAACAGCTGTTGATGCAAGATTTTCAAGAGCCTTAGCGGCTAGTGCAAGGAAGAGTTTTTCAACAGTAATAGAACTTACTCAAACATCCAAGGAGTGCATGGGCTGCATTTTTCTGTTATTAACACCACCACTCTCCTGGGTTTGGTTGGGGTTAATTACCACAAGCGGCTGCTGGCCAAGTCAGTTGAGAGGGGCTGCAGCTGGGAGGGGTCACAGCTGGGATAAGCAACGGAACCAGCCAATGGGATATTCCATACCATACTGAGTCCTGCCCCTATATAAGAGGAATGCTGGATCAGGGTGGGAGTGCCTGTTTTCAAATTGCTTCAGTGTGGCTGGAGCTGGGGAAGTTGGCATCTTGGGCACAGGTAGAACTTAGAATATGCTTTGTCTATCATTTCAGTAGTATTATCATTAGTACTGCTGTTTTCTTCTCTCCTTGTGTTGTTCTATCAAACTATCCTTATCTTAACCCCCTGGGTTCTCATATTTTTTCTTGCAATTTTCCTTCCTATTCCCCAGGAGGGGGGTGTGGGGGGAGACAGGGGGTGTTGTGGAGGGGAGCAGTAGGTGAGTGGCTGTGTGGTTAGTTGCTGGCAGAGGCTAAACCATGATAACCACCATTTCAGAAAACCTTATAACAAAGTGGATTTCCCCAGTTGTTAGAATAAGGAAATAAACCAGAGATAGGACCCTGCAATCATCAGGTGAGGAAGCAGTCACAAGAAGCAACTTTGGACTAGCTTAGGTCAATTCAGAAGGAGGTAGACTGCAACCAAAAGAAAGAGCATCCTGCTTTCATCCCCATTTTCTGCAAGTCTTCCTCTGTGAAGTGGTTTAGCACTAATTTAGCCAACACTAACCTATATTGTTTCTGTTTTAATAAGTCATTAGAGCATCCCAGCTATGCCAAGGGACAGAGTAACTGACAAAACAAGAGGAAGCTTAGTATTGTCTTGATTAAGATTTGAAAGGTAGCATAAAATGAAGAAAACAGTTTCAATCTTGATTTTTATGGCTGTAAACCAGTCTGGCCCCAAGAGTTTCACTGAGAAGATTGTTATTTAAATGAGCAGTGAAACCAAAAGAAAGTTCATTTATGAGCAATATTTTAATAGAGATGGAAGATTGTCACCTCCATCCCTTTACAGTTGAGAGTCAGGAAGAGTAATGCCAGGTGGTAAATCCTGACTTTCTTTTTCTCTCATTGTTCTGAGATACATTCTCCATCTTCACTTTTTAGGAGAGGGCCCCTGTCCCTCCTGAGCAGCTGTGCTCTGTTGCAATAGGATTAACCGGAAAACCCAAACATAAGCTCACCAAAGATCTGAAGCCTCAAACCCATGACCCTCCCCCCATGTTCTATCTTCACAGAGGGAGGGGCTGCTTAGCAAGACCTCAGGAAAGAGCTGCTGCTCAGCTGCCAACACTGGTGGCTTGGCACAAGTCTTTTGCTTGTACATGGTTCATAGAGGAACAGCTAGCCCCCAGCCAGGGAACCATAAAACTGATTTAGAGATACTTCTGCTTTTTCCTCTTCTTGGTTCTGTGCCAAAGCATCTTGGCCAGACCAGATGATCAGCCTCCTTCTGTTATGTATTGGGCTATGTCTTTGATAATGGCTTTTAGTAGTGAGCAAGGGTGAGAGTGGTTTGTCTTTGGTATGTGCTTTTTTCTCACACTGTACACAGAAAGGATGCCATGCAGTACGACTCAGGGTAAAAAAAACCTAACCTACATCTGGTAAATGAATACAGCAAGAGTGCTGCTGCCACTAGTGAAGCTCAAGCCCCAGCATTTCTCTTTTTAAGGATCATTTATCGCTCAAATTTACGAAAGTTAGGCCACTTGAGCTGATAAATGTGCCTGCTGAGTACTCACTACAAATTGAAGATCTTTCTTGGAAAGCTCAACTAGAAGATGTCAGCATAGAAAGACACACTTGGGAAACCCACTGCAAGGAGGAGAAGGCAAACATACCCAAGCAGACAGGTTTTGAGGCAGGATGGCTTCTCTGTAGGGCTTGGGGGGTCCCCTCCTCAGCTGCCTGCTGACATGGCCAGGTATCAGCTGCACACAGCAGCACCTCCCCATGCAAGTACCCAGTGTCTGAGGTCAGGCTTCATATTCCCATCTTTAGGGGGTTTTACAAGACAAAGGATTTCCTTTCCGTTTCTTAGCACCCTACTGGTCTCCATGGGAGTGCGAGCAAGCAGAAATCACAGGCTGGCAGAGGAGCTGGGGAGTCTCAGCATTCCTGCCCTGATGGAGCTGCCCCACTGCCTCCCAGCCCTGGGCACAAGTGACTGCTGCCCAGTCCTGTGTCTCTTCTTCACTTGAGTCACTGTTGGGCATGATTTTGGGTTTGTTTTTGTCATTCACCTCTACAGAAAAATATTATTACCTCTCGGTCTCTTTTCATACCCTTCACATGTACCTGGTAAATAACTATTTATTGGCTTTACCTTTTAGTTATTTCATGTCACGGATGCCAATTTAATAATTCATGTTTGTTTTCAAGGAGGCTTAGGTTATTTTAGGCTGACAATTCTATTAATTTTTAAAAAAACAATGTACTTCAATGAGGAGTGAAAATGTGAGCATGACCTTTTAGGCTGTGGTTTAAATTGCAGCCAGCAGAGAAGTGCTGAGGGTGATCGATTCTGGTGTTCGATGTTAGGTGTAGCAGTGCTCTGGATAACCAATAACCTGATCACAATTGTATGTAAACAAAATGAAATTAGTACTGTGGAAAGCCTTGAACAATTGCCTGTAGCTCCTTGGAACTCTTTAATGTTCAATCAATTATCTCCTGGCTCTGTTCTACCAGCATGGCTCCTTTTGAGTAGCAGTTGTCTCAAAACACCTGACTAATATTTCACCAGTGGAGATGTAACAAGGAGCAACAGCAGTGACTTGGATGGCTTTTAACTATGTTCATCAAGTTTATCGTGGTGCTCCTCCCATCACAGAGTAGACTGGCTGTGTTTTCCCTCAGTCTGTGGTGTGTTGGATGTATGTATGCACATTTTGATGTACTGAACAGTCATAAGAGCTAGAGGAAAAAAAAGGTCTGGCTTAGTCCAATCTAGTTCACAAAGCAAATTTACAGGAACTCTCACCATCTATTTACTGTAGGCTTTGGAGAGAATGAGTCCCTGTTAAAAGGATGTTATTAAAATTACTAAAAAGTTGGGAAGTACCAGAAACAGCCTGCTTGTTCAACTTGATAGGTATTACCAAGTAAAGATGATTGATCGATGAATAGATTATGGAGTCGATCCTTAGTTGCATAGTCATTCAGGCTGGATGGGGCTCTGAGCAACCTGCTCTAGTGGGAGGTGTCCCTGCCCATGGCAGGGGGGTTGGAACTAGATGATCTTTAAGGTCCCTTCTAACCCTGACAATTCTATGATTCAGTATTTTCTCCATGGGGTGTCTGTGCCCATGTTACACGGTTCACCGAGGACTGCAAGCTTGTGTACAGGTCCAGCCAGCCCTGAAAACTGCAGTGGTATCTGATGTCTTCAGACTTGGCATGGGTCTTACTGGAAGTGTCCTAATGCCCACAGTGCTGGACAGACCACTGCTGTTTAGGGGGTCTGCTTCCAGGTAGTGATCTAAGAAAGAGGAAATATGAATGTACAGCAACATTGATATTAAAGGCTTTGGTAATGGAAAAGCTCTAAAAAAATTGACTGTTTGAGCCCAAAGAGGTGTATTTGAATAAAGCGGGCTGCCAAAAATGTTAAAGGGAAAGTAACTTTTATATTTCTAGTCTGAAAATACAAAGTCTGGTAGAAGAACTGCCTTGTAGTGTTCTCACACCTTGGGTAAAAGCGCTGGATGCAGCAGAAGGTTTCCATCTGCAGCGGTTTCATCAGCTCTGAGCTGTGACCCTGTATCCAAGGCAACTGTTTCTCTGTGTTAGGTGGTAAGGAGCTATAGAATAAATGAAAAGTAATTGTGAAATGTACAGGTATGACTCTATCAGGGCAGTAACAATTAAATGCTACCAGGTGGGAAAGGAGTTGAAGGGAGCACCAGAACCCAAATATGGTATTTTAATCTCAAAATTCAGAGTATGATGTTTTATTCCTTGATGCAGTATACATGTTAGTCAATAAAGACCAACCAAAACTATGGAAAGCCATGAACTAAAGCAAGTGTGGAACAGATGTGAAACAAAATTGGTTTTTCTTAACCCACATCTCTCAGGGACTAGTCCTGTAAGAGCTTAGTCTTTATGTTGCAAGATCTTCCTTCCTTCTGGAAACGTCATTCTGGTTATAGTTTTTATTTTTGTTTATTTCTGAGAAATCATTTGTTTAAAAAGTTAATTCAATTTTGGCTGCTTTGGCTTCCTTTAAATATAACTGCAGTACAGTTATATAATGGTATAGAGGTGATGCTACTCTCATGAGCTAAGTGCTGTTACACTCTGAGATTTAAAATGATTGCTCTGTTGTGCTAATTGGGGGTGTGAGACAAGTTCCATGACAGGATATCTGCATAAGAAGAGCTGAGGGGCTGGCTGAAAGAGGCAGGGACACACAGTGCCATGTTGAAGACCAGCAGACTTTCTTGTCTTCATTTTTCAAGGTGACCAAAATTTTCCTCCATCTCTGAGCAGATACATTTTTACTGGAAAACTGTCACTCCCTTTAATCTCAAAGCATAGTAAAGCAAGGTAATTGCCAAACCAATTGGGCCAAGAGAAGAGCTCATAGGTACTAAAACTGGTGTTCCTTTTTGCCTTTTGATATCAACCATCTCTTTTACCCATAAAAAAATGGGGAAAAGGAAAAAAAGCAAGAGCAACAGAAAGCCTGTCACAAGTTCATCCAGCTGCACTGCCCCTTGAATCCGTCACCAGTTTAAGTAAATTAAAAATCCAGATGAGCAGATTAGTAACCACAAAACCTATTATGCAAGTAACCGCAAAATGTATTATGAGGGATTCATTAATTGCCAGCACTTCCCCATAAGAGGCTGCTGAAGGACGAGCGAAGATCTCTACTAATTTTGTTTGTCTGGGGAGCAGTATCAAACAGCTGAGACCAGTACTGCCATAGACCTTGTACCTGAAGGAGTGGGGCAGAAGTACTGTGGGGGAGGTTGAAATACTGTTTCTGAGCCACACAAAATGAACACCCAGGTACTTGTATGATACGTGTCAGGGCCATGCAAAATGCAAAGCACCATTCCTTCCCTGTACTGTCTCAGAAGCACAGGCAGTTCTGGATTAATTCATTTCATCCAGGCATCATGATGTATTTAGCCTTGAGCAGGGGCTGAGCTCAGATGTGTTGTACAAAACGTACTGGGACTAAACCCTTGTGGTCCAGGCGGTGCCAAAGGGACAACTACAGCTAACGAAGGAAGAGCCTCTATGAAGAGTACATGACTGCATGTCTATCTACTGGCTGAAGGATGAAGTTCCTGTGTTTGCCTGGTGTTACTTATTGCCCATTTTATGCATTTCTTAACACTCTTGTGGCTGTGATGCTTTCACCTTACATAGTTACTGAATTTTGGTAAAATTACGATTCAGAAATCTTGCTTAAACTGCATCAAAAATACAAGACCTCACCACTTCATGAATGATCATCAAAAATTATTAAAAAGCTTCAGCGCATTCACAATGTGATCCAAACTGTCACACTTTTTTTTTTTAGTTAATAAATGTGTCTAGCCATATGTGTGACAATAAAACCATTTATTTTGATGGTGATGTTCACATGCTTGCTGTGAAGCACATGTTTAAATGCTTTGCTGACAAGGCATGGGCGAGCAGATGTCTTCTCCATAATGAGCTGGCCGTGTATCCCTAGCTGGCAACTGCACTAGGCTTCCTGGCTTCTTCTGAGGACCAGGCACTAGTGCATATTCATCATCAAAGGAGAAGGCTCTCACAAGCAGCCAGCCTAAGCCAGGTGACAGCTTCAGCCCACAGAGGAGGAGGAGGAGGAGGAACTGAGAAGAGCTTCTCAGTCCCTCATGTTAAGCCTGGGACCCCGAGGCAAGCTTTGTGAGGTCTGCTTAAAGGTGGTCTTTTAGCATGACAAAATAGAGAGACCATGGGTTCAGAAAACAAAATCTAATGACCTTTTTGGTAATATTTTATTTTCTGATAATACTGTGCAAGTTTTTCACTGTATTTTACAGAAAAGCTTTTCTACTGTGAAGATACCGGTGATGCAGTATAGTCCGAATTGCTGGCACACTGCTGTTTGCAAGCATCCCAAATCTCATGTGAAAGTAGAACCATCTCTTTCCTCGTGAACCTTCATGTCATTGAGAAGATATTTCCACGTTTCCTTGACATGAGCTTTTACATTCTTTTATCAACGTATGTGAAATTCTGTATCAATGAAGTACAAAGGTAGCACAAATAAATTACCCAGAATAATACAGCCTTATCAAAAAAAAAAAAAAATCAATAGATTTCAAGTAGCAATCTCAGCTCATTATCTATAGGGAATATTTTCCTGTTGCTGTTTAAAGGTACGCCGAGATTATTAAACCGGATTTAATGATTTCATTAGAGTCTGCGCTAAAAGTAGCTCCTTTGCAACCTTTACTGATGTGGTTTGATGTTGATATTTACCTCTCTGAATATGTTACTTGCTCAGCATTTTCATGGAACAATAAAGACATTTCAGCATGTAGATTTTTCACAAACCATTAGCTTAGATTAGATGTGGTTATTTATTTATGGGACATGAGCAGTCACCTCAGTCCCATCACTACGCTTTTTGACTGAACCACCCAGCATTTTTACAGGGAGAACAACAATACCTACAGAACTGAGTTTCAGAAGAATCTTTCTGAGATACTGTATAAAATATGTGATTTTTTTTTCATAAAATAATGTGTATTGGCAAATGACATGGAGCAAACTTACTGTATTTATTTGCATGCAAATTTAAGATAACTTCTGCTGTTATTTAAGCGTCTATAGCTGCAAGGCTTCACTGCTTAAAGTGTTGTGTATGTGTAATGTCAAAATCTAGTCCTTGTGAAGAAGAGGTGAATTAATATTGCTGATGGATCTTTACAGACTTTGTATACTCTGATTTTTTCTCTTTAGTGGTGCAGCAGTGATTTTTCCCTGCTGTACTTACCAGTCTGCCAGATCCTAGTGTTGCCAGTCTGCCAGGAGGCTCTGCAGTGTGGGTATCTCACCGATGGTTTTGGGCTAGTCACATTGGGTTTGATTTCAGACTTTAAAGTACTGTCATTTTTAAAGCTGTATTCAATATTTGGGAAGTGTTTGGGGTTTTTGTTTGGGTTTTTTTGTTTTTTTCCTGTTATACAATCTGAAAAAATATGTCTTCTCAGTGGGACTGGTATGATCAGACCTCAATAACAAAAGTGTTACTCTGGGTTACAGCTTATGAACAGAGAGGTTAAATTTTCCATCAGGCCACACCGGCTCTCACATGTGGGAGCAGGGAAATGGCCTCTTCACCTCATCCCACTTCAAGGAGGTTAGGGCTCAGGAATGCTTCCACCTGCGTTTACAGAGTGGCGTTGCTCTCTTAATAGACTGCCTTTCATCTCTGGGAGGATTTTGTGCTCATTCTTGAGATTTAGTCATCTCACTGAGCATTCTGCTGCCGTCCTCGTTCTTTACAAACCTCAGTTTCTTGTTGGCCTAAGCTGACTTAGGGATAGCGCTCCATTTGTCCAGTGAGAGGGGACCTTTGTTAAGTTACATATGTCCTGAGCTTACATGTGGAAGAACTATGTCATTAACATTACCCATTTATCTCCACACCTTAGGTTTTGGAATGACCACACCAGCAACAGTGGCTGGAAAAGTATTTCTCATCGTTTACGGCCTTTTTGGGTGTGCCGGGACTATCCTTTTCTTCAACCTCTTCTTGGAGCGCATTATCTCTCTCCTGGCATTTATCATGAAGGCGTGCCATGAGAGACAGCTGCGAAGAAGTGGTCTCCTACCTCCCAACTTCCGAAGGGGGCCAGCTCTGTCTGGGGTGGGCAGCCTTGTGGGTTGGAAGCCATCCGTTTACCACGTGATGCTGATTCTGGGAATTTTTGCTATTACCCTTTCCTGCTGCGCCTCCGCAATGTACACGGCGGTGGAAGGATGGAACTACATTGACTCCTTGTACTATTGCTTTGTCACATTCAGCACCATCGGCTTTGGAGATTTGGTAAGCAGCCAAAACGCTGCATACCAAAATCAGGGATTATACAGATTTGGAAACTTCGTATTTATATTAATGGGGGTATGTTGCATATACTCTCTTTTTAATGTAATCTCGATCGTAATCAAGCAAGTTTTGAACTGGGTGTTGAAAAAATTTGAATGCAGATGTTGCCCAAAGTGCCATAAATCAAGTGCCCGCCTCGGACGTCGCAACGCCATCACCCCAGGAGCCCGCCTGCGTCGACATAACATGTCAATGGACACCGATGGACAGTATGACAGTGACACCGAGGGGAGGAGGCTCTCTGGAGAGATGATCTCCATGAGAGAGCTGACGGCATCAAATAAAGTCTCCCTGGCCATTTTGCAAAAGCAGTTGTCTGAGACGGCCAACGGCTACCCGAGGAACGTTTGTATCAATACGAGACAAAACGGTTTCTCTGCGGGGGTGGGTGCTTTAGCCATCATGAACAACCGCTTGGCAGAAACAAGCGATTCTAGGTAGAGTTTTTGAAATTCCTTTTGTTTCTTTTAAAAAAAAAAAAAAAAACAAAACCAAAAAAAAGGTGATTAGAGTGGAATTGTCACTGTAAGCTACTGGGAAGTTTTAAATTCAGAGACATCCTTGGTATGCACTGGCTGTTCAGCATTATAGTTTCTGGGGGCTTTGTAAGTCTTCTCTAATATGCAGTAACATCTTCACCATAAAAGTTACAATTTTCCCCAAAAGGGTTTTTGGAAGAGACTTGGATGGATGTCTTTGATGTGGAATCTGATGTAGTTTTAGAAGGATGGTGTGCATGGCTAGGATGGTGTCAAAACCAGTATGTTGTTCTTCCAAAAAATGGCCTGAACTCAAACTCTGTATTAAAATGTATAGAATGGGCAAGCGCAGCTCCAGATTCAAGCTTGGGGTTGATAAGTTTTGGCTAAACCAGTATCTCACGGTTTGCTCAAGTATGGCTCTGGCCCTGACATTTGTACTAGATGCTCTTTGGCAATTCCTCATAGCAGGCCTGTATATGATATACGTGTAGGTGGCTGCAGTTACACCAGCTTTAGGGTGACTGTACTTCACTTGAATAATCCTCCTGACTTCAATGGTAGAGGGATCAAATGGGCTGAATTCCCCTGTCTGTAAATGTTGGGTTTTAGTCAGTCTTGTCTGAAAGACTACCTGCCACCTAACTCTTCAAAGTCAGGGGATCATCAGGAACCATGTTAAAATGTGCAAAACTGGTCCTACCTGATGAATGACTGAAAATGGGTAATTGTCCAGCCTCGGTACTGACTTCATTTAATGCAAGAGAAGCCAGTACATACCTCTGGTGTAAAATGTTTGCATCGCTGCTGAATTTCATTTCTTTTACATGAAAATGAGTAACTAAAATGAATGTTTGCTCTCTGTTGTCCTAAAGTTGCATCTTTTTACTTCTGCAGTGTTGCTGCAGAGATTCATACAAATGATTTCTTTGCAGTTCTTTGGGGGTCCCAATCCTGTACTTGTTTCCCACAAATCTGATTGTGAAGGTTATAGAGAATAGTATTGTTTTGGAGCAACTCCAGAAGCTGGCTTCCCCCAAAACACTGGTACTAAGTCATAAATTGTCCTAAGGCTGTTCCTACTGTTTAAAGTCATATTTAACCTGGGCTAGCCCAAATTGCTGAAGAACCAGAAGTATCTTCAAGCAAACCTGGTCTAAGGGTCAAGTTTAGCATGACAGTTGGATGCATAGGAAGTACTGCAAACCTCTTTCAGAAATGTGTGCAAAGCTCTAGATCATTTCTCTAAATTCTCTATACTATAACACTCCTTTAGTGCTGTGAAGGTAATAAAAACATTTCTACTGATTCCAGCAAGAAGTATAACTTAAGCTTGAAGTCTGAGAAACTACAGTGGTCATCTCATGGAAACAACTTGGGTTATTATAGGCAAGAACATGAGTTCTTGATTACTAAGTAGAGAAAGCTGATGAAAACAACCTAGGAATATTGGAAATGTTTTTAAATATTTCCATGAAGTTTCAAACAGGTATTTTAATCTGTTATTTACTTGGTTAGGCATGGGTTTGGAGTATCCATCGGTTTGCTTTCCTTTTGTAGTAGTGCAAAATGTTTTGAAATTTAACCTCAGAAAACTAACTTTTAATTTGAGGTTTTGCATACTTGAGCCTGTCAGCTGAAGTATGGCAGTGATCATATATTTTGCCTGAAAGAAAAGGAACCAGAGCAGCAGATAAACCATCTGTGTTACACTAGAAGCACAGTCACGGCTTGTGTCAAGATGCTTTTGTCCAGAAACACTCAAATGATGTTTGTGTTCTGTATCTACCTGATATGGGCACATACTTAAGAGTAGATGGTAAGGCAGAGACCACATTTAAGAGGCATTCTTCTGGCAGGAGCTTTCCTGGTGACAGAGAGACCCCCTAAGATCCAAGTGTCCATATGCCTGTCTCTGTGCATTTCATCTCTGATGCTATGTTTGACGGGCCCTTTGAAGAAGCAAGCGGAGGTCAGGGTGTTTGGTAAAGCCCACTGAAGGATAAATTTAAGCAGGATGTGTAGGGGCAGGTCATGGTCTGTGAAAGACTCAAAGACCAACGGCAAAGATGCAGTTCAAGAAGGCAACTTCCAGAGATGTAGGGACCATTTTTGGAAACAGCAGAGGCAGAGAATCAAAAGAATTAAAATTTGGTTTCTCTCGAGATTACCCCCAGGGGTAAATCTCTAACTATGATGATTTATGTGTTTGTTTATTAAGAGTGTGTACAGAGCTCAGCTCTATTTTCGCAGCTAGACCTCTCTTAAGGTTGTATTGTGGTACATTTGCCATCGCAGGGACTATTACTCATTAGAACACACTCTGCTGTGTGAACTGCTGCATAAATAGAGGCAGATGGGCTCTGTCCCAAAAGTATTAAGGAGTCTGAATACACAGGATGCCAAGCCACAACAGAATTACTTAGGTTATCATTTTACTCATAAAAATATGTTCAAAAGCATTGATATTCTGTGAGCTCGAGAACTGTATTTCTATGATAACAAATTTGCGAATTCAGGGTGCTTATTTTTTCAGTGTGTGTTTTTTCAAGAGTAATTATGATAACTATAATTAGGGACCTGTTGAAATGTTAGGAAATTGTTTTCAAACTACCTTTTCCTGCCTGGGAAATACAGTGAAGGAATATGAAACTGTACATACCTCCTCTGCTATTTTCATACTGTTTCAGAGTTCCGTCATAGGTAGACACACAGGCTGTTGCAATATGTTTTAAAAGTTTCTGAGTGTTTTTAGTACTGTTGGTCACAGTGGTACCATTGCAGGATGCTTTGCAGTTCTGTTGACTGCAGGGGGTGTTGGATTGGCTCCTAGAGGTGGATTCCCCAAGGGATTTGAGCATCTGATTGCTACTCTATGCATTTGAGTCTAATGTTTCTTTACTCCTAAGATCCTCGATAAACCCCATTCTGCTTCTCCTTAGCCCCAGAGGTACATAAAATACATGTCCATTGGCTACCAGTGCCTCTTGTTTCTTACAGTGCACATATGCCTGGAAGCTGACACAGTTCAGCCACAGGGACCCCCAGCTTATATCTAAGCCCCATAAAAATCCCCAACCCCAACTAGCACAGCAAGGCCAGTTTATGAGAGGGTTCAGAGCATGGTTACTGAGCTGTGTCTCACTGGGAAGCAGCTGAGAAGGGGTGGCTTTACAGTTCCCTCATCTTCAATAGCCAAAGTATTTTTCAAGCATGCATGAAAAGCACGCTCCAAATTTCTACTTTTCTGCCTGCTAGCACTGCCTGGGCTCCCATCACCTGTGTGCATGAGTGCATGAGCTAAGAGGACATATGAGATCAGGTTTTCCTAGTCCTTCCTGCTCTTTCTGTAACTTTTTTTTTTCTTTCCATTTTCTTGTTGTTGTTGGTTGGTTGGTTGGTTGGGTTTTTTTCTGACAAATTCTCTTTAAACTTGCCAGACAGCTCCTGTTATGGTCCAACTTGGGATTCCCCACAGGACAGCCTGCTCCTTTTGTGCGTTAAACCCTAAACATGCACCAGCTGCACCAAGTGCAATTCCTCCTGGTATTCCATTTTCATAGACAAAGCATATACCTGCAGTACCTGGGCACAGGCTGAAGCACAAGAAATCAGAAGGAGCAGAAGGCATAGAGTGGGACAGTGAAAGCACACTGCACTAGATTGCACTTTCTTTTCAGGTAATTTGGGCGTTGCAATTACATTCTTGAAATGGTTGGGTTTTTTCCCGAGGTTTTATGTTGTGAACAGTCTTGAATGAATATAATTAACTTAGGATTAAAAAAATTCATCTTCCCCGATAAAATCCTCTCTGCATGACCCTGCAGAGTAGCAGCAGTGACTCCTAAATGACACAGACCCAGACATCCCAGTTGCCTGCTGAGCAGCTGTACAGGCAGCAGAGACAGGAGCTCAGACCTTGTGCCCTGTATTGGTCTTTTGCTGTCTGCACCTAAGAAGAGTGTTCAGGAGCAGCAGAAAGCTACAGGAGTCAGGACTCTGTGAGCAAGCCTCTAGTGAGAGCAGTAATTGCACAGGCACAAGCTGCTTGGACCTCCAGCAAGAAGGGAGGAGATACCACGTTCACCTGGTTCATATGCTAATACCTTGCAGATGAAAATTAAAATTCAAGTGTAAATTAATAAGGGACAACGACCAAATTCAAGTGATGCCTTCTCTTTCCCATGGAGCTCAGGGCAGAATGGTTGCAAGGAACAGTTTCTTGGGAAATCTGTAGTGTTTCGCAAGTCACATTTACACCTTTGGGTTTTTCTTCCCTGTGTCTGTCTTGGACAAAGTTTGGAGTCACACTGAGATGTCATCCGATTCTCTTTGGTTTCCTTCCATCTGCAGACACACTTATTTTGTGCAAAAAAAATTCAGATTGTTTTTTCCTTGCAACATGAAGGGTGTCCTTCAGGCACTCTAGATGTTCAGAGAAGCAATTTCATTGCGCTCAGTCACAGATGGATGTTCTGAAGGACGAGGCTGTAGTTTGCCTGTCTCCCTATGGAAGAAGCATTGCACAAATAACTCCCTTTACTTCCAGCAAGATGTACAAAGGTCCTTGAGGCAGTGCCTGAGGCCATGCAGCAGTAGGTGTAACTAAAAACAGAAAGAAGAAGGTCTGTTATAAAGGGTATTTGTGCCTCTTTGACATGCACATGCTAATTGATAACCCAATTGCCAGCTCTAATTGCAGCAAAAATTACTGGTAGAAGACAGGAGTGGTACAAGAATCGCAGTAAAGCTCTCGGGCATCTCCCCATGCCATGCTTGGGTTGCCCAGAGATGCACTGTGATGTTGCCCGTTGGTGTAGCACTGGTGTTCCAGCAAAGCTTCAGCCCTGGCCCTTAGCCTCTTCTCCTGCTCAGCTTTCTGCAGGTAAAAAATTGGGTATATTGTGACCATTTACTTGTGTTTCAGTTATTTCTTGACTTGATACTGAAAAGAGGACTTCAGCAGTAGTGGAGGTCATATAGCCAGGCATGTGGGATTGGTATAAACCTGAATGCCTGTGTGGTATGAATTTATAATTATATGGAAAGTAGCTGAAGCAATGAGACAATTCTCACTTTTTTTTGTGGCTTTCTAACCTTTAACTAGAAAAATATTCAGTGACCAGTTATGACAATGAATGTTAAGAGCTGATCTAAATAAAAATCATTCTTTGCTGATTGATAGCAAATCTATGGATATGGCTTCAGCTCTAATTGGATTACTGATGTGCCTTTCCAAACAAGCACACATTTTCAGTGTTATATTTAAATAATAAATGTTATCACAATGTTAGGGGTTGGAAGGGACCTCCGAAGATCATCGAGTCCAACCCCCATTATGTTACATAAAAATTCAATTAGGGCATATTAATACTCGACTCACACAAAATAACTAACGAAGTGTGCTTTTCATGATGTATAACAAATACGCAGTTCTTTTTTTGTGACTACATCCATATTTGAGCTCATACTCTACTTTTGTGAATGTGTCAAGGATTAGGGCTGGGCTGTTCACTAAACAAATGACAAATGCTCTCTGTTAAATCCCTCTCCCTTTCCAGAAGAAGACTAGAAAGGGAGTAAGTGAAAGAGAGTTATGGATTGGAAAAGAACTAGAAACTAGAACAGCGGTAATGAAAATAACAAAATTAAATATACACAAATATATGTAAGACCAATATTGAACCCAATCCCCCCCCCCCCCCCCCCCCCCCCCCCCGCCCCGATGGCAGTTACATCACTATCACTACTGATGGTGTGGGCAGGCACGGGCAAAGTCCAAGACTGGAGTCAGTGGCAGATGGGAACCAATTCAGGTGCTGGATTCAGGAACATGCAGAGTGGGATCAAAGGCAGAATGGACAGAATTCTCCTTGGACACCAGCCACTGAAGAAGAACTTGACCCTCATCACTGCTCAGATTTATACTGAATGTAACATATATGGGATGGAATACCTCGTTGGTCAGTTTAGGGTCACCTGTCCTGTCTGCCTGTCCCCACAGATGCAACCTTTTACTCTTTACACAAGATCTTAGCAGTGACCTTGGTCTCCATAGGAGCAAGTATAAGCAACAGCCTTTCTGCGCACCAACCCAATGCTAACTCTAAACATGGAGTGTTAACACTGCCAGAAGCAGATGCTGCCTGTGAAATCTGTTAACTTCAGAAAGTGTGGTTAGTTAGAAGAGGCTGACCTGAAAAATAACATCACTGGATCAGAATTAGTTCCATTCTAACTCAAACCAGGAGAGGTAGGAAAGCAGGAGCATTACATTGTAGAACATATAGGAAGGTACAGCCAATTCCACTGAGATTGGACACACAAGTTATGCATATTTGAGTATGCATAGTAGGTGGTTCATGCTGCATTGTAAATAATGTTGTGTAGCAATGGCAGAGAGGAAGGTACTTCGGTTTACATGGCCACAGCCTGAACACAGCTACCAATAAAGACACACGCCTTTTTTCTTACTCGTTTTGTAAAGAAAAAAAGATTAATTTCCCCTAAATATTGTATAGCCAAAAGGAGGTTTAGGGCTCAAATCCAAACTCAACTCTCAGGAACCAAAATGGTGCAATTTTGAAGTGGGGCTGCAAACCTGCACCCTTCCTGTTTGTTGTGACTAGACCTTCCTTGGGAAAGGAAAGAGACAGTAAATATGGATACAGCTTATATAGCTGAGTATGCAAATAGTCTGGAAATTTAGCATGAGAAAAAGAAAATCTAAGATTTTTTGAAGGTACAGCAAATACACTCTTATCAAGGAATGAAAAGTGTGGGGAAAGGGAGAGGTACACAAGTGTTTTCCAGAAAATCCATCAGAAAAACAAAGACTTGCTTTGCTCTTCATACGTATGTGCATTATGCCCGTCACAAAATGGTGAGGCAATGTCACAGCCCCAAGTAGCTCTTGTTGCCTACCAAACTTAGCTGCCTCACATGGAACATGGCGAGAAGTATTTTGTGAGATACAGGGAAGAGAGAGGGACTCACCATCTGCACTTCCTTCAGGAGGTGAACACTGTCAAGGGATGATGTTGGGAAGACCGTCGCCCAGCCTACCACTAGTAAAGCAGCCACATTGACCCCTTACAGTGATGAACAATATTTGTGGTATATCAGAGGTGCTGATTCCCATGCCTCAAGCCCTCCCAGTCCCAGGGCCATGTCATGCCCAGGTGTGTCCCAGACAGCTCCCAAGCCTGGACTCAGCTGGAGGATGTAGGTGGATTTGAAATTGTTGTAACATCATCGTCCCAAGTGTTTTCAGGATTAGGCTCTCCAGCAGGTAACGCTTTATCAGACCATATAAGAATCACAGAATTGTCAGTGTTGGAAGGGACCTTAAAGATCATCCAGTTCCAACCCCCCCCTGCCATGGGCAGGGACACCTCCCGCTAGAGCAGGTTGCTCAGAGCCCCATCCAGCCTGGTCTTAAACACTTCCAAGGATGGGGCTTCCACCACCTCTCTGGGCAACCTGTTCCAGTGTCTCACCACCCTCATGGTGAAGAAACTCTTCCTAATGTCTAAAGAAGTACAGAGATGTTCCCATAATCCCTCTCTACTTTGCAGACTGTAAGAGTACTTTTTAAAGCAAGCGAGTCAATGCAAAATTAATGCTTTTATAAAAATACACAACAAGAAATGTGAAAGAAATTACCAAGATTTCTGAAAATGTGCAATTTCAGACACCAAGTGTTTTCTCTATGGCGATCATTTCCTAATCTTTGCATTAAGAGTATCAGTTTTATTCCCTACAGGTATAACTATGTCCAGAAAATTTTTGCATATGGGTTGTACAGGCAGTGTAAGAATTCAGTTCTAATTTTGTTGTAAAACCTCAGTATCCAAAAGCACAATATCTGAAAAATTGTTTGGGGTTTGTTTGTTTTTTTCCTGTTTGCATGTGTGTAGACATTCTTTATTTACAAAAAAAAAAAACCGGTATCATTCTACATATACAGATACACACATTTTTAGCTCACTAAAATACTACCTTGTTTTATACTGTCTGCAAAAGTCCCAATACCAGATTTCAAGACAATTTAAAATATTTGAATTGCAATATATCTGCTCAAAAGAATTCCTGTTTATTTTATTTCTTTTTAAAAGGGACACAGTGTGCCATATATCTGTAACTGAGCTCACATCGTTAGCTCCTATTTCAAAGCTCAAGAATTTCACTTTTGCAGTTAATTCCACTGGTTTTGGTGTTTGCTTACGCCTCTGGTTTGCTAAGTGTGAATTATACAAGGAACAACCAGTTCTGTGCTGGTTTTCACTTGGTATCACTTTCCCATTTGCATTGATTGCAAACAGCTGAAATATTAACACCAGTAAATTATCCAGCAGATGTTCCCAGACACACCAAAATTACACACTTGTGAATATTGCTCTTTAAAAAAAATTGGTTTGTAAAATTTAAAATTATGAGTATAAATTACATGTCATGGTTGGAATTAGCAGACGGAACATTTTTCCTACCAACAGAAATCCTCAGCATGAACTCAGTGAAAGATTCTAAAGATCCAGTTTTATGTAAGAAGACCTTCCTATTTTATCTGCCCATTTTATCTAATTATTTTTTTTAAAAAGATAGTCAGGTTGTAAATCCCATTTAGAAAATGCCCTATGCTCTACATTCACTCCTGTGAATAGAGATGAAAGGATTAAACCCAAAACTACCTGATCACTGAAAACACAATTGCATGTACAGCTCTTCAAAACCTGAGTATTTTCACCTGTTTGGCAATTGCAACCTAAGGGTGTGCTAATGTAATTCTAATTCAGGCAAAGAAACACTAACAAAGCTCCACTTGCTACTAACGACTTTTAGTCAAATAAAAGCCACCAGATAATTCACATAAAAAACATTGAGAAAGCCAAAAGAAAAATAGAAAAAGAAGACTGACATTATATTGAGCCACACATGAGAAGCACAGCAAAGTGCTGTAGCCTGCACTGCACTGTTTCTGGGCATCTTTGAACCCCGGCTTGTGCCCAAAACTGGAACATTTGGGACTCGGGTGCAGATATCAACTCATTTTACATTCAGCCTCTGCAGCAGCAAAGCGGTAACACTGTGATCCTACTTTCCTCATAAAATGGATAGAGAGATTTGTTTAGGCTTTCTTTATGATGACAGGATATATAAATATTGCAGGATGAATCAATTCCCAACTCTGATGAGATTTGCTAAGAGATCTTTATCAGTAAAAAAAGGGAAAATTGTCCTACCTTCCTAGAAGTACAGTGGAGCGACAATAGTGGTGCTCTGAACAGAAGGTAAGGTGCTGAAATGTACAATTTGGCCCCAGAATTCAGGCATGCGACCAAATTACCATAGTGTTCCTTTCTGAGGCTCAATGCACCTGCATCTCAAGGGAAAGCCTTGGTTTCTGGCAGCGCTGGAGCACTTGAGGCTTACGTTTCCTTCATCTAGAGGAAAGCAAAATGTGTTTGAGGACATGCCTCAATCTGAGGAGCTTGCAGGGATGGAGTTGCCTCCATCCCCAAATTTAAGCACACCCATAGTCCAGAATTGGACCAATTCCCAGCAGAAAATGGGCCCACCTCAGCGTGTCTGTGGTTTTTGGAGAGGAGCTGAATGTCATGGCAACCTGCAGCTGCCTCCTCCTGCCAAACCTCCCCTGGCATGGGATTCATCCCACCGCCAGCCCCTGGTCTGCAGCAGCGAACGTACTGCCAGGAAAGCAGTGCAAATCATCAGCAATGCAGTCATATCCCTGCCCTCTTAATGGGCTAAAAACATCAGAATATATAGAGATCATTTTCAATTTTAACGATCAAAAGGGTATTGCCCATTATTCACAGCCTACACACAAGATGTCATGATATTCAATTTTCCTGCACTGAACGTTCAATCTATTTGACAGCTAACTTACAAGTGGTCATGGTTTTTCAGGGAAAAAAAAAAAGGGAGAGAGGAAAAAAAAAAACCAAAGAGAAAAAGGAAACACAAAAATACCCCAATATCAGCATAGCAGAAAAGCAAAGTGATCCTAAATGAGACAGAGATGATTTCACATGCAAAAGCTGTGAACAGAGCTGCCTCTCTCTAGCAGCCAGCTGCTTCCCTGGCAGTGGGAGAAGTTTGGATCAGGAGAGCATCAGCTGGATGTTTAGGGTGCTGCATATTGCCCTGCAAAGAGCTGCAGCACCAAAAATGGCACTTTTTGAACAAGTTTCTGCAGCTGTTTCTACACTGTTAGGGACAAGTCTCATCACCTGTAATGATACTGGAGGATGGTAGCAAGTCTTGTGTAAGTTTTTTTTTACTGTCGATGGTGGATTTGGGTCTTAGCCAGGGACTATTGTAACAACCAAAAAGGAATTTCAGCAGAGGATTCATCAGAAAATATGACATTTCTCTGGCCAGGAACAGCTGCAGGAGGTCCCAGTGCCTGGCAACACTTGATGTACTTCCCAAAGAGTTGAACAATACAGAAATTACATAAGCCAAAAGAGCCAGTAAGTTCTAGGAAGCAAATGCTGCTCTTGCCTGAATCTGGAGTAACTTAGTTGAATTGCAGGTAATAAATAGCCTAATTAAATAGACATAATGACTTTTAAATGCCTGCTAGAAGTCAAAAGGGGCTGTGTGTATTTTTCTAGCATGATTTTGATTGTGTTTACAGAGTGAAGAGGTGAAATGAAGGAGCATAAGTCCCTGTAAATTGCTGATTAGAAAACATAGATTGTTATTCTCTTTCAAATGATGAAAAACATGAAACTAGAATAAATTTCAAGATTGCAATCTATTTAAACAAGTGGCATTTTTTAAAATGCTTTAATTCTGAGTTGATAGGAACTTTGCCTCCAACACACAGCATAATTGTGAGTGCTTTTAACAAATCAGTCACGCTTTCGATGTCAGCTCAGGATTTTTCCACTAGAAGATCTTTGAATGAAGAGGACTAAAAGCCATATACAAAGCCAATTAGCGATCACTTTTCTAGTGGTATGTTATATACAGTTTGCAAACAAAAATGGTTGTTTTGGGCTTGGCACCCCTTCATTCACAGAAGCAAGGTTATGGACCTAGGAGGCAGAGATGGGAAATACGCAGCTGCATTGCAAAGCTGTGCAGAGACACTGGCAGCAGATGTGTAGAGCTGGTGGTTAATGAGAACATGGAAGAACCCACTGGTGATGTTCAGGGAACATTCCCATATGTTTTTAATGCTGTGATACACGACCAAGTATGAATTCTGTATACCTGTGAGGACGTCAGATTCCGAGTGATGTTTGGATTGTTGCAATTAAACTATTACAAAGACTTTTGAAATAAACAGGAGAAAAATTGTTGCCTGGGCTGTGTATGCAAGTATTCTTCTGAGCACAGGGAGCAGGAGCCAAGGCAGAAGCATCTCCTGGCCAAGAGATCCTCTCTGAAACCTATGGCTTGGACACCATGGAGTCATAAAGGGACACCCCACAACCTCCCAGATCCTGACTAAACTGTGCACAGTAGAGCAGGGCCAGGGAGGATAATAATTAGTGTGACATGCTTCTCATGTACCTGATGGTCATCTATTAAAGTTTGCAGCTGACTGATCCCTTGCTTTATGATAAAATAGAGCAGATGGAAACTGTTTGCTGTGTAAACAATTATAAGGAACTCCCTATATATCCTCTCTGCCCAACTTCCATTCAAATCAATAGGATCCATCTGTCCAAGGTATTAAGAAAAATCCTGGATGTTTTGGTATTGACTAGAATGGAACTTAAAAAATCAATCACACTGCAGACAGAGAAATGTCACTGTGCCAAATACGGAGGCTTGCTAATCTTGCTAGATAACATGGACCCATGGTGCTAACCTTTCTGGTTTATAAACTCAGACATAACCCATGCTGCTCTCCCCATCTCCTAAGCTAAATAAAGCAAGCCCTGGCAAGATCTGGTGCTGGGCGCTCGCTGCTGCAGTGTCCCAGCCAGACACACAACCTGCGAGGGCTGGTTTGACAGCCCCTGCTTGCCAAGCACACAAATTATTTTCCCAACAGAAAGGGTAAGGGCTGAAGAAGTGCAAACACCAAAAGTTATACTGGGCCAGGCAGCAAAGGGGAGAGGGAAGCTTTTGATTATTTATCACCAATTTCACTGATGCAAGGTGTCCTCAAAGATGCTGATGTTGGGAATACCAATTCCCCTGGTATTTATTCTGGGTCTCCCATTCCTCTAAGAAGTTAAGCTTTTCAGAATATTTAAATTTCTTTAGATTTCCAAGAATATAGGGTACTGAGCTCTGCCCTCCAAGAAGGCAGCAAAGCAAATGAGGGGAAGAGAAAACTCACCTGGGTGGCATCACCAGCTGCTCCCACAACTGCTCCCAAGATCTCTTAAGTGGCTCATCCTGGTGTAGATGAAAGGCCATTGTGAAAGCGTCCATCCTTGGTGCATACTAGGAGATGGGAGTAGAAAAACTGGCTCACTGGAAGCCGACTTCTCTTGTTTCCACTGCTGGTGGAAAGCTCATCCACGCTGCCCTCTAGTAAGCTTGGGCTGGCTCACTCAGACCCCCAGTGACCGCTCTAGAAGCAGACACAGGTCTGTTGGTGCCCGGCCAGGACATACATCTACCTCCAGCCCTTCTAAAACTCTTTCCAGAGGCAGGAGTATAAAAGCAACCCTTAGTCCAATTTATTGCAGCAGGATACAGCCCTCACATAAGAGCTGCTTTTCTATTTACACTTCCATTACGCTACACTATAAGGCATTTATATTACAGGGATGGATGATGGGATCACCTTAAGCTCCCAGATGTGTCACTGGGATCTTACCACATACACGTACCGGTAGCAGTTTGGCACTTGGGCTGTCACCGCTGTGCCGTGCTGGCTTCCCTCCTTTGCAGCGTCCCCCACACGGGCACACAAGCATTTCTGCCACCCCCGTCCTGCTCCCAGCTCACTGAGACATAGCAGAAGACATGGCCTTCTTATTGAGAGAAGTAAGCACACCACATAAAACCCTGCACGAGGGCTGATATGTATGTGACGAGGCAGCTACAGATGAATCGTAAGACCTTGTGCAGTGGGATTTGGGGTTTAATGACAAACTAAATTTTTCAGTGATTCCAGTCGCCGAGCTGCAAACTTAATTGGACTAAAGTAACTGTTGTTGCATTTTCCTGGGTCTGAATTCCTTTCTCCTTCCACTTCTGTTGGGCATCTGATCACGCACGGAGAAACATGCCATCCCCTCCTTTGCAAGTCTATACCCTATCTGGAAAGCGCATTTTGTGTAGCTATTACATTTATATAGGAAGATTACACACAGGTTAAAATCCATCTCACCCTCATCATGTAACCAGGTATTTCAGTAGAAATTAGGCTATTTAAATGAGTGAGCCAAAAAAAGGTTTAATCTGAAATACCTTCAAATGTGCTGTAGAAATCATTAAACTCCTTACTATGCTCCCTGTTTGTCTCTTTGCTGTTATCAGTGTAACTGGTCTCTTACACTGTTTATTCCTCTGCCTGCTTCCAGATCCCCCATTTCCTTTCAACTACTTTATTCTCCCAAACTAACTCATAAGCAGTGTGTGAATTTGTGAGCTGCTGACATCAGTGACAAGACCTCTGCAGCTGAGTTGATCACACCACTGGCTCAAAAAATAAATCACACCCTTGCTTTTTCACTAAGGTGCTCAATTCTCCTCTGCTCCCCAAGTGATTGCTTCAAAGAACAAAATACCATCACTGTGGGTAATTATAAAAAGTTCATATCCTGTTAGGATTACAGGTTTAAAAATATGAGTGGCAGGGAAACAAGGCATTTACAGTTTTCATAGGAAACGTACACCCACAAGAAACATATAACTTAATTTTGTTGTCAGATGTTCCCACAGACTCCTCCTGAAAGGCAGCCGAAGCTGTACATAAGTGCCTGAAATAATTTTTTTTTTTTTTTAAGTTAGAATTATTTTTAGATTGTCACCCTCCAGTCCTTCAAAAAAGTTCATGTGGGAATTTTTTTATGCTGCGATAAACCCCTTCATTTTGGAATGTATTGACATTTGAGTGTCTATAATCACAGCTATACAGACTTGGAGTCTGCTGGTCCTCCTGCAGTTCATGAGATCTTGGACAGACAGACATTAAGGTTCCTTTCCAGGAGAGCCATTGTCAGCTGCATCCCCAAATGGCCAGTGAACATGTGAGAGAGAGCCTATAAAAATCATGTTAGGTGCCAGCAAATTCGAGAAGAGTTGGCCATAAGTCTCACCTCCCCCAGTTAAAAACTTCTTTCCTTCATAATATTATTCTGTTTTAATTGTAAACTAAGCAAGCAGAACCTGAAGCAACATATTTGCGTGCCCCAGCAGAGATAATGCTTGCAAGGGAAACATTATTCCCTATGCAATCTTCCTCATGAAGCCTGTTTGCCTCTGACACAACACATCATGTTGAAACAAAGAGAGACGGCTTCCTGAGTGAGTGCCCTGAAGCAGTGGCAAATCACAGAATCATAAAGGTTGGAAAAGACCTCCAAGATTATCATGTCTAACCATCTACCTAACTTTATCATGACCACTAAACCATGTACCGACGTGCCACATCTACCTTTTTTTTTTTTTTTTTTTTTTTAAATGATTTGGGATACTTTCTCCTTGGTCATATTTGCAGAAATAGAAGGTGCAGCCCCCTTCCCTCACCCTCACAGCCGCAGGTACTGCAGGTGGAAGTGTGTTGTGTGAAGCTTTATGTCCAGATGTCCATCACCACCTAAATTTCAGCCAGTTGGCATCACATCACATGTACAGACCTCTTGGCCAAGGAAAGTATTCTGATGTTATCATGCTCCCAGTAAACTCGAAAAAGGAATAACAAAATACCCAGTGGAGTGATCTGATGTATCTGTAACTGATGTGCTTGGGTTTGCTTTGATAAGAGTAGCCATCTAATTGCATCTCTTTGCTTTCAGTGTGGTTTGATCTATCATGTATTATACTGAGGGCAGATGTGCGCTAGAGGCTCTTAGATTCTGATAAACCAGTAAAATAGTGCCAGTCCCTCCAGCACATGAGTTCCATGCTGTTCCTCAGATCTTCTGTCTGCTACCAGAGATAAGTCCTCCACCCTTGCTGAGCTGCAAAGTGGTGGCCATCCCTACTCCTTCTGGGAAAACTGTATGGGGCAAGTGACCCCAAGTCCCTTCTCTTTTAGAATGAAATATGTGGGAATTTGATAGCACGTGTCTATCAAATGAGGAATTTCCACTAATCTGTGTTGTCCAGGACAGGAAATTTTTTTAGCCTAACATGCTACAGCAGCTTAATGACATGACAAAATAAGTGATGAAAGTAATGAAGGGACCAAACACAGGAGGATTCCTCTGTGGTAACGTGAAGGGGTCACTTTGCTCTATCCCTGTGCTTTGGGGTCTCCCCAGCTCACTCTTAGCCTGGTCAGGCAGGATCTGAAGTTTTCTCTTGCACTCGCGAACAGAAATGTGCCCATGCCAGGAGCTGCAACACTCCAGGTCTCATTACACCAATTGGATTGGCAATGCATGATCAAACTAATTCATCTGAATTATATGAGAGAAACACTCACTCCTGAAGTCTCTGCAAATCAGGTAAAACCCATCAGCAATTAGAAAGGAACAAGCCAATACTGGACAAGATTGTTTGTACCCGTATAATGATGCTGAATCTTTGCACTTGTCTCTTCATGACTGCAAGTAAAATCTTGATTTGTACCAATATTTATTTTTATCTTTCATCCTACAAAATGTAGATACAATTAAGCAACCTCTCCTGAGCATCAGCTGTGCTATTACAGGAGAAATTAAATATTCCTATGTAGAGCCAATAGATGATAGTAATGTTATCATATCCTTGAGATCTGTGTGACTGTTTAAGCAGAAATTACCTTATATTAAAATGGGTTATAGGCAGTTACAGACTGTATCCACACCCCTTTAGAGAAAAAAGTGAACCATCAAGAACAATTCTTCAGTGATTGTTTCCAGCTGAAGTGCAATTACCTTTTTTCTAACTCCTCAGAGCATTATCAATAAGAAGGAGCCCACAGATGATTTAGATACCTTCTCTTTGCTCCTTTCTGTCACTGGTACCTCTATTGCCTGTGATTTCCAAACATCTTATTACCAGCCATAAGCTTATCCTCGAGCCTCTAAATGAGAAGCTTTTGGCATCCTCATCTCATATACCATATATGTTACTTGATGATCTTAAGGGTGTTTTCCAACCTAAATGATTCCATGATTTTATATGCAGAAACTCAGACACCAGAGAGCCAAGGATTTTCCTGTGATAACACAGGAGATTTGCACAGGAATTAACAGCAGATCCTTGAGCCCCAGACCAATGTCATAGGCTTTATCACCGTGTGGTTTCTGCAGAAGATGATGAGGATGAGAGTCTCAACCCTGCAAATCTGGAGCACCTTGGCTCCGACAGAAACAGAAGGTATTCGGCATTTTCCAAATGTTTCACCAAGCTAGCTCCCTCGTGCATGCAAAGATGGTAAAAGTGGTTACCAGGCCACAGCACTGAAAACTTGAGAGTATTATTAAAAGGTAAATGAAAGAGCTGAAAGCAGAGGTTGCCATGCAAGCCAGCAGGGACAAATCCTCCCATCATGCAGGTATCAGAATTAGGAAGCAGGAGTCAGAAAGTAGCTCAGCCCAATGGAATTTTAACAAAGCATCCGTTTATCAAAGTAGTCCAAAAAAAAAAAAAAAAAAAGCACAGCTCTAGGTTTTGAAATTGCCAGTGAAAAGACAGCTGCATCTCTCAGCAATTTAAAAAGCTATCCTAAGAATTACTTTATTTCTGCTTTTTCCTAAGCGTTGAAAAGTCAATGAGCTAACTTTTTAGAAGTTTTTTTTCTGTATCACCTCCCAACCTGAAGGCATTTTGATCTACACTTCTTTGCTGTAAAAATATTACTTCAAAAGTGCACGTGAAAACAACTGTGAGGGAGCATTCACTCTTTTTTTGGCTGGTTTCACCTAGAAAGGAGCAGAGATGACAGAGAAATTTGAGGCCACAGACAGACACCACTGGAAGTACCCAGAGATCTCATAATTGCTTTTCTGCTGGAGCCCATCAGTTTATTTTCCAAAGCAAACACCAGTGCAAAAATCTGCTGTGTGTCATGGGTGCTTTTGCTTGGTTTTCCGCAGAGGCACTGAAGACTGGTGCAGGCAATACTGACAGAGGGCTCGTACATCCTCTGTGCGCCCCTACAGCAGAAAATGCAGCTTAACATGGGTAGAAGTAACAGCTAATGCAGCTGGAGGGGTAACACATGCTCTCAGTGCATTGAAATGCATGGGCATTGAATGCCCCATGCATCCCCAGGCATCATACACACTCCAGTGCAGCTCCTGATATTTAGACCCTCACCCTTAAGCCAAATGTGGGGAGACCCAGATGCCTCTGAGGGAATTTGGGCTGGGTTTGGAGTCACTCTGGGGTCCCTCTCAGCAGCCCCTTCTCCCAGGGCTGCTCATGCACAGACCAGAAGAGAGGTATGGAAGTGCCACAGGGGTCTCAGCACATCATCTCCTGTGTTTTAGCCATCCATCCTCTTCCTGCCCCTCACTTTTATCAGTCCTGCAGGCCACCTCAGGACCCAAACCCTGAGCAGGGGAACAGGACCATGATGGCCAGGTCTCCCTCACAAGCTGGCTCCTGCAGCACTGAAGGATCCTAAGCATGCCTCTAGGGGCTGAGAATTCCAGGAACTTTGCAGACCAGCTGCAGCACCAACTCTAACCCCAGCCCTGGGACAGCATCCAGAGCACCACTGGCATCCATGTCATTTGCAAGCAGAAGAAAGTTTGGCACTGGTGTCCAAAGAAGTGCTCCTGGATGCCTTTCAAGCAAATAAATACCTAAAGACTCCAGCAGAGAAGACTTGGGAGCCTTTTTTTTCAGAACATAATTTGATTAAAGGGTTTTAAGAAATAGTCTTTGCCCAAAAAGAGGTGAGGAGGGCTGCTGTGTTGGCAGGACCCTGGCTTTCAGGGTGACACTGCTATTCACAGCAGCTCTTTGTCCATCAGCCCTTCAGCTCAGCAGCAGGCACTGTCTCCACATCTCCCACTGTTGCTGAAAATCTGGTGCCATGACATGGAGGATCTCCACAACTTGCCACAAGGGAAACAACCTCCACAAAGCAAATCATTCCAAGCCACTGCTGTCACCCACAGATGCTCAGGGCTGGAGGGAAGGCTTCCCAGCGCTGGATCTGGTTTTGATACATCCAAACCATCACCATCAACCAACATACATCACCATCACCCCCCATAGTCAGTAGAAGGTGCATCCACTGCATCATTCAGTATTGTCGGTCAAATTTGCTCTAAAGCCTTTTAAAACTCCAGAAACTGTGACTGGGCAGTTATCATCACCCCTACACCCTCCAGTATCTTTCTAGTACCCTATTACTGTTTAATATGCCATGGCTGCAGCTCTGGGAGTCTGGGAGCTACCAGTCAGCATCAGACAGCTTGTCCCCGCCTGGTTCAGTGCTTTCTAGTGTTGGCAAGAAATTTGTTGTGAATGTTATTGAAGCACCTGCAAGGCAGATGATGAGAACACGAGGAGATACTCTGAATATGCAATATTTGCCTTTTGAGTGGTGTGATGTTTAATTAAAACCACAAAGGTTTTCTCTGCTGAAGTTAAATGGGATGGTCTGCAGAGTTGCCCCAGGGAGAGCAAAGTGACAGGCCCCCATGTGGATTTTTCTTCCCCTGATGCTCAACAAATTTAGTCATTCAAATCCCAATATGTTATTGATGGGCACTTCTATCTGGAGAGTGCAATAGAGCTGCAAGCTATTAAAAATAGAGGTTAGAATAACTGATGCTCTACCTGGAGAGTGGCTGAGTGAGGGCATGAAGGTGACACCCAGACAGTTTTATTTAAGGTGCTGTCACCCATAGCAAAGATCAGTCCTGCTTCAGGGGGAAGGGAAGGGCCCATCTCCTTTCAGGACCATGCACAGCATTTCAAAATCAAAGATAACTGTTCAAATCCATATACTTTTTTACTATGTTGGGTAAAGACCAACATAGTTTTTCCAGACACCATATTTGGCCTCTCAGTCCATTTCAAAATGGTAACTGCTGACTTTCAGGGTACACTGAAGCTGAGAGCAATTTCTGTTAGACTGGTTTCTGGCTGTCTCCCTGAAACTGCTACGAGTAGAGCTGAGTTTGCCCCAGCTGAGCACATATTCTGCCTTAGAGACTCATCCTTATTCATCACAGCTTCTCCACTGCCATGTACATTCTTAACATAGCCTGACAGGAGGGCACAGAAAGGTGGGGAAAAAAAAGATGATTTTCAGAAAGCTGTCCATAGAAACATGAATTTAATTCATTTATATACATTAATTTGTATATATTTTAGGTATATATATATAAATTTTTCCAAGTGTTTCCTAATTCTTGTTCAAGAGTGTAAAATATGAGGAAGCATTTACACTATGCTTACATAAGCACCTGACATGCTGCCATGATTATACTATTAGATCTTAATAAATGATTATAAGTAATTTTAACAGGGCATGGAAGTTTTCTAAAATAACCAGTTTTCCACTGGCTTTCCTTTCTAATCTGCCCTCTAAAGGAACACGAAGGCATCTGAGGAATGGGCTAGCCTCTGTCTATCATGACAGCCTTCAGTTTGCCTATCCCAAACATTATCTCAGGCCTCCTGATTGCATTTCTAGAACGGTGAGTTTTCCAGCAGGCACAACACAACCTGATTGCTTTCTGCCATCCAAGTCCCAAAGCTATTCAGCCTGCAAACATTCAGGAGCATTGATCGTTGCAGCCACTTTCCTCATTAGCTGGAAACGAAAGACTTTGCTAGCGTAGTCATTTTTTTAAAGCAGAAATGGGACTATTTCTGAGTGCAGATAGCCTTTATTGCTTGTTTGTTTGGCCTTTGCAGAGCAGCATGTGAAGAGCACTTGGAAATGGCAGCCTGTTCCTCTCCCCATCCCCCCAGAGGACTGACCCCCTGCTCAACCACAGCATCCACTTCCCTCATCACCAGCCTCTGTTGCTGACCAACACCTACGCTGTCGCCACGCAGGGGAAGGGAAGATAACGAGAGACGGGTAACGATGAGATGGAGCAGACAGGTGATAGACATGACATCAGGGAGGAACGGGAAGGAGAGAGCGCAGTGAATACAAAGGGTTCTGGCATGCAGCTGCTCTCCTGATGCTTTACTAAAGACTGATGTCTAGTTGACGTGCTTTCAGTGGTGGTCTCTGCAATGACCACCCACCAGTCCCTTGCAGCAAGAGCCTGGGCAGGGGTGCCATAGCTGCACACCTCAGCCTTTAAATTTAGGACTCCACTCAGCCTCCAAGGCTTCAGGCCCTGTGTTCTCAGTACATGAGGAAGTGAGAATTAAAACATCACAGAGGCACATAGTGACCTTGTCCTGCTCTATTCAAATCAATGCAAGTTTTTGTTACTAACTCCCATGACAGCAAAATTGAGCAGACTGTGGTATATGAAGTGAAAACCCTGTGGTTCTCCATTTGTATCATTGCAGCTGAAGCACATACTCCTCTCAGAGGAGCTCATCTTCTCTTGTCTGCTTCTCTACCCAATTCCACGGTGCTAAAACCAGAGGAATTTAGGTTGCCCATTTGTGCAAACACTTGATACAGTGCAAAGCAGCACACTGCATTTGGGGATGGCAGAGAAGAACATCCCTTGCTTCAGCACCAAAGGTGTCGGCATCTCAAAGCTAGGCAAGGCACTTGACCCCAACAGCCACAAGAAGGTTTACCAAGACTGGCCTAATAGTTAGGAAGGTTTCTTCTAGCTCCCCAGGAAATGCAGTAATGGTCATCTGTTTCCTACAGACCAGATGTGTTGCAATCCATTTTCCAGAGTAAATTTCCTCATTTGGATAAAGACCAGACTCAGGCAGACCTCATAAGGGGAGATCGTTGACTTTTAGGAGCAGTGGGGGATTTCATTACCCATACATAAAGCCAATCCAACTGACAAACTGAACATCAAGAAGGAAAGCACAAGCCCTGAAGACCAGTAAATAATATTTACAACATTTTTAGGAGATTAGCAGCCACCTCCTGCACTAACAAGCGTGCTTCAGGCTGCAGTTAAAGCCCCAAGCAGCTGATTTCTATTTATACCGTCTCAGCAGAGTGAGCCCCAGCTGTTTGGTGTTGGCCATCCTGAAGTCATGCAGGTGAACAGCTGTGCTAGAGCTGAGCTCCCATTTGCAAAGGACAAAAGCTATTTTTAACACGATTTGTCTATTTTTGCAGTGCTCTAGACCCTGATCAGCAGCTGAACGACTGGAAACAGATTTTGCCATTATCCTTGGTTTGGTAGTAGAGAGATAGGTGTTAAATACAAAAATAGACCTTTCTGAGAGCATCCAGGATTGGTTGGAAGGGGTGTTAGGACATGTTTTCCCCATCTCAGACCCCAGCTGCATTGAGCCTAGGGACCCAATCTGGACTGGCAGCTAAAACCTCACTTTCCTCTGGGCAGCTCAGCCCCAGCACTGCCACGCTGTGCCAGCAGACAAAGCCAAGCTGGAAAGCTGTGAATCTGGTCAGCAGGAAACATGGCCAGCATTGGCAAACACCTTGGCCAGTGAGCTCTGCTGCAGCAGGATCGCCTGGGTGCAGAGGGAGGAGCAGAGCCTGGGCAGAAGAGAACCATGCCCATCATCCCCCACCAGCAATGGAGCCTGTCAGAGGTGGTAGATGGGTGAAAACCAACTCCTACAAGCATCAGGAAACAAATGCAAAAGGAGAGGGTTTCTTTGTGCTGTATGGCATGTGTAGCTGGTGTGTTCCACTTGCATGACACAAGAGCCACTGGTGTGCTCTTTACTTCTGGCTTACTGGTCTGAAGCAGTGGAATTTGTTATGTTCCAATAGGAGATCAATACGTAATTTAACTAAGACAGATGATTTCAGGTTCTCTGTGCTGGCATTGCCTCCACCAGGGGCTTCTGAGAGACCTGCTCTCCATGCACATCTGCTTGTGAGTGTTGTACTAGAAGCTCCCTCTGGCTCTCTGCCTCATTTGGTTGTATTATTGCATTTACAGTATGTTACCATGAGGATCTTTTTTTAAGAAGTCAAGAGGCCCATGTCTGGGCATGGTTCATATGTTTATTTAATTGCTGCTTTCCTTCTTTTTTCTTCTCGACTAACCAAGAAGGTCTTGGGCTAATGGACTGAGCAAGAATGAGGAAAGAGTAAATAGCAGTTCCCTTTAAGGGGGCTAGGAGTAGCTCTGGTATGTTCACAGCAGATCAATGTTGTGGGATGATGACTTTAAAGTCTGAAATGAAGCTACTTCCACACATACCCCAGAGGACTGCAATTGGTTTGCACACATGGTACAGACTGAAGCTCCAGTGATGCACTGAGTACCCACAGTCACTACCACAGCTCACTCTTCATGTTAGCAGGCCAGTTGCAGGCATCTCAGTGGCTGCTACACCATATATTGGTGACCAGAATCTTCCCTGGAGGGAAACTGGTCAGAGCCATGCCCACAACTCCCAAGGAAAGCACAGCAGCTCTGGAGTTTGTACCAGACACCCCTCACATGACACTTTGCCCTCCTGGAAGGGACAAAGAGCAAGTTTTAGACTTTATCTGCAAATGTCAAATTACCATATTGGTTACTGTCCTGCCTCCCAAACCCCTTGTTCACATAAAACATCTTACAGCAACCCAACGGCTTACATGATTTCCTTTGGCAAGGGAAACGGGAAAAGAAAGATCCTCAGAAATGCATTCCTCAGGATGAGCAGGAGGTGCGGTGAAGTCTTGGATGGTTTTATTATCTCTAATATGCACAGAATAAATGAGCATCCAGTCACTGATGGAGGCCAGTTCTCACAGCACAGCTGGAATCCCTTAAAAAAAGAAATCAGCAAAACTGAACCTTGCAATGCTAATGAGTAAGATGTTCATCGGCTTCCAAAGTTCTCCTATAAGAAAATTACACTTCTATCTACAGGCAAACTACACTCGAGAGACAAGAGATTAAACCATTGAGAACTACTAAGAGCACAACAGCATTAGAATAGATCCATTGGCTAAATCAACAGCCAGTCTAATCTCAGGAAAAACCCCAGTTTACTGCATGCAGCTCCCCCCGATTCACACCAGATGAGCACATCTCTTACAAGAGAGATTAAAGAGAGTGCTAAACCTGTGGCTCTCTACAGCAGAAAGATAAACAGCACTGCAGTTTTCTCATAATGAGTGTTGTACCATAATATATCGTGCTTGAAATCCAGACCCTGCAGAACAGGACTCCTCTTCTCTTTGCAAAAATTTCCCTCTTGAAAATTTATTTCCTTCCTGTTGGAGAGGGGAATAAAAAAAAAAAAAATGCTACCGTAGGTGAAAGTGCAGGTCAGATGACTAGGAATAAACTCAGGTCTGCTAGAGCCAGTTTAAGCTCTGCTCTAGCTGCTGCTTTGCTGAAGCCCAGGTTGGCTTTGCTGTACCAGGGCAGGCAGGTCTGAGCTGGGGGTTCTGTGGGAGCACCACCCACCCACCCAGCATCTTCAGCATCAGCAGCATTTTAGGGAGGTCACAGTTTCCCCTCAAAAGATCAAACACCTTAAGCAAGCTGTGGAGCCAAGCAAGTGTTTTTCAGTGCTGGCAGTCCACCAGCTGCTTAATAAGTGCTACTCATTTTCTGGGGAAACCCCTAACAGGCAGTTTTGGTCTCAGCTGATGTTGTTTAAATTAAAGGTAGGCACTAGAACAAAATGTCAGTGGCCAAAGGACTGTTGAAGTAGCACCTTCAGGAGTCCTTGCAGAGAAAGGAGAATCTGTGCTGAGACTAAGATGCCCCCAAATTGGACCAGAGGAGGCAACGCCACGGAATCAGCACTACCTGAACTACCCTGGGTAGCTGCTCCCAGCTTCTACAGCCATTTTAGCAGGCTCAGGCTTTCATGCTGGACTGGAGAAGTGCATAGCTGCCTGACAGCCAGGCCCTGCTATGCAATTTGTTCCAGTTGCTTGGTTTTGCAGCATGCAGGGTACTGTCAACAGCTACCAACATAATGAAGTAACTGTGTTGGCATCTGCTATGCTTACTGAATGGAGGGAGGTGGAACTGGGTGCTTTGGTTCTTGGTTAGAGTTACCTACTGCAATCCCCATCCCAAGCCTTCTCTCACCCTTGCTGATGTGTGCAACATCTGGCATCCTGGAAGACCAGCATCCCTCAGGGCAAAGCTCCCAAGGTTGGGACTTGAGTGAAAAGTCAAGGTTCAGTGGGTGAACTTCATCAGGTTCACACACAGATGGCAAATTAGGAAACTGTTTTAGTTTTGTTTTTAAACCCAGGGGCTGCTTTGAGTTTCAGTGTGGGCCTACAGGGAAAGAGGGAGCATCATCACACAGCTCATGTGCACCTCCCTCTGTTCCCACACCTAGATCAACAGCCTTTTACACTTTAATATACAATATTATATACAATTTAATACCCTTTTTTTACAGCACATAAGCACAAAGTAAGCAGGCTTTTTTTTTCTTTGTCATTGATTGCTATTAACGTGTGAGTCAATTGTTACACTCCATCCCAGCGTCCCTGCATTGAATGAATGAGGTGACCTACTGCAAACAGAAAGAAAGCATGAGCTTGAAAAATCTGTTACTGCCCAAAGGTTAAAAAAAAAAAGGAGCGATCAGTGGATATAGAAAGCAAAACTCCTATGCTGCTTTCCCAGGTCATGATAAAGAATAAAGAACAAACAAACAAACAAAAACCCAAACAAAAAACCCCCACTTTGTACAACCAGAGTGTCTTCACTAACATCAGCATCAGAATCATCTTGCTGGTCATTTTGGGGTTGAACACTGATATGAAGCTTGATTTTTATTTTTACCTTATTTATTGGCACACCAAATACTCACCATACACACACACACACTACTCACTGTTGTGTTGGGACCCTGAAAATCAAGGACAGGAGATTAAAGGCAGCAACAACCTACAGCATAAAGACATGAGAAAGAGTTACTGAAAATACTTAAGGAGAAAAGATTTACTTCTGAAGGGCATCTCCAATGATAGCCTGAAATCTGTAAGGCTTGCATTAGGGTAACACACCTTGTCATTCCCTTGCAAGGCTTGGGACCATGTTGTGATGACAGCTACATTTTTTGATCCTTTGGAGAGTGTTAGTTGTTAAAACCAGAGGTCCTGGGGAGGAGGTACAGCACATGGCCAGGTTCACTGGACTGGCTCTAGCTGCCTGCAGCGCCAGCCTGGCTGCGCCTGCATAGGAACAGCAGGTGCCCAGGCAGCTCTGGATGGGGTCAGGTGGGTGCAGAGTTTTACAAGCTTGGCATCACAGTGGCACGGGAAGAGCCACACAAGGGGAACCAGCAGGCATGCTGAAAAGACCAACAGTCTCTAGTCTAATGCTTGTGGTGGTGGATATTTTCCTGAAGTTTTTTACCATCTATGCACAAATAGAAAGATGCAGAACAGGAGCACACAAGATGCTATTTCAAAATCTCAATATGAAAACAAACCATGTTCCTCAGAGTGTAAACCAGCAACTTCAGGCAGGCACAGACACTTTTCAGGAGTGTTGCCCAGATTCCTGTCTCCCCCAGTGTGTAGTCCAGGGTTGGGTTTGAGATGGGACCAGACTGTCAGTGCGATCAGCTACAGTCATGCCTGCTCAGGCTAAAGGTCTTCTCTTTGCTATGGCAGTTAGGCCTGCTGCCAGATCCCACAGTGACCCACACAGTAACAGTTGTCTCCTTTAGGAAAAAAAAAGAGCAAATGGAATCCGTCCCCTGTGCAAGTAGATTGGCTTGAGAAGCAATGACTTTGCAGTATGCAGCGGGACCAGATGCATCAGCAAGGGAAATGTTCTCATAAGCAGAGGTTGTTTACTCAGTTTTTCCCTCATTGTTTAGCACAGCTCTTTTCAGCTTTTTCAACCACCCCTACAAGGACAGAACAATTACATCCCTACAGAAACCGCCACAAGCATCCAGCAGCTCAACCCAGGTGCCAAGGCACCTCTTGCTGTGATAGTGAAAAAGGCAATACGTTTTCTCACCTCTAGAAATGCGCTACTCGTTCCAGCTGCTGGAGCAATCACAGTCTGCCATCTACTTTATGGAATTTTCTTTAGCTGGTCCAGACAGCAGGGGACACACTAGGACAGCAAGTCCTGCCTGCCTCTCAGAACAATTACAATTCCCTCTTCTAGAGCACAGGTTGCTCCCTCTCAATTTGACTGACAAACCAGCACACGCAAGGATCTATCTACTCCTGTCCCACCCCATGCAAAGGATAAAAAGCATTGCTGATAGCTAAGAGAGACACACATACAAAAAAAAAGTGGCAATGCAAGGTGCTCCCTTGTGTATAGGAACGGTGAAGACACCTGGCAGGAGTGGGGAAAGGAAAGGCAACAGGCTGGAGAAGGTGGCTGCAGGGCTGGGAATGGAACAAAGCCATCTGAGATAGAACTGCAAACAAGGCAGCATCAGGAGGCAAGTTCTACCTGCAAGGGTTGCAGCCATCTCAGAGAGATGACAGCACCTCTCCCATTGTCTTTTAAGAATTTAAGCTCCTATGGCCACTTGGTTTCCTTGTTCCCAGGTCAGCAAGACGCAAAGCATTGAAGACATGACCTCACACTACTTGGGATTCAGAGCAGCAACTGCCTTCCCTGGGTTTTTCAAATAAATCTGTCACACTGCAGAAGAGTAAAGCAAATTGTCACACTGTTTGTAGCCACAGAAATGCATCAGCCTATGTACTGGTCATATATTTCAAAATTCATTAGATGCCATGAAAACCAGTTTAAACTGTCATCCTAATCTTGCACCAAATCAGATCAAACTGCTCACACAATCCCAGACCTCAGGCTGAGCTGCAAGGGCAGCACTTCCTCCCGCAAAGCAATGAGCTCTCACACAAACTTCCCTAAATCTGGAAAGATTAGAATTAGACCACAAGCACCCCCCAAGTTGTTTGCAGAGTGCTTATCAACCCAGAGCAGCTACATCCACTAAAAGCCAGCACAAAGTCATTATGTTCAACAAAATCCGAGCCAGTGACAGGCCTGCTTCTCACAAGCAGATATGGGAAGTTCTAAGAGGCTTGAAAGTCTCCTCAAGCCAGCTTCAGTGTATCTGCCAGCAAACAAAGACTCAGTCATGTTCCTGTCATTTCTGATTCCAAAACTACCTCAGCTTCAAATGGGGGACACAAAACCAGAGCCACTTATTGATTCCATTATTATTTGAGATGAACTTGCACAGTTGCAAGAAGGAAGAGGCAGAGCCAAGCCCCAGAGTTGGCACGCTGCCTTCCCTGGGTTTGTGAGCTTGACCCCAGAATCTTCCAACTCTAACTGGAGCATACTGACCATCAAGCACCTCACCTACCTTTGACCACAACCCAAGAGGTAAACTCACCATGTTCCCATCAGGCTGGCTACCAGGTACTCCTGCATACAAATAGGTTGAACACCTGATCACTAAGAGGTGAGTGGTAAAGCACTCAAAGGAAAACAATTCCTTCAGTGTTTGATCATGTCCAAACTTAGTCTTTTACCCCACCTAACGCAGTTTTCTTCATGAAGAGTTTTCTAGATGAACAGTAACAGCACAGACCAAAAAGACCACACCTGCAGTAAGCACTCAGGGCCAAGCTGTCTCAAGTAAATGAGCAAAGAGAAACTAGCTGTATTCAAGGCTGACAGTAAGTGGCCTCGCTGTTCCTCAATAGCGAGGTTACTTTGTTCTGAAGCTTTGACAATGTTTGCATCCTTGGCACAGCTCTGTAATAACCAGACAAGTTCTGGAATTGCTCCCGTCTCATAGGTACTATTCTGAACGAAAAGCTAAATTGGAACTATCAAAAATAGCCACCCCTCCTGCTCACATGAAATCACAGTACCTGTAACCCAGTTTGCAAGCAGCACTGACATATGGAGACTAAACTCTGCCTCATCCTCTCTTGCTTGTATCCGGCAGCAGCAGTATACTCAGGGGGGTTGAGGGGGGAGGTGTAGTGCAGAAAACAGTTGAAAAGAGGACTCTTAAAAATCCCATTAACTTGAACTATTCTTCCTTGTGAGTGTTGAAGGGCATGAGAAAAACTTAATCCTTTTTGTTGCAGATGCGTAACACCCCTTCTGAAGCATAGAGGAAAAGGAGCCGCCCGGAGCTGGTCCAGTCAGGGTGCCCCATCTCTTGCACCAAATCTGCACAAAGGAGCAGCTTTATCAACCTCCAACTGCAATACAAAAATAAAAGCAGCCCTTCCCCAGTGCACTGCAGACATGCTGTACTGAGGCACCACATCCAAAGTGGAAAGAGTGGACACCTAAAAGAATAAAAACAAGAGGCACCAAATGAAACTAGGAATCAGGTTCAAAGAAGTGGTCCCTCTTGCAGGTGAGGAAGTACTTGGCTAAGAGTGCTGTAGACACTGAAAGTTTCTACACAGTCAAGAGGAAAAAAGAAGTTCCTGGAAGAGAAAACCATGAATGGTTTCATGCCAGTTCCCACAGTTAAGGACAGGACACCAAGCAATGGGCATCTCTGATCAGATCACAGGTCCCTTACAAGAACTGCCTGTTTATAGCAACAGTTAAAGCAGTTTGATCCAATACAAATTATGTGCCACTGCAGTATTTGATCCTCTAAACTGATTCTCATTATCTATTTTATGTACAGTTCCATTAATTTTGGATGGCTTGTGCTTGAACCAACAGATTTTGCAAAACCAGCTATATTTTTCATTACTTTATGGAACAGATTTTTCCATTCACACACTTCTCCAGACACAGCTACTGAATACATGCATCAACTCTGCTGTTTGTAAATGCGAGTCTATTTTTGTAAGTAGAATGCTTTCTAATTTAAAGACCAAAAAGGTGTTAGGCAGATCCCAAACCTCTCAAGCCTTTATTTTCTTCTGTTGAGAACTGCATCTAGTATGTCTAAGTTCTAGCCTAACTGCAAATACATGTTATGCAACAGCAAATTTAACACCACACCTCTTTTATGACTGTTGTTGGAGTGTTTAAATGCAGACCACTGCAACCACTGCAGAGCCATAGCACAGCTTTAACAACAGCACTGCTGCCCCCAGCATGCACCCACTGATGCCATCTCTGAACACTGCAAGAGCCTGCATGGCATCTTCAGCATGATTTCATTCGTATAATCTCACGCGATAAACACCTCTTCCCATTAATCTTTCAACACTGACAGTTTTAAGTATAGGTGAAGTGTTCTCGAGCTACAATTTAAAATGCTAAATTTCAAGGAGAATATAAACTTTTATCTGGATGCTTTCAAACTGTCTCAGTATGAGTACATTAGACAAAAAACAATGTATTCTTTCTTTGTGGACAGACCTCACAAATCATCACCAACTCCAAAGTTCCAGTTAAACTGTAACTTCACTCCAGCCTCTGCTTACATTACAAATCCACCAAAATATCCCAGAGTTAATCACCACTCAGGCACGAAGAGCAGGTCTGTAGGATATCTGACTTGAGCATTACCATCCACACAGCAAACAAACAAACAAAAAAAATCCCACTCCCATCCACCAGCCCCACCCCAAGGCTGCACGCAAATATATTACAAATCACTCAGATTACATGTTTGGGTTTTTTTCCTAATGCAGCACTAGTATAGCATTACTTGAATTAATGTAATTACATCGTACAAAAAAGAATCACGATATAGGACAAATTTTGTGTACGCACTGTTGCTTTTCTAGGCTGTGGTAGCTGTATGCCATCTCAATTTCTATATTTTACAGGACACTTTTCTAGTAGAATGTTACACGTTTAGTACAGTCAATAATCCTCTCAATACTGTAAAAGCATTTTATTGAAAACTTCTAAAAGAACACAATGACCACAACTAAAGCAAGAACCTGGCACAGAATGTGCTCAGAATTTTTTTTTACAAAGTAATTACAATCCAAGAGGAAAAAAGAGTCCACGTAACTCAGTACAAGTATCACAGTATAAAAGCTACAAGACATGAAACTGGTAGTTTTTGCAATGTGGAAGAGCTGTATCCTGTTCTCACACCTTTCATGATGTAACTTTCGTACGGGAAATTATTTCATTCACAAAACTGTTGTTCTTTGCCAGCACATCATTTCTCATCTGTTTCAGCTTGATTTTGATGTCGTCTTCTGACATATCTGTCAGGGGTAATGCTTTCACTTGACAAAGAAAATCCTGAATTATCTTTTCACCTTCCTGAAATGGAGAGAAAAGAAAACAGAAAGGATATTTAAACTGCAATTAGGATTTTTCCAAATCCCCCCAAGATAGAAAGTATTATTCATCACCAGAAACTTTTTGCTGACAAAACACATGCTTATTTTTACACTTATCATGTTCTCAATACAAGAACAATCCAGCTATACTGGTAACAACAGGAGTTCTTTCTCCTTTCAATTCATGAGCAAAAAGCACCAGTTGATCAGCAGAAATACCATATTTAACACTGAGAGCTCATATATGTGTTCCACACTTAATTCCATTATGCAACTGTGTTAGGTGAGGATTGCTATCAATAATAGCAGCAGAGTGCCCTCCTTACCTTAACTAGATGCTTTTTGGAGGAATATAAACCAAGATCAATGTTTCAAAATGCAAAAGGAAAGAAGAAACTGTAACCAAGCAACTAGAGAGTGGCCGTCACCAAGGAGAACAGATGATAATTAAGCCTTATGCATATGCTTTTATACAAACAGGCAAAGTGGAACTTCTAAACAAACTGAATTGAGTAACAAGAACAAACGTTTCCATGAACAGTATTCAGGATCCCTGTATTAGGCACAGTTTGCCCAGTATATAGAATTTTGCCTAGTCCTCTGCATTGTGCATTTTAGAATTCTACTACAAAGTTTTCTTAGTTTCAGCATTTAAGACTAATGCAGTATGATTTCAGTGCAGAAGTCATGGAAATGTAACATCATGCTTTTAACATCCAAACATGGTGTTAGTGAAGGCAGACAAATTGGTTGAGACATCTAAAGCTATGTCATTCTATTGCCTAAAGAGCTTATAAAATATTATGTATTACTGAAGTATCCAAGAATAAAACATGATGCTGTATTTGTCAGAAGTGTTGGCCCCATCAATTTACTTTACACCACCTTAAGACCACACAGCCAGATCCAACTAATTTGAAAAATACTTCAGCATGACACTTATCAAGTTGGCAAAGAACAGTCATAGTGGAAGCACTGAGGTAGTTGGAGGGAGAGCCTCCTGGCACTAAAAGTTAGGACAAACCAGAGATCATTCATCCATATCATCAGGTCCACTTACTGAGCCAGGAATAAATGCAGTAGACCTCTGAAATTGAAAATAAACAGGTAACAGCTTCTTTCTAGAGCAAAGGCTTTTTAAATGTAGAATTTAGTTATGGACTAAAACTTCAAGGCTTCCATATACTGGAAGAGGACATCTACAGCTGGAGATAAATGAGTGATAAGGCTGTGAAGTTTCAGGCCAGCTGCTGAGACACAGAACTAAGATCTGAAAGCAGATTTGTATGCATGCAACAAGAAGGACCTGAGTGTTGGCAAAAAACAATGCAAGTCACCATGTAGATTTCCTAGGAGGCTGCAACACATGTCACTGTAAGGACTCTTAATCTAGCAACAAGATGACACAGGCTATTGGGAAAGAGCTTCCAGCAAGCTATTGCTTTCCTTCACAGTACCTGCTAATGAAGCTTCTTTAAAGAGAAAAATGAAGGGAGAAAAAACAGTTCACTCCAATGGCTTATACAACTGCATAATGCAATGTGAACATGTTCAGATCTATGCTGAGGTGTGGGTTTCCTTGACTATGTTTGAAACCTTTGGAAGCCAAGAGCATTTTAATTCTCAGTTGAGCAGAGAGAACCAAGCTAAAATTTTCATGTATGAAATGGGAAGAACTTTTGACATCTGTAAATCAGGTATTGCAGGTCCAAATTGCTGTGTCCTTCAACATGATTAGCTTGTGAGATGTGTTAGTACTGATAGCACATAGAAGGGCACAAAGGAGAAACCTGCATACTCAGCTTTTCTCTGACATGCACAAATCTAATCATATTCATTATGAGCTTCAAGAAATCAGCACTAATGAGTCCTCAAAAAAGGGGTAGCAAAACCAGGTGCAACCCACCTGCAAAGCCAAGAATAATCTAAACAACAATTAAAACAAAAGCTGCAACTTCTTGGGACTTGAGTCCCAGGAAACATTGTATACAAACTATGTAGCCAATAAGAGTGATGAACACAAATTCTGCTTTGGTTATGGCATAAAGAAAACAGACCCCACAGGACAGCCAGAGACATGGTCCCTTGACTCCAGTTGTATGTCAATCACATTAACTGCCAATCATTATTCTTTAAGAAAACAGTTTCATTCTTGTGACTATGTTTTTAGTGAAATGTTAACTTGAAATTAATTTAAACTAAAACCTGCTATCCTTGAACATCTCTTCAGTTCTTAAGGAACTTCATAGCTAAAAGATTGTGTTATGGAAAAATGAGATTAGAATTAATTATCCTCAACTTTGAGGGAATTTGAATCCTTAAAACTATTTTGCTTGGTCTATTCCAGCTAAATAAATTTTAAAAAGCATTCCTGATAGCAAACCTCTCTTTCTCTGTAGAATTTCTTGGCTGGTGGTTCTCCTTCAGATTCCGTGGACTTGCCAATGTTTTGAAACTCCTCCAGCTCCAATGCTTTCTCTCTTGCACTTTCTATCACATGTTTTGGGAAAGCTGCCAACTCTGCTACATGTATTCCAAAACTCTGGTCACAAACACCTGAACACAGAGGGGGGGGGGGAAAAAAAAAGATAATATGGCTCCACAGAGATTATATGAACAACCTTTTACTATTTCTCTGTTCTGAAGAGTTAAGTGCGTTACATCATTTGGTTCTCCCACCATTTTCTGAATTACCTTTTGGACTATACATGAGAACACAGACTAAAGAATACACTCTTTAAATATTTAATCAAGCTCTCCTAGGGCAGTAATTGCAGAGCTACAAAAATGCTTCAGGAAGAAAGGGAAAACTCTTGAGGCAGGAAGAATCTCCCTCTAGTACTTGAATGAAACTGAATAATGTTTTTTATTAAAGTACTTCAGGCACAGTCTGTAGAATATAGTAATTCGCATATGTATCTCACACATTTTTCTACATTTATTTGAATACACATGTGTGTGTGTGTGTGTATAAAAATATTTTAAATGTTGGATTCTCGGTCATCCTCCTCCTCCTCCTTTGCATCAGCACCACGCAACTCCTCAGTCTCCAGAAGTCGTATTTAATTATATCAAAACCTTTCAACCTTAACTTTACATTTACTCCAATTAATACACTGTTTATAACATTTGTTTGAGAAATAAAAGTTCTCATAATTGCTCAACATATGTCAATTATATACAGTTACATAAAATAATTTTCATTTCAATATCAAAAGCCCTCCAATACAAGCTGTCAACTCCATTAGTTTACATTATCATAATTCCAACTGGCCATCCAGAAATAGTACTACACTCTTAATTCTGGACTCCATAAGGAGTTATTTATATATATATATAAAAAATATAAATTAATTATAATGTTAAATTATATTTAACTAATCTTCTATTAAATAGTGGGTAACTGAAGAATAGGTAAGGAAAACTATGCATTTATATTTTTTCTGTTAACCGTGTCATCTCTCAGGTTTCTTAAAGGAAATGAATATTTTAAAGCAGAAATTAGTCTTCTTGATTTTGTATTAAAAACACACACCTCCCCAGATACAAAGCTAACTCAGGTCTCTGCTCAGAGAATCCTGAGCAGAGGCCTGGAGAACAGTATTTTTTTCACTCTTACAGTGATTCTGTCACACTCTTGAAGCATAAAGACAGGGATAAAAATACTGTATAAAAGTTCTTTGTAATGCATTTCAGATTTAGTTGCATATTTCAAATGACATACCTGTTATTTGTTTCAAAACACAGCCATATCTGAGCTGCCTATACTCACATCCTTGCCTGAACAACATGACTTTTTCCAAAAAGGAAAGAGCACAATACTAAATGCAAAAACTTTTTGAGACCAAGTATTTTAAGATGAAGATTTCAAAATGTTTAAACTCCTCTGACAGAGTTTTAAGTAGATAGATACAAACTATTGTGCCTCTATGCTCGACAGCGCTTCCAAGAAAAAAAATAAATCGAATGAAAAGACACCGCATGTACAAAGGAAAGGTACATAACTCAAAAATGGCAAAATTGGTTCAAGACAACTAAGAAACCGGGCTTCCAGAGTTTTAACCAGGATCAGAATAGGTGCGTTAATACAGGATAAAAAAAAAAGGGGGGGAGGAAGTTGTTGAAGAAAGATAATTCACCAACTATTTGCAGACTATTAGGGCCTTTTATTATAAGAGTCGCTACTCCAAAGGATTTAGAAGGTAGTAGGTTTACATTTAGTGTATATTACTTCCCCCTCCAACCTAAGTACTTAAAATAAGGCACCTAAATAAAGATGGCTTGTTTGAAGATGCTGCACATCACCAGCTCTCGCTGCATTTAAAGCAGTCACAGTTTCAATGTATGCTTGCAGCAATTTATGACTACACTTGTTCCCATGCCGCACTAAGTCATATTTTAAGCATTGATTTGAGCAAGGTATTCAGAGGGCTTCTTGGTGGAAAGAGCTCAAGATGTGCTGGAGAAGATGGAAACAGCAAACTACAGAAGAACCACAGACACTGCCTCTCTCTCCTAACTGGCACAGCCCAGGTACCGGGGCTATAGCACTTTGGACTAACACTCAGAAGCAAAGCCTGGGCACTGCCTAGAAATGTGCATGAACAGAGAGATCAGAGGCCACTTCTAAGGACCTCAAAAGACAAGGACACAGAGTTAAAAGAAACAAGACTGTGGCAGCTGGAGATACTCTAAACAGCTTCAAGTAGACTCTCTAGTAAAGTCAGAGAAAAGCAGTACTTCCAGTCATGCTTCAGTTCCCCTTGTTGTGAGCAGTCTCATGGCTTTACAAAAAAGTACCTGAAACCTAATTGCACAACTATAGCCACAGGGGAATACAAAACTGTAAGTGGGTATAAAAGTAATCAAAGGGTAAGAAATTAAGTAATTTTATGGATTTAAAACAAGAAGTAATGAGTAAGAAATAGTCAATTAGTACCATCATAGGAATAAAGCTAGCATGGTACAACTTGAGAGAGGCTCAGATCAGGATATAATAAAACCACACTTGCCAATTATCTAAAGACACTTAATAGTATGGTGGTAGCCTGTGAAGATTTATTAAAAAATTATCTTTAAAAGCATTAACAGTACAATTTAATAACTGGACAGTATACTAGGTTTATTTCAGGACAATACATGCCAAAAGAATGAAAAGTCCTAAATCGACGAAAAAAAAAAATAGATAAAATTTTAAAAATTCAGAAAATATTGGAGAAGGTTCCAGGATAACACATTCTGAGTATGCACTAATCATGGAAAGCAGTTATTAGGATGAACTAGAAAAGTGAAAGTATTTAGCACTGTGTTGACATGACAAAACAGCTTTCAAAATGAGGAATGAAGTTCAGCAACTGTACCTGCAAGATTAAATTCTAAACAGAAGTGATTTAAGTAAACATCAATCACCAGGCCTTGAGATATGAGACAAGGATGGATGATGCTTAGTAATTGATTTAGTAAAGATAATAGCCTAATTCCTCAGTTATTCCTTATTTGAGACAAAACTACTCCACAAGGTAAGTTATTGATCAGAGTCAGTACAGCCACAGTGTTCTACAGTAACCACGTTCTATCCATCTGAGTGTCATCTAACTCATTCCTTCACTGTGGAACTCAGAAAAGAAAAATTAAAGAGATATTTTAAAGTGAGGACATAGCATAACACTACTCTGCCCACATTTTAGATCAAAATCTCAGCCCTGAGGCTGGCCATCTGACTAAAATGACTTAAGGGAACAACAAAATCACTGTAGAGTTTACAGCTAAATTAGAATGGCATAAACAACCACACCTTGCAAGCTACATGTACACAGCTTGGCTTTATTTAGCATAAATATAGGCTCCTGCTGAAGGGAGTAAGAATAAATGTTGGGTGATAAAGCAAGAGGAGCTGCTTATTGTGGTTAACAGATGACATTTACACTCAATTAGAAATTGACTAATTTAATACCAAAAAGGAATATCTGTATCCACTAAAGGATTTTAATTAAATACATCTGACTTATCTCACATTAACAAAACCGGCTTCTTGTCTTCCTACGATGCAATTTGCTAAAAACTAAACACACATTTTTTTTCTGTATCAAACTACTGCACATACTAGGCAAGATCTTTCTTCAATGACTAAGCCTTATTACTTTGAAATAGACATTATTAAAACTTGTTGTCACATAAAAGTTAAACTGTTCTTTTAGAAGAAATAAGTGCAAGGAATATAAGCCTTTTCTATCAGCAGATTAAATTGGCTGATTTAGGAAAACAGAAAATAATCTTTGGGAACCCTTCTCTCCGCTCTTTAAAAAAAAACCAAAAAGGGATTGACCTTAAAAGCATCAACTTGAGTGACAGAAATAACCTGGAAGTCTTAACAAATAATCATCAACAACATCACCAACTGTGCTCACACATGGATAGAGCTCCTGCCATGCACACTCTCCACGGGCAGAGAAGAACATGTCTATTATAAACCCTAAGGCTGGAGTATGACAATTCTTTTTAATGTTTTTCCACTACAATTTCTTCCCCTCTCAGGACAAAATAAAGTTTATCCTGTTCACCATTTACAGTCTTACCTTCCTTGACACGATAAAGCATTGTCAGTGTGTCATCACTGGTCAGAGCAGTAACATGCAGGTTATTCACTGTTGGCACTTGGTCAGCAAGAGCTGTCAGTTCATGGAAGTGTGTAGCAAACATACAGAAAGCACAGATTTTGCTAGCAATGTATTCTGAAATAGCCCACGCTAAACCAAAGCCATCGTAGGTAGAAGTTCCTCTTCCCAGCTCATCAATTATTATCAGGGAGTTTTCAGATGCCGTCCTAAAAACACAATATCATTTTATATTTGAGAACAGCATGAACTCTGGATACTGGAGTATCACAAGTTACACTGTAAAGGCACAGCATAAAAGAGGCAAAAGACCTTTCTTATTTACGTAACAACGTAGGAATAAAGTGCACACACAGTGTCACACAGACCATTCCTAATTAGTTTCTTTGTCCCATTTAGGCTTTGGCCTCTTAGGAGCAGCCCTATAGAACCACTGAAATAAACAGAAGGATACTTCAAGAACTTAGGAGGTTGGTAAAAAGGACTTGAGGTCCTCCCCTGAGATCCTACATATAGGGAAATGTTAAATGCATCTATCTTAGAACACCTCCTTTCCTATCAGTCCCAACCAACAAAATCAAATAAGCACAGGACTTACCTGAGGATTGAAGCAGTTTCTAACATTTCAGCCATGAAAGTAGACACACCTTTCAGCTGACTGTCTCCAGCTCCCACCCGAGCCAGAATACAATCCACAATTGTTATTTCTGCAGAGTCACATGGTACAAAACACCCAATTTGGGCCATAAGAACAATCACCCCTGTCTGTCGGATGTAGGTTGATTTTCCCCCCATATTAGGGCCTAAAAGAAAGAAGAAATTTTGCAAATTAATTAAAAAAACACGTCATCTTTTACAATTCTACAGTTCTTTTAAGGGCAAGCAGTCTCTAAATTAAAACAAAGAACATTTAAGCCTACTACTCTTCTGTCAGAAGAGTAGCAGACTTGTCTTTACAGATGAAACAAGTAGATCCTCTACCACTAAGGCTTGTTTCTGTGTCCTAATGCTGCTGTTTCTCTTTGGTGACCTTTCTTTTGAATTAGGGGCTTTTGTAAGTTTTAAGACTTCTTAGAAGTATAAGCAGTCATCTAAAACATATGTCCGTACCTAAAATAAGCTTTAAAAGTCATCAGTGTTGCTGCTTTCACCTCAAACAACAATTAGAATTTGTCTGTAAAAATGAAATAGCTTAGTTCACCCATTAGCTTATATCTGGGCTGATTTAAATTACAATCTAAAAGGATTCTGAATCAGCAAAACCAGATATTAGTAAGTTAGTTTTAACTGAAGTACAAATGAAATAAAAAGTATTTTCCAGAAAACTGATCATTAAACCCAATTTTATGCTTTTGCTACTTTGAATGCATGTCAAGGACATCTGGGTGGAAATTAAAATTCAATTAAATCAACACTAAAACCATTTTTCCTGTATAGTAAAATTATCTTAATTATACCAGAAAATAGGGGAAAAGAAGGGCAGAGTCATGGAAACATGTTTTGTATTTAAAATTTATTTTAATACTAAACAAAGAAAACATTAACAGAGAGGCTGCTTAACATCTTGCCCACAGAATGTGCCTACATGGCTACAGCACAATTGATGCCCAGTGGAATTTTCCAGATCACTTAAGCAGGTTCAGGTTCTCCAGCTCCTGAAGTTGCCTGGCTTGTGGAGTTACATTCACTAAAGCAAAATACACATATCTGAAGAAAGGACCAATTTCTTATTTCCTCCTGCCCTAACAGCCTCTCTCTTCTTCCCAAATGACAATTTCTAAATTACGGTCCGCCTGAGGTGGTTCTACCCCTCTACTCTGCTACACTGAGAACTCACATGGAGTACTGCGTCCAGCTCTGGAGCCCTCAACACAAGAAGAACATGGACCTGATGGAGCAGGTCCAGACAAGGGCCACAAAAAGGAACAGAGGGCTGGAGCACTTCTACAAGGACAGGCTGAGGGAGTTGGGTCTGTTCAGCCTGGAGAAGGGAAGGCTCTGGGGAGATCAGATCTTATAGCGGCCTTCCAGTACCTGAAGGGAGCCTACAAGAAAACTGGGAAGGGATTGTTTACAATGTCATGTAGTGATAGGACATGGTGGCAATGGTTTTAAACTAGAGAAAGGTCGATTTATATTGGACATTAGAAAGAAGTTCTTTACTATAAGGGTGGTGGAACACTGGAACAGGTTGCCCAGGGAGGTGGTGGAGGCCCCATGCCAAGAGGCATTCAAAGTCAGGCTTGATGAGGCTCTGAGCAACCTGATCTAGTTGAGGATGTCCCTGCTCACTGCAGTGGGGCTGGACTAGATGAGCTTTGGAGGTCCCTTCCAAGCCAGGACATTCTATGATTGTCCAAACAGTGCACTAAAACTAAAGTCATAACAACTGATTCCATGACTATTAGTTCAGAAGATGAGAGTTATGTCTGTATGTGCATAAACATGTAGAATATTCACTATCAAAGGAAACATTTCACAGGAGCATTGTGGACACCTTCTCTTTTTAATATAAAAACAAAGCCAGCTTACAAATATTCTCCATTCTTTTCCAGAGCTAAATCGTATCCCACATACAGAAAGATGAGTAACTTGCTAGCAGCTCAGCCTTTGTTGATTAGAGAAATTGTTTCGACAGAGTTTTATTGGATTGTTTGTTTGCTTGTTCGTTCGCTTTTTTAAAGGCATCATTATTGGAAATACCAAAGACATATAAAATGTAAATAACAAATGAAAGAGAGAACAGAAACACTTACCAGTAATAATGTGGAACATCTGCTTGCCCTTCTCAAATGTAATGTCATTGGGGATGAAGGCCACCTCATCCTGCACTTCGATGCAAGGATGCCTTGCACCTTTCAGCACAATCCTTCCTTGTCCCTTTTCCAGAATGACAGGACGGACGTATGGTACTGGTGCTCCGTTTGACACATGAGCAAAACTGACAATTGCATCTAACTGAGCTATCACGTCATTCATTGTCTGTATTGGCTCTGCATAACCTGGTTTTGATTAGGGAGACACACAAATTCAGCATGGTTAGATTTCTGTTTATGTGAATGTTGGTATGGAGCGGTCTGCAAGATACAGTGCCCGTGATACCAGACAACTAGACTAAATGTCTCTGCATCCCCAGTACCAGTTTTAGTGTTTGGGGTTTTTTTCATTGAAAGATATGAGGGACATGAGTCTGTGGAGGTAACTATCTAATACCTGCATGCGTCAGAAGAGGTGAGCAGTGACTTGAGGAAAGGACCTGTACAAAGTGCATTTACTTTTCTAACATTATCTCTTGAACTGGCTAAGTATAGATCATGAAGATTTTCAGTTGCTTTCATTCAAGAATTACACACATAATCCAGTCTTTTTCATTAACTTGCCTCCACTTGGGTAAGAAAAATGCTTTATAAGTACACATATGCACTTGTAAGTCTATGAATGCACACCACGGAAACTTTAAGCAGCAGCAAAAGACTATTAAATGTACCAGGTATTTACAGATGACATTGAAGCTAATCCCACTATATAATAAAAATTAGCTTTCTACATAAATATACAAACTTAGAATGCTACACACACAAAAAAAAACCTCACCACTTAAAATTTACCAAGATACAAAACAAACAAACAAGAACTATCTAACGAGCTACTGATTTTGTCATATACTGACAAATTCCTTACCGTGACAGCAGGTCAAAGCTTACAAAGATTTCCACTGTAACTTAATACACACTCAAATATATTAATACATCAGCTTTAGAAGTGTTTTTTTAATTGTTAGTACATTTACCCTTAGCTTCAAATTCATTAGACCTTTCACTTTCCATTTGTCTCTTTCAAAGAACTAAGATTTGTTCTGCTGGAATTAGTGCCTTTGGGAAAGGCAATATTTACAGAAACCACCAGTCCAAGTTCCTTAATGTCTTCTCCTTTTGGTAAAGGATAGCAAAGAATGCCTTGTAAGTAGGCAATCTTGGAACACAATATATGGAAATTAATTAGGAAAACAGTTTCTTTATTGTACCATGTAAGTGCTGACTAACTTGATCTTACATTGTATATCAGTGTTCTTTCTTTGCCATCCATCCTTTATATACCTCGGGTCCCACTCCCTCATTTCTGTTGTCCTTTACCTATTATGCCTTCTACTTAGTCTACTGTTTGGATGGAAATGCCCAGAGTCAGGGAGGTAGGTGGAAGACAGATGTGGCCTTTATGGGCATACTTTTGTTCCTTCTATGGGATTGTCATTTTTACACACCCCATCACTGCACATTTGTATTGATTCCATGAAAGGGTCTGCCAAGAGAAGACAATGTATTTCAAACTTTGAAAAACTGTCTAAAAGCCAAACCTCCTTTCTCACATTACTTCATTGGGGAATGTTATGGCTCTTCTCTACAGAAGGACCTACAAAGTAACTGCAAGTCCTCCCAGCATTCCAGGCTGTGATAAAAAAAAAAAAAAACACAAAACCCAACAGTTCAACATTGACTTATTCACCTGAAGCGATGTTAATGATTTCCTTAACAATTGCATCCTGAGCTTCTTCATACTCTTCTCTGTTCTTTATATATTCATCATTGACAGAGCTCAGTTTGCTGTGAACAAAACCACAATATTTATAAGCTGTGATGTTCCGTCTTCATTGCTACAATGCCAAACTTCTGGCCTTCTCACCTATGCACCAATACCAGTCGTCCCCACCTGTTTTAACAGTAAGGTTCAGCAGAAAGACCACAAAGAAGTAACCTACAATTCATCCATGCCAAGGTGTTAGTAATATTAATTCCAAGTTGAAGATCACCCACAAGGGCCAACTGAGCAATTCCAGAACCTCTGAACACAACATTCTTAAAAATCTTACAGTAGTCATTTGTTACAGACATGCTACACGATAAGGACTTGCTCTTAAAGCTGAATTTCTGGCCAGTCTGCAATGAGATGTGATGTGTTTTAGAACTGGCAGAGGAGAATTGTTGGTAATCAATTGTCTAATTAGCCCAGAGTCTAGTCCTACAACAGGCTTATTAGAACTGAAGTCATTGACTCTTTCATTTAGTAAAAACCTCAGTGAACTACTGGCATTAAGAACAGATTCTAGTCTTCAGAATAAGGTAAGTTGAAAAAAAGAGAGTTTTTAAAAGTGTTTATTCTTCTCAAGCTTGTCTCTGAACACAGAGCAGAGTCTGCAGGACTGAAAATGAAACACGCCCCAAGTAGTGCACTCGCACTGTAAGCAGAAGTCAGCCTTGTGCTTCTAGTACCATCTACAGAACTAACTCAACTAAGCAGAGAGAAGTCTTGTTTTATTAGTAATCCATGGGCTTCTTCCGAAAAGGAAAGCAAGAGATGATTCTAACAGTAGAGGTTCTAAGTTAGACAATACAGCTTCATCAGTATGTTTTGATTCATAACACATTTAGAAACAAAGCTGGTTTAAATTTCAGGGATATTTTGAAAAAAAAATTCTGAATAAATGTTAAAACAAAATGAAATTAAAGGTTTACACTTTGTTCTTTTAAGTAAATTGGTGTGAAATACACCAACATACGGGTTGGCATGAACCAATATATTTGCCCTCCTTTCCAAAGCAAAGGATTTATTACTATGAAAGCGAGTGATTAACAGAAACAGTCACTACTAGTAATAGCACTGGCTTGAAACCAACTTTACCCTGCGGGCAGTGCTCCTCATGCATGTCTATCAATTAAGATCTCTCAAACTCAGTTTTCTGACACTAGCTCCAGCAGGAACTGTTACACAAAAAGCAAAAGCATCATGGTTTGTCTTAAACAGACTGTATGATGTATTAATCTCTGATATTTTTACTCTTCCGTATATGACACATGCAGAAGGCTTAAAAACTAGTTTTCTCCTGGACCTGCCACTGGAGGAGGAGGAACTTGTCAGAAGGTTGCTGACTGTGGCTGGTTATTAGCAGCATTTCTTCGGGTTGATACTGTGGCCAATACTATTTATGTCTTGATTAACAACCTGAACAACGGGACTGACTACTCTCAAATGCACTCTCAGCAAGGCTGTGAACTCCCCCACATTAAGGGGAGCTGTCAGCACACAAGGACAGCACTGCCATTCATTGGGATATCTATAGGCTAAAGAAAGGTGGACAAGAATTTCAACACAGGTAAACGCACCTGAAATGAAATAACTCCATGCAACAACACAGACTGGCATCCAAATGATTGTCAAACAGCTACTCATAAACCAGTTTGGGAACCAAGTGGAGAAGAAACTGATTATGAGCCAGTGGTATGCCCCTGAGGCAGAGAAGTCAAGCCCATACTGGCTGCATTATCAAGAGCCAACATATTGAAGAAAGTGATTCTTCCCTGCTATTCAGCACTCGTGAGACCACATCTGCAGTGCTGTCTCCAATTTTGCTTTCTCAGTGTAAAAGAGACATTGGACCTGGAGCAGATGGCCACCACAAAGATTTGGAGCTGGAGTACATGACATACAAGGACAGGCTGAGAGAATCTGAAGTCAGTTTGGAGAAGAGAGGCACCAAACTCTTCTCGGAGATGCACAGCAAATGAACAAGATAAAAAAAAAATCAAAACCAAAGAAATCAAAATCAAAAACAAGCTTATTCAGGGAAAATTCTCATTAGATCTGATTAGGAAAGTTTTCACAAAGAGGGGTTCAGCACTGGAACTTATGCCTCGTGGAGGCTTGGAGAATGGACACTTGGGCAAGGCCTTGAGCTACTTCATCTAATTGTGATAGAGCATCTAATTTCCAAGGTGACTTTGCTTAGAGTGAGAGGTTAAGCCAGCTAACCTCAAGAGGTCACCTTCAAGCAAAGCTATTACCTGATTCTGCATAAGCGACTTTCTGTTTTGTTTACTCTGTGTAAAAACAATGAAGGAGAGAAAGAAAAACATCTGATGACCGAGGTAGCCCTTGTTTCTTCTAAAATACTCAAAGAGCAAAAACTTCAGCAAAAAGCATAGACTTTTTGCTTGGCTGATCTGTGACAGAACTGCTGTCCAAAGAGACACTGAAACAGCATCAATACAATTAGCCTGAAGGCTGAAATTTTTAAGCAGCTTGATCTGTAGGGCCACAGAGTTGAAGTCCAACACATAGGACCAACAGAAATGACAGCATGATTCGGAACAAATAAAAGGTAATTACCAACAAAACTGCTGCATGTCACATTTGATGATAAACATAAATAGCTCTTTTCCCATTGCAGCTTGTGAAAGTGTCTGTATAAACACTCACGGTGAATGCAATTATGCTACTAGCTGCAGCTAAAACAGAGAAATTAGCCCAAATTAAAGGACCAAAAATAGCTAACAGTTGGCAAAGTAAACGGGGAATGCAGTTTTTAACGGAAACTGTGTGACTACTCCTCCCTCACACCAGTCTTGCTCAACATCTCAATCTCTGAATAAACTAAAAAGGTGAAAATTCAGCCATTCGAGACATGGGAAAACCAGTTTATCAGCACAATTATAAAGAAAGGATCAATTTTGTTCCTTCCACAACAAAACTACTAAGCTGACCTCATACCTGTTAGTGAATTTCACACCATTCTTTTGTGTATCGACTATTCCATATTTTGAGTTGTTACGAAGAACTTTTTCCTCCTTGCAAGTTATTCGAAAGTGATGTCCAAACTGTGAGTTTGTTTCCAGTTTGATACTTTTGCCAGCTTCCAAACCTTTTAGATGAAAAGAAAGAAAATGCAAAACAACTGTACAATGAAAAATCCTGCAGCCTGTGCTATTTCTGCTCACTAATCCCCAGATTGTATGATGTAGCCTCTCTCAGATACACTATTCAGTGTACTCGCTCTGGTTCTCTACGGGTATGAGAAATACACAGACCAAACAGAAGTTTACTGAATCATTTTCTGTGCTTACTTGGATATGGTCTCAAACTGCATATTCAAATCAGGTTCACGGTTACTGTATTGCTCCATACTCTCCAGAGATGTGAAAAATATTCATAGCACACTGCAAGGACATTCTATATTGCTACTGTTAAGCATAGCACCTGTAGTCTTGTGATTCTTTTACTAACACATACTTCTGCTGTTGAGCTTTCTTATTCCATCCCTATACAATCTTGTCTTTCCTTCTTTTCATCCAAGTACCTTGTTTACACTAAAAAAAAAAATCACGACTAAAAATATGCAAGCCCTTAAAGGTGTATTCTAAAATAACTATGGTGTTGCCAGTTTTCTTTCCCGTATTAGCATTAAAAATTGATTTCTTTAAAGTTGTTCTTTGAATGCATGATTTATCAGCTGCATGTGGAATTTTTTTTGCACAGGATAATCAATTATTTACCTGTCTCATTTGCTTACACATTACATTTTTCAAAGAACGTCAAAAGAACACAAGCATGTCCTGAATGGACAATAAGGGGAATGTACAGGTGGGAAAAACAAAAAAGTTTCAATGACTCTCCTCAGGGGATGCAGAATAGAACTGGGCTTAGCCAAGAGTTAGAGGAGTTCCTAAAAACTGAATTCTGCACTATCTTGAAACCTACATAATAATTTCTGAAATATTCTGTAATGACATCCTTAAAAAAAAAAAAAAACAAAACTTTAAAAAGCCTAGTTATAAACCAAAGATCACCCAGTATTCAACAAGCTGTACTGTGACAAAGTCACCCAAAACTAGTAATAAAATAATACAAATATCCTTTATCTCCTCTATACCAGATTTCATCATGTGATGTCAAAACACTTTACAAAGGAGGTAGAGTCAAAGGCAGTTTCATATCCTACCTAATTCTTTGGCTGCACTCCTTAAAAAGGACTGCATTTGTTCTTCCAGTTCATTCATCTTCTCTCTCAATTCTGTCAAATTAGGATCAAAAGAAGCCTTGACAAGAAATTCATGATTGTCCACCTAGGGAAAAATAACAAAATAAAACAAAACAGAGAATCACCTCCCTGATCATACATGATGAAATGAATCTACTTAATCGTTTATTCAATTTATTTTTATATATATATATTTTTTTTTAATCTTATGCTGTTTGTGATAATCAGTATCTGATTCAACTACAAAACAAATACATCTCAAACACTTGTTTTCTCAAATAATATACTTTATACAAGCAAAACACACCCATTTAACAAACTCCTTTACTTTGAAATGGAGTCACCTGCGTATTTATTTGCATACAAATAACAGAGCGACAGGAAGGGGAAAAAAGGAAGTCCAAGGAAATTTAAATCATCTGTATGTTTGCCTGGACTTACATAACTAATCAAGACAGAGTGTAAAAGGTGTTTCAAAACAAGAAGTCTTTGGAAATAGAAGTTTCTGAAACAGTAATTCCTGCCCAGAACACACTCAAGAGGTTATGAAAACAGCCTACATAATTATCACCAAAAATCCTATCCAATTTCAATCCAGTTATTTTGAATTGAAAGGCATGCACATTTCCTTCCAAGCTAAACATTTTCAAAGGCACAAGTGAAGTAAGGTGCATTTCATCTTTTTCTCTCTCTCTTACCCATGCTTCCACTGCCATGTGGGTTTGATGACAGCTTCCAGTATATTGCATTACCCACCTCAACTATCACAGGGCTGCTCTTTCCTCACTCAGGCCTCACAGAGTAACCCTTATCTGGTGACAAACAAAACTGCTCCACCTTGACTATACTTCCCAAGTGAAAGCCAAGCGTGACCAAGTGAACAGGAAAACAAAATTAAACTAAGAGTTCAGCTAAACTGCTAAGGAGGTAAAATGAATATGGTTTCCTAAAAATATAACAAACTTGTGCTACTAATTAATATGTAAAAACATCAGGCACCCACAACTATACTGCCCTCTCATGTTCCTCTCAAGCTGTGCTCCTCCTACAGCAGTAGCTCAGATATAATTAGGTAAGTCACTTAAAGCAAACTTTTGCTTCTGTCTTCCCCAGCCCTGTGTGAACCTGCCCAATAATGTGGTCTATGTGCCACAGATTGGTCTGAATACTCCCGCTACCACCTTCACTCTCTATATAACCTTTTCATCGCAAGAGTCAAACAAAGGGTTGAGTATGGGTAAGAAGCACCAAGACCTTTGCTTTTGTTCTACTACACTGCATTTGTTCTCAGTCTAAGTTTTTGCTCAGAGCTACTCTGAAATGCACGTCCAAAGTATAAAATATTTCATGTGGTAAGCGGCACGCTAACATCACAGCACTGACAACACTTTAATACCTGCATGTCTTTACTTACAGGAAATAAGACTCAAGCCAGTCACTTTTCCAAGGGGTGCTCAAATGAATGAGGTGACAGCAAAAAATTTGCAGGCTCTGGGACTATGTTGGGCTAGCTAGTTAATCTGAAAAACAAGTCCTTCTGTAAAGGGCTGTGCTCTTAGTACTCAAACAAAAATGATATATACCAAAGGCATTAACAATCTTTGAAGTTGCCCTGACTTGAGAAGGAGGTTGGTTTTGAAGATCCCTTATGATTTTGTGTAAGACAGGAATGGAAGTGACAGTTTCTTAACTTTTATTACAGTTAGGTAAATGTAAAAACCCCATCCCACAGTTTTTGAACTTAGATGCTTCTTTTTATATTAGAATGGATTATTGGCATAACCTAGTTGCTATGACAACCTGTCCTTCAATCATACTCAGAATAAAACTGGGTATTTTATTTGAACTCCCTAAAAATCTAAGATGAATTTCAAATCAAAGTTCAAGTTTTAACATTCACAGGGACAAGATTTATCCTTCTGGTAAAACCAGCCTTGCCTTATCTTATTTTCCAGTACGTTGAAGGAGAGAGGAGAAAAAACCAAAACCCAAAATTTGACACGCCAGATTCTGTAGGACTTGATTAAAAATAACTGACTTGTTAATTCTGTTTAGAAGGACAACAAAACATGTATAAAGTAGAAGCTGAAAAGAAATTTGAAGAGCTGGACTATGAAGGGTGAAGGCTTAGAACAGCTGTTAGTTTTAAAGAAAACAGAGTCCCAGAGCATACAAACTGCATCAACAGATGGTCTGTAACTAGTATAAAGCTATAAATTTCTTCATTAGCATATAGCACAAATTACAGCAACATGTCAATCAAACAGTCTTTCCTTAAAGAGTAAAATGCAGTTGATGAATGCATACACAATACAAAGAGATAAAATGTGGTGCTTTTGCCTTTGGAAAAATACACATACTCAAAATTTTAAAGCCACTGAAGTTTTCAAAAGTTCAAAGCCTTGCCTTTACTATCACGCCTGGCACATGGTTAAGGAAATCTCATCTTTCTGTAGTCAGCTGAGATTGACACTTCTGACAATCCTAAAAGCCTCCCAAATGCTTTCCAAAATGTCTGAAATACTTTATTGGGAAGAGGACATTAAATAAAAGTTTCTAACCAAGTACATACATCTCTAAATTCATCTCGCCAATTCTCTAACAAATATAATAGGGAAAAAGCATGTAGAAAACTCACTAAAAACCTCATCGTTGTTTCACCCAGTTAAGAGAAGTTCATGATTTTGCCTGGGTCCTAAGTATTCAACATTAAAACAACAAATCGGTCATTTATCATCCCTTCTCCCTTCTGCTACAGATCTAAGGAACAGGAATGTTCTTTCCAGCTTTCTGAGGCCAATTTTTTCTCTGAAAAAATGCCATTTTTCCCTTGCAAGCCTAGTCCTATCTTTATATGCAAGTGTAGATACAAGGCTACAATAATTGTAGTAGCCTTCTCTCGTGTCTTTTGTCTTTTTACACTGGAAAGTGAAGTCAGTCTTTATACCTAGGGTCAATCACTTTTCAGAAAGGCAAACTGCTAGTTATGAAGACTTAATCCCACCAAATAAAAACCATGTCTAATGAACATTACAGAAGCAGAGAAATATATAATAAACATATTCTGGCTACATTATAGATTTAAGGCATATCACAGTAACTTTGAAAATATGAAGCAGAAAACTGACAAAATAACTTCCCCACTTTTAATACTGATGAGTTTTTCAAAAGAGTTTCAGGTCCACAGTATCCATGTACCCAAAGCATTTTTTCATTGGCTACATAATTTCAAACAGTGGGTGAACATCCCCTTGATATTCAACTGCTATATCCCCTTGATATTCGACTGCTATATCCCCTTGATATTCGACTGCTATACTAATAACAGTCTTCATATATTCCACAGCTGAACTATCACTAACTACTTAATATAGATGATTAATTAAATTTAGTGAGTGTAGAGCAGATTGCAAAGTTCAGTAAGAAACTTTAATTGCTAAGTAAACCCCCTCCTACACACCAGCTCATACCTTATCCATGTCCAATGTTGTTTCTATCATCTCCAGAAACTTTGAGAAGTCAGAGTATATATCATTAAGAGGTGTTATAAACACTGCCAACAACAACATCTGGTGAGCTCCTGTTAGGAACAAACAAGAAAAATTATCATTCACAAAACCACGACTTTACCAGAATTCCTTTATCCAAGATAAATAGCACAACTATATAGATGGTTCATTTTTATTAAGATTGGTTATGATTAATTTCACTGACATATGCATAGCTTTGTCTAAAATTGGAGTTATCCAATTTATGTTCTGATTAAGCATGTACCTATTCCATCATCTTTGTTCATATCTGGTGGTATTAATTCCCTTCTACCTAGGCAAACAACAGCTTGAAAGGAAACCTGCTGCCCGAACATTACCTGTTCTTGCACACACAGAGCTGAAATGGCTTTAGTAAAAAGTGCATTATACAGCAATCAATTTTACAGCTACAAAGAGGAAGTCTCATTATCCACACTCAGGAGTTTTGATTTTTTCTTAATCCAAAATGACCAAAAATTGGAAATATTTGGTAGGTTACAATATGGGCATAAACAGAAACTGAGGTATATACAAACAAACAAACAAAAAAGAGAGAGAGAGCCTCTACTTTAACCATCTCTTTATAGTCACTGATCTTTCCATGAAACAGGAAGTCATCAAAATTAACTTAACCTTTTCCAATGCATCTTGTTAGCACAGATTGTCTAGCACCAAGTGTAACTGCATAGTACATATAGGTTATACGTGCATAGAGCACTGTAAGCATCGAATCCAAAATGCAGTTCACAGTTAACTCAGCATACAAAGATATTGCCAGTTTTGTGAAAGAACTATTTTCTTCAGGACTACAAATAAGCACCTATCCAGCAGCCAGCTGTGAAAATGCTTTGTCAGTACATGAATGTTTATATCTTTGCAGGCACAAAGTTATTATTTAATCACAGAAAGATTAGCATTATTGACTATATGATTTACACAAAATGCCTCAAAAAGAATCCCAATACTATGAGTTTATAGTCACTGGATTATGTACAGAATTACAACATTTGCCTCCAGTGCTCACAAGCAAGGCTCTGCACATGAACAGAGAAACACAGATTTAAGCTCTGGCTACTCCAGAGGCTCCCAATTTCTTACACAACTAGGGAAGAAGTCCTAATCTTTCCTAAGAAATATTTCCACACAAATTCATAACACACAGCAAGTACATGATTACCCAAGGGAATCTCTATTCTCCCTCAGTACTGTAATTCAAGTAGAAAGAAAAAGGTTGGTTTCTTTCCTTTTCCTCCTGTGCGTTTTTGCCTCCCCATTCCCCCAAGCTTTTAAAGCTCTTAACTGATTAGTATCAATAGAGAAAAAAATTACAAGTTTGAGAGATTATCGAATTTGTAAAAAAGAGTCTGCTACTGACTAAAAATCTTCAAACCCAAGAGAGATATGAAATAAAGTACAGACTGCTTTTTATTCCCAATCTCTTGCTTACTCTATGATGCATTTTTTTTACTTTCCTGTAAGATGACACATCTAAATCAACCTAGAAAATAAAAGGAGACAGTGAAGAAGGAAGAGACCGAGGAGCTGAAAGGTTTCACATCCATTCTTCATAACAGACTTAGCAGTTCCCAGTGCACCAGCTGACAGAGCACATGGCACACACAATAAAATGATCTTCAGTAGTCTTGAATTAATGAAAAACCATTGTGCTTGAACTTTAAAGCATCAATTACAATTTCTTTTCTTGAAAGGAGCAAGTAGAAAATTTCATGATACTATTTAATTATTTAAGTTTGAAGAGTACATCCTCAGACATCACAGGAAGATTCAAAAATTAGAAAATAAGGTATCAAGTAAATAAAATACTACTGTATTTACATATATTTATGATACGGCTCAAACTGATACATTGTGAGAGTGATTTACATTTTCAATCCAACTTCATATTCGGGAGTCCAACACTTGAAGGAAGTAAAATAGTGGAGTCAGTGAATACTGAGGATTTATAAAAGCTGTAAGTGTATGCTTTTCTTAAAAGTGTAACACTTGTCATTAAGAGAATATGAGCATGAAGCACCACAGAAAAATTCTAAATTAACTTGTCTTGTACCTGCATTCATAAACTTACATAAAAGATACATGGTAAAAAAACCAACCAACCAAACAGCAAAAAGACAAAGCACTTTTGCATCTACTCAACATTATCAGCATGTAAGCTACACAGCATCAAAACCAGAGATGCATGTTCATCTCAAAGCCTATCTGCTCCCAGGTACAGTTTAATTTAAACCATAATTTACTTACTGGAGCACAGATAAGTGTTCAGAGTGGCATTCAAAACTTTACTTTTAATATGATTTAAAATGTATAAAAATTAAAATAAAGCACTAATCTTCAAGCTTGAAACATTTACATAGGTAGTTTGGCAGCAAATGGAAGTATAAAATCTGACACTATTTTATTAAAGTAAGAAACCTTGACAACTAAAAGCACTTAAACCAGGCATTTTGATGGTACAAAAGGTCTTTGAAAAAAATTATGAGGAAAGAACAAGGAGCAAAAGGGAAATAGGGATAAGATATAGTACAAGTTTACTTGAGGCTGATCATACCTGTATAGCACAATGTCTGTCTGAGATAACTGACTGCCTAAGACCAAGGGAAATCTCTAGACCTAATCTGGGCTCTTCTGAAGTATTCAATACCTTGCCACATGGGATGCTAAGATGCGAGATTCATGATTAATGCAATGATCACAAGGCAGATAAAGAGGACATCGCCAACTTGCAAAAGATGAATGAGCTGGAAGGACATCAGCAATACAGTTCCTGCAGGGCTCATACAAGCATTTATCTTTTTAAGATGTGTGAATTAATAATATTAAAGCACAAAAGTATGCTGCTTATATAAAATTCACCAATATATACAAAGTGGAAGATATCAGTAGATGAAATTGGAACAAAACAAATCAGGAACATAACTAACTGACCTTGAAAACTGGGCTAAGAGAAATGAAGCAAAATTTAACTGTGAGAGGATGCACTGATAAATAAAACGCTTTTTCACTATGAGTAAGGGAATAATTGGCTGGAAATGATAAAGGGTGGGAAACAGCCCAATTCAACCACAACATTGTGGTAACACATCAGTGCCACAGTCATGGAACGAACAGTACTGGAACATGCAGTAAGAGGTATTTCCAAAAGCAGTAAGGGGATATTCAAGCCACTGTATATAATAAAACAAAAACACACCCAGAATCCAACATAAAATTCCTGTATCCTGAATATTTACAGACTTAAAGAGTGTCAGTCTGGAAAATGCTTCAGCAGCTTCTTGAAGACAGACATCTTCTAAGTACCTACATTTTATGCCCCAGTAATTTGAGTAATGAAAAACTGCTCCCTTTTTTCCAGTAATAGGAAAATGATTTAATGACTCAGAGTCCTTTCTCCTCTTATGCAGGTTTTTTATGTCTAAAACATTAAAAAAAAAGTCATCTTCACTCATTACCTCTCTCCTCAGCTTTCATCATCCATAAAAACAAACATTTTGGAGCAATGCCTCATACCAAGGTAAAGGCAATCACAGCTGATCACTTCATGGTGTAGTTGCTCTACCTCCCCATAGTCATTCATGAGAAAATAAAGTTCTAATACTCAGAATTGTCAAAAGTCTGACTTTCCATCTCTTGGTAAGTTAAAAGATTTTATATAGTCTTAAAGAGGAAAATGATCAGATGAAATCTGAATCAGTCACATACATTAAAAATTAACAAAGCATTCTTGTACAAGGGCATACAAGTACAAAGAAAATTAAAAATAACACATTTCACCTATTTTAAATTATCTTAGATATACTGCTGATGAATGCCCTACTAAGGCTGACTGATTCACATGTGAAACAGCAAGAACCTTTTGCAGTCTATTAATTTTTTTCCATATGGTGAGCTTAGCAGTTTGCCTTACACAGCTTGCTCCTCAAAACTTCTAAAAATGGAATTGCTTTCCTACCTTAGTGGTATGACAGAGAAACTCTGTTGACCCAAAAGACATCTAATAGAAAAACAAGCAAAGACAAGAAGCAAGCGTTTTGAACTAATACCTCAGTTTTACAATGGAAATCCAAGAGCTCCATGCCAAGGTAAAACCAAGCAGAGTGTTTTGAAAAGCCAAAGGGACCTAACTGAGGCAACTAAAATGCAGCACAGCTCTTTATTAAAAAAAAAAAGAAAAAAAAAAATTTGGTGTATCTGCCACTTCTTTCCCATTTTTAGATCTGCTTTTGTAAATAACGCAGCCAGCAACCAAAAATTAATCTATTTTCAGAGTAACATTTTAGAAGATAAATTTCATTATTTTAAGTCATAAAACTACAGTACAGAAAACTATAAGATATTGGGTAATATTGCTGTCTCCTCAAATACAGTAAAGAAATTTTTGTCACCATAGCTTTTCAAAAAATATTTCTCTTTAAGGCTTTGGTGCTTGCTTTATGCAAAGAGATTTTCAAACAAATTAACGGGCTTCTGCAAAATATTCTTTGTGACAGGCTAGAACTGCTATTGCTGTATTGAATCACTCCCATTATGCTGACACTGTCTTATTCTACATTTTCTTGGTAACACATAGAAAAGAAACAGCAACCTTTGTATTTTCTAGACTTGCTCATCATAGTATTGAGCTTCCTGCTACTGAAGAGCAGAAGAAATCCTTCTGTATTACTCTTACAAATGCAGGAGCATTCCAATTAAAAAAAAGCCACTCAAATTATGCCAATAATACTTAAACTGGGGTGGTTTTTTGTGTTTAGTTACAACTCAAAGGGAAAAGTGTCTTCAAAAGGGAACATAATATTGTATGAACAGTATCTTGATTGTAAGATCATAATAAACGCACAATTGGTCAAGAATTCTTAGACACAAGTGAACATCAAAGATTAACAGACCATCACCCAACAGTTTAAGTATTTCAGCTACACACTAACTGGGACACTTTCTCCTGTAAAGATTTGGCTACATTAAAAAATTTTGTAATTATCATTTCTGCTCATTTCAAATTCAAATGTCTTTAAGGTTTATTCCTGCAACAAAAGTACACGGGAAAAAAGTAACCTCTGGAAAACCACACACTGTTTCTTTCCATCATCAGTGTGCTATAAAACATTGAAAGCAGACAGGGGTAGCATTACCTTCATGTTTTTCTAGTGCCTGTACAACATTAGGCAGTTGATTAATAGCCTGATACATTCGGTAACAGTCCTGTAGGTTTGCTGCTTGTCTCTGAAATTTCTTTGCCAGTCGGTTAAGATCTGGGAAACGACGCAAGAGATCTTCCTGAAGGCACTGACGTAGTTCTGGATCCACCACAAAAGCTTCAACCAAATTCAACCTAAATAAGAAGTTTGCAACAATGATTAGCATGGCATGGCCTATAATTGTTTTATGTCACTTATTAGACTAAAAACATTTATCTGGCAGTTTCTATCTATCCTTTCTCTGTGGCTGTATCCATTGGTCAACTTTCCTGATAAAAGAACAAATGAAAGTAGGACAACACATGAGCTGAGAATGCAGGGACATTTACCCTATGTCATACTTCTGTAGTATTTAACAATTGGGTGTCTAATGACCAGCACTGGAGTAAAACTGTTTCAAGCGCAAATGTCAACCTATGTTCTGTAGGTATGCCAAAGTTCAGAATCTCCTTTGAGATTAATCCTTTTCCTGCACCATAAAAAAAAAGTCATCCAGTCATCTATGAAAGAACTGGATTAAATAATAAGAACATTAAATAAGAAAAACCCACACTGTAGGAAAAACCAAGCACTGTAGACGTAGTTTAGCTCCCTGTGGTCAATGCCAACAATGACACCAGGCAGCTGCGAAACCCCAGATCACAGAATCAAAAACCTTGAGGTTAGCAGGCACCTCTGGACACTGATTACACCAACACCTTTGCTAAACATAGGGCCAACTAGAGCCAGTTGTCAAGGACTGCATTCAGTCATGTTTTGGATATCTCCAAGTATGGCTCTGGTATCAACAGCTGGGATACACCACTACTCACTGGACTCCAGCTGGATTTCATGCCCCTGATCACAACCCTTTGAGCCTGTCAGTTCAGCTAGTTTTCAATTCATCTCATTGTCCACTTATCTAGCCCATACTTCATCAGATGTTATAGCAGACAGTAACAAAAGCATGCAGAAGTCAAGATAAAACAATATGCACTGCTCTCTCCTTATTCAACAACCTAGTCAATTAATTGCAAAAAGCTATCAGGCTGGTCAGGTGTGATTTTCTCTTTGTATATCCATACCAACTACCTTCTAATCACCATCCTGCCCTTAATATGTTTAGTACTACTTCACATGATTATTTGCTCAATCACCTTTCCATGGATGAAGATGAGGCTGACAAACCTGTAATTCCTTGGATAGTCTCTTTTGCCCTTTTTGAGGACCGAAAGAAAGCAAATGTCACTACTATCTTCAGAAGCCTCCTCCCATCATCATGATGATGTTTCTGAAACAATCAAGACTGGTCCCACAGCAACTCTGGCCAGCTACTTCAGCACTTGTGGGTGAATTCCTTGGGTCCCGTGGGACTTGCACGTGTCCAATTTGTTTAAATGTCTGCTAACCCAATCCTCCTCTAATGAGGTTGTGTCTTCTTTGATCCAGACTTTGCCACAGGTTTCAGATGCTTCGGACTCGTGAAGGCAAATCTTACCAGTAAAGACCACTGCGAAGAGTTGTGAGAAGCCTTGTCTGTGGCTTCCTCATCTTCACACAAGAGCTGAATTCAAACTAAGGCACTTGTCCTTGGTTCTCACCTGGACTATGCTGCAGCCATGCCTGTGACTGGCCATGCACCCCACTGATCCAGATCGTGACCCACTGACTTCCTTGCTTCACCTGAGATCATGACTACAAACTTATCTGGAGACCCAAGCAGGTTGGCTGAACCTGGTTACTATCACCAGATATACCCTGTTTGCCTCATGCAGGTATTGGGGGACTGCATCCTTATCAATGACAATACTGTCTCTACCCTGCCTTGTTGTCACCATTGACTCCCAGCTTGCCCTCCCTTCAGCCTACCCTTGCTGCTGCTCCATGGCTTCGTTTTTTAATTGTTTTGTTGGTTTTTTGTTTTGTTTGTTTGTTTTAATAGTGAACTTAATTATTTTTTAAGTGCTGAAAGTAAGCATAAATCTCAATGAGAAGTGGCAGAGCATTAAGTTATATTTTCACAACTAGAATGTAAGTGAACTTTCATACATTTCTTGCTTTCTTTTCTGCCCCAGTTAAAATTGCCATCTTCACATATTTTGCATTACTTTGCATGTTCAGTTAAACAAATAAGTCAGATATTGTTCGTTTTGAATGCCAGAGAGGTCAGTGTTCTTTGGTCACACTTCAGAAATACGAAGGAAAAACCCTGCCACCTTCAGAGACCCCCACACTTGATATACTGTGTTGATTTCTGGTTAATTGCATTAACATGCTATCCGTCAATATCTTGGCTTCAGCAGGGAAGTTAATCTCATTGAGAGACATGCAAGCAAAGAAAGGACAGCTTACACCACATTATTTCTGCTGTTGTGCTTACTGGCAGCAAAACACATCAGCTTCAATAACAGGAACATTTGCATTTGCAAACTGCATTGGAAATGACTATTTTTTTTTTCTGTCATTCTGAAAGAAGCAATCTCTGCATTACACCATGTAGTGTAGTAGACACTGGAAACAGTACACAGAGGTTAAAATGGCACATGGCCTTATCTAACTAGTAAAGATGGTCATTCAAGAACCAAAGGCTTTGCCTAAGGTGATACAAGAGGTGGAGAGCCCCAGACAGATAGCAATATGCCTCTGTATATAAAAAAAAATTCAAAAGGGAAGTCCTTCTGTTGCAGAAAGTGTTCTATCCACAGCACTCAAGTGAACCTCCTATATTATACTGAACAAAATCAATGAAAAAGACGAGAGGAATCCTACCTCTACATTTATCCACTCAACTACTGCCTTATTAAGTAAGCTTAAAGATAAACATTACTGACCTGTAATGATGCTTTATTTCCAAAAACTATAGGGAACATGGGGAATGTCTAAAAGATACATTAACATTTCAGCATGTATACAGAGCTTGTGAGAAGTAGATGGGAATATAATTAAGATAACTACTGCACAAATGAAGAACAAGATTTGCAGAAGAAACATCGTAATTGTAAAATAATTTCCAATCCTGATCCCTGATGGTATTTCTGAGCAGTTTCTAGCTTTCAGGCTTCTGTCAAATGGTTTGGAAGAATAACAAGAATTACATGACCTTGTCACAGAAGATGCATTGTCATGTTTATTAAAAATCCTACAATTTACCTAGGAGACCTGACTTAAGACACACATCACAGCATCAGCAGCAACTGATGACCAAACACGCTTTGTAAAGATCAGAATTTTTTTTTTTTTTAACATTAAAAAAAGATGACAAAACCAAAACCAAAGACACCTGACGTAACTCCTTAACAACCTAAAAGTCCACTATCCACTAACCCCTAACTAGATGCCTGCCTACTCTTCCCAAGGGGATTACAGAGGGAAGAAATCTCATCTGCATGTCTTCCCCTCAAAGTATCTTCTGCCTCTGTCTGAGCTTACTGAAACGAGGGGAAGTATCTGCCAATCTGCTCCTTTTCAAAGGAACCAAATCACTTTTAATCCTATAATCTAGAAACAATACCTTTCATAAAAACAAGACAGGATTCACTAAGAACTTGTCCATAAATATACACGTTTTCTTCCTCTTCCCTTGCTTGGTCTTCAGCAGCTGTAGTCATAGCAAACAAAAGAAATTGTACTGTTCTGATGTTATGTGTTCTCATTGTAAACCTATTTCTTACTTCTGGATTATCGAAATATCACCACACATCAGTCCATAAAGAGGCAGTAGTTGCAAAAACCTTCAAGTTATTACATGCAAAAGTGCATGAAGTTTTGCTTTCAAATACCCTTTCTTCCCGTAAAAAAAAAAAAAGGTACTATGAAGAAAGCAAGACACATTTGGAGTGTTTACCCAATTATAAAAGTGAATTTTTCTGTAGGAAACCAAGGCTTAATGGTTTTATCCAACCTGCTTAATCTATAGACTGCTTCATGATTCTCACATTAAAATTTCCAGTAGAAAAACCTATTTTCTCTGATATTGATGGCAAATCTAGACATCCAAGAACGTGCAAAATTCAAGTTCACTCTCTACATTAGATTCCATCTTGCCCTCTGATAGCTTATGTTTAAAGCCAGAGCATTTAGTTTCTCTTCCAAGAGGTCCTTACATAATTAATAGTGCTGGCAGAATCACTTCTGGAAACTTAACTAAATTTTGCACTTGGAAAAGACCAACAGTTTGTATAACACTACTGCACCAGCTGCAGACATTTGCCTTCAACCTGACACAGAGACATCCAACACTTTCTGAACCCATGTCAAAGTTCTATATGACACAGGCAGGTGACTTATTTTCGATCCACATTTCTTTATACGTACTTTCATTAAAATCCAAACCATCCCTGTCCTGTCCAATCACTCAGCCTGTTTCAGTTTTCACTATAAGTTTGGCCCTTACTTGTGTCACCTATGAAGTGTCAGTACTTTATTAATCAGATGCTATCCTGATCATTAGAGAATAGCTCAAGCACAGGTTTTGGACTCCTGAGCTTACCTTTGCCAAGATGAAAAACTTTTTTCTTGTTTCACTTGTGCCTTTTACACGAACAAACCCTTCACTTTCATCTCACAACTCCCTCAGCTTGTTCAACATCCTCTTGGATACTATCTTGTCAAAGGCATTTTGAAACTCTAATTTATTCTTTTTATTTACCTCTTAGTCTGCAACAATGACAAGTTCAAAGAGTTCTCAGAACAGCATGGTACAATTTTCCTTTTCCTAAACCACACTAATTAGACTAACATTTCATGACCTTCCTAGTATTGTTCTATCTTCTCCAACTGTATTTGCCAACCACAAATATATAAGGCTGACGGGTTTGTATTCATGCCACACTTTCCATAACAATTTCCTGTATGGTAAGAATACATACAAGGCTGCTGATTAGAAATGGTTAACTACAACATAACTATAAGCCATGCCTAATGCTCACAAGTAAAAACGAAATCAAATGACACGTTGTTTTTAACATGAAGCTTGACTGAGGAAACAAAAACCAACCAAACAAAAAAGAAACAAATTTAAAAATCCAAGAAAGCATAATCAAACAGCAGCTGACAACATTGGAGAACTTATTTCGGACATGCAGTTGAAAGAAAACAGAAAATAAAGCAAAACTTTCCACCACAGATCTAAGGCAGCACAGTCAAGACAACATACAATTATAATTAGTGAAACTGTCCTGGTTTGAGTGAGAACAGAACTAATTCTGTTCAGTGATTTCACTTTTCAGCTCAGTTCTTCACACTAACTGCACTTTCTGAAGTTGGCAGCCTGTTCTCACAGACAGTGTCTGCCTCTAGCAGTGATAACACCCCATGTTTAGAGTTACTACCAAGGGTTGGTGTGCAGACCAAGGCCACTGCTAAATCTTATGTACCATGTCGGGGGTGCAGAAAGCAAAAGGCCCCACCTGCAGAGAGAAGTGGACAGGACAGGTGACCCTAAACTGACCAACAAGGGATTCCAGCCCATATAGATCATATTCAGTATAAAGCTGAGGGATCACAAGGGTCAAACTTGGTTCTTTTCCATCTTCTTCCTCACTTCTTCAATGGCCAGCTTCTGACAAGGACTCTGTTCCTTCTGCCTTCAATTCTGATCTGTGTGTTCCTGAATCCAGCTCCTGAACACAGTTCCTGTCTGCCACTGGGATTTTCCCAGTGCCTGCTCCACAGCATCAGTGGTGAGTGATGTAATTGCCATCAGGAGGGGTGGGTTCAATACTGGTTTTGCATATATTCCATTTTAATATTATTATTATTTTCATTAGAGCTGTTCTAGTTTCCTTTTCTAATCACTGTCTCTCTCCCTTATTCCCTTTCTCTTCCCCTCTGGGGAGGGAGGGGGGTTAACAGAGAGCGTCTGTTATAGGTCTGAGGGGCCACCCTGACCCTAAAACGTGACAGAAGCCACACTAGAACAGAAATGAAATCTTTGTTTAAATGAAATTTTTGATTAAAGATTAAAATTTGCTACTCAAAACTGCAAAAGCAGCCAACAAGATTTCAGCTAATATAACTGAAAACAAACACAAGTACTTTTGTTGAACTTGGAAATTGTATCTTTTTATTTTTCCTGCTCTTCAAAACCATGCCTGTTCATCAGCTTTGAAATCTGAAGTAACAAGTAACATTAGGCTTAGTGTGCTCAGAGGGACAGATAGGAAAAAAAAGCCCATACCTATCTCCAAGTTGCTGTTGGATATTCTGGAATCCAACTGAAAGCATTTCATCTTTTCCTGTGTTTTGTTGTTGGTAAGAGACATCTCTTGGACTTACTAATAACAGACAAAATACTATCACTCCACAGCAAAAGACATCAAAAACCTGGTTTTGGTGTAATAAATAGCACACATTTTCCCAGTTTCATCACAATGCTTCAATTACACTGAGGTTTACATCTCATTTGACATCAGAAAAGACTGCTTCTTTCTTTGCTAATTCTATGCAGCATTTTTCATTACAATTTTAAGGTTAGTGCGCTCAATACTCCCACAACATAGAGGTTGTTAGAAGGGTTTAATTCTATTTCTAGGCTGTTAGAGCAAGACGTAGAAGTTTATGTTAAGGGGAAAACACTAATCAAGCCTGATTTGTATACAGATTTCATGTGAGGATGGAAATAATTCTGTCTGTAGAAATAATAACTAAATTGACACAGTAACGAAAGAGACCAGAGTTAGAATACCTGAGCAGGATTAAACAGCACAAAAAGACCTCCCCCCAGCAAACCAGTGAACTGTACCACAAGCTGATGTATAAAGCACCCAGGTTTTAATCTCTCCTCCACCAACATTCTGCAAAACCCTGGGCAGTTCTGCAACATATACGGGCAGGAAGAAGAACGCTTCCTCCAAGCACCTCTGCTCAGAAAAAGGGACTCTGTGAGGTTTTATCATATTATGAAACTTGGATCCATATATAATAAGTAATATATACTTTTAATTACTACTGCAGAGTAGTAACACAAAATCGCAAATTCTGGTAGACATTTTCATGAGGAAAAGCTGTACTAACTAAAAATCCCACATGACACAAGGAAAAAAGTGTTAACACTGAAATCAAATTACAAATGCATTTTTTTACAGGAGAAGCTGGCTGACTTTTAGGAAGATCTTAATGGTTGCCAGCTCCCCTGGAATACAACAGATAAACCTTCTGAAGAGTATGCATTTGTATTCTCTGCCTGCTAAAGGTTTTCTATGGCTCCCAACTGTTACAGAGAATTTTATCAGAGAAACACCACTTAGAAAAGCAGCACATTAAGCACTGCTTTAAGATACATTAAGAATTTCATCTCACCACAGAAGTTTCAGAATACACAGCTAGAGCAGTTTAATGTACCATTATTTTGGCTTCCCTCTGGTTTCTTTCAAACTCAGATCTCTTCTTAATCCAATGTAGCACAGATAAATCCTCTCTAGACATTCTTAACCCAGACACATAAAACTAATAAATTCTTCTTTAATCCTATTGAAATTACCAAAGTAACATAATAAACTACAGCCTCAGGTACTGCCTCTTCAAAAGGAGGGCAGGGCAAAGTGAAGGCACCATCTTACACATTCTATCTGGGCTTTCTTTTCCACACAAAGCATTTGGGATTTTAACACCCCGAAGGAAGTCCACAGCAGCGCACGTTGCTGAAGCTGATTAATACCAGTATTTTTAGTTTCCAGTCAGAAATTTGCAAGGCACAGTCCTAAGGTCCCTTTATAAACTTCTCCCTGGTAACCCAATTGTTCTCTGGACAAACATTATCTCACAAAAATCAGCCACAGTCCAGTTGTCACTGCCTCAGGTAAGTGGTACTCATCACCTCAAATATGCAAAGCTCTTTTCATGACAAAAAAAACCCAGTATGTTTTATAGCCTTTGCAGTACTAAGATAGACAACTAAGGCAGGCACACAGGAGCCTAAATCGGGTATCTGGAGCCTGATACTGAGAATGAGTTGACTCCAACAAACACATCTTAGCAGCATAAAAATCACACTGACCATCCCAGGTCGTTTGGCGACATACACTCAGAGCTGTTACATGCATTTATAAAAATAACACTCAAAACTTCTCAGACACACACAAATAACAATGCAAAAAAAACTATCTAGACAACCCACAGGGGCTTTTGCAAATGCTTAGTTATGTACAAAAGACTGTTATGAAAATAGAGCAATCTTTGTAAACAAGGTGAAATAAAAATACCACAAAACCTGAGGAATAAGGAAGCAGCAGCTTTAGAGAGAGACTAGTACCATCAAAAGCCATTTTAATCTTATTCATACACCACAGGCTTAGTACCGCTGATTTCCTCAACCCCCCCACTCAGTTTAAACACTTGGCTCACACTGGACACTGTGCACAGACAGAAGATGCTCTGGTTTCTGGCAGCCAGCCTCCAGCTGGTGGCAATATTTACCCAAGCAGCAGTAGCCACCTTGCAGGGGACTCACCATAAGCAACAGTTCTTCCAGTACTTAGAAGATTTGAATCCAGGTTTTTTTTTCATCACCAACTCAGAATGTTGCTCTCTGGATGACTAGCACACCTTACATACGAGAGAGACTATCCCAAGCAAGAGGTGAAAATCTTTCTTTTATTCTAATGAAATATGTACAATTTGGCCCTATAATATCATCAGGGGCCGAAATCTTATGTCTGAGTGTCACAAGTTGTTCATCTGAGAGAGAGCAAGCTCTCTTTCAGCTCTCCTAAATATATAGACGTGCACAAGGGCCTGTAATTAAGCAGGAGACAATTCAGCCAATTCCAACAGGCCTATGCAAGAGCCTTGTGCCCAGGTAAGCAAAGCTTCTCCTGACTCTGCCAAAAAAGCAGCCTGCACCTTCACGTGCATTCCCACCCACAGTACAAGTTCTTCTGTTTCCCCACCTGCTCTTGCCCAAACCACGCAACCTGTTACTGTTTCTTTTTAGCATGCTAACACAAAGTTGGTTTCCTCAGTGTAAGAACATGCTATAAATGCTTCTGTAATATCATGACTTTGCAGCTTCCCTCCCTGAAAACCACCATTACAATCTATTTAAAAAAAAAAAATTAAAAAGCCAAACTAAAAGATACAGCTTGCAAAACTTAACAAAACTTTCAAGATGACAGTGAAGGAGTACAACAGGGTATATACAACCTCAATTCAGCATTTAAAGTGTATTACATGGGGGGTGTGAAGTTTCAGGCTTCTAGCAATGAAAAGTTACTGTATAATAGAGTAGATTAACAGAAATAGCAAACCAGTAACAAACAGCCCCATGGTGATCTGTCTTACAGTTTACCTGTAGTGTCTGAGTCCTTACAAAGACAATGCTGTCATCCCAGTAAGACTAGAGTGATACTTGTATTGAGATGATCCTCTTAGCTTCTTAAAATTATGCACTGATTCACAGTTCTAGACCCAGAGAGTTTCAAAACTTCACCTCTGCAGAAACAAAAGTCATAGAGACCAAGCACAGCCTAGCTCAGTGGTACAGCTTGAAAGCTGTCCTCTTTACACCAACAAGCCACATAGCAGGGCAGAATTAAAACTGGTAGTGTGACAAAGGCAGCTGCAGACACCCCAAGTTGACACTGCAGGTGATGCTGCCAGTTGCAGCCCCCTCCTTAAACACACATCTTTGTTTGCTGTGGCTGTGTTAGCTTTCCACCAGTGATGCTCCCCTAAACTACCCCTCTCTGGCGTGGCCCTTCCAGCTGTGGGTGAGTCCAGTTGTATCTTGACGGTGGCTTAAACTGGCTATGAAATTATACCCTGAAGCCACAGCCCCACAAACACTTCTAAGCTGGCAGAAACCAGCACTGCCATTACAAAAAGTATGAAATATAGCATGGTTACCTGCTGCTCTTCTCCACCCTGCCATACTTTCTCCCTCAAGTCAGAAGTGAACTAAATCAAGAGATGTCCAGGCAAGTATCCAATGCCCTCAGGATTTATTTAATACTAGAAACTGGCCATCATTCCACTATTACAAGGCAGGTCTTTGGACTGAACTTGCTACTACCATCTTCTAATCTCAAATATGTAACTTGAAACAACCATGAATATGCTAACTATTTTTTGCAGCTCTGTTGAAGCAGCTCCTTGTAATACAGAGTCCAAGGTTTGAAGGGCAGCTTTTAGGCCCTAGGAGACACACAGATATCACACTGCACAATTCAGAATCACAGAATGTTAGGAGTTGGAAGGGACCTCACAAGATCAGATAGTCCAACCCCCTTACCAAAGCACGATCACCTGGATTGCAGAGCACTGGTACGCAAAGTGTGCTACTAAGCAGCTGAACAAAAGTGCTTCACATCAGGTTCCCTGCTGTTTAACCTGAAAGATTAAGCAATATAAGAGAAAGCCACATCCAAACATCAATCCCCTGCCTTTTCTAATTTTCCTAATTAGTCCCCAAACCATCCTACTGTGAAAACAATACTAGATATTTGTAGATCTCAGAACTGTCCGCTTAGAGATAAATTTTTCAATTCAATAAATGCATTCTTTCAAATAATCAGAGTTCACTCCTCTACATCAGTTACATTTATAAACCATAAAATTAATACATATAAGGGAAGCAATAGACTCTCTCCTATCCTACATGAATTCCTGCATATACTATTTATGTATTATGTCAAAGCCTAGAGACAGTAAATTAAAGCTCTGAAATTCTATCAGGAGTACCAGGCACCAAACAACTATTTTCTGTAACAATCAAGGAAAGCTTTACAAACTGTATGTATTGACTCTGAGCCAATATGCTCAGAATAAAAAACAAAACAGGATTATCAGAAAAAGCACTGGTGACTCCAATATAGTGTGTTTTGTTTACCCAGAGATACTTCTTGCAGACATGTATACCGAAATCGTATACCGATAATTCTTTTTGCACAAGTATTTAAACATTTTCCAATCTAGCAGCTTAGGCAAGGTAAAGAAGGAAAAATTTCTTTATGACAAAAACACAATCTTCAAGTCTTATCCTTTCTAGAAAGGTAACCCTTGATGCAATTAATTCTTGCTCCTGAAGGATGCTGCTGCTGCAACAGCAATATTTTTAGACCCCGAGGGAAGGGAGTGCCCGGCATCATTCTGAAGCGTATGCAAATAAAGCGGCAGCACACCAGCAGAGCTCTGTTTTGTCTCTGATAGCCAGAAAACATCAAAGCGAAGAACTGCAGGTCTCTGAGGCATGCGCACAAATCCCCGACAACGAAAAGTAAGAGAAGCAGAAAGGAAATGTTTTTTCTTCATTTGTAACAGCAAGGCTGGCAGCGCTTCTGATATCATCACACACCTATCTCTTCACGTGGCCAAGAGCTGCAGTCTGCAAGCTGTGTTTCAGAACAGTAAAGGGATCTTCAGGAGAATTTCTAGAGGCAGGTGATAAACAGAGCTTGTGTCAAGGGTCCTGCTGTTTCTCTTCAGACAGGACAGAAGGCCACCTATGTCCTATAGCAGGGTCCCAAAGATGCATCACCCTCTCACCAGCTCCTGCTGATGCTTCACTTTGCAGTTGGGACACCTCCACGCTCCCATGGCAGAGCTGCCCTGCTCTACAAGACTTGGGTCCTGAAGATATTTTAATATGTAAAGCAAAAAGTATTGTTCCCATCTACATTCTAAATAAACTTTCCTACACCTATGCATCCAGCCTACACCTACACATCCAACCTACACCTACATGATCAACTCCGTCACAGTTAAAACCAAAACTAAGTGGCTTTTATTTCCCATTCCACAGCCTGGATATATTACTTACAGTACCAAACAGCTATCCAAGTTACAGAAAAGTAAAAGAAACCGTCACTTCAGTTTCTCAGAAGCTGTATTTCCACCAAAAAAATAAAGTTTATTTTTTAATTATTACTGAGAACTGCCATTCAGACTAGAGTTTTATGTAACAGCACTGTTTAGAGTTGATTCACCACTCCTCCTCCTCATTCTCAGTTAAGAAATAACAAAATTATTACCCTTAATGAATTTAGCAGCTCCACAGAAGAGGAACTGGGATAAAAAGGGAACATTCTCACCTTACAGCAACCTGCTGCTTCACAGAACGATAAGCACCATTCACAACTTTTAAACATAAATGCTTACAGAAGAAAAAATAGACAAAAGATCAATCAGCAAAGCTGAATTGAATGTAAGATGTTCTACACAACAAATCCTCTCCATCTCAAAAACAATCTTGCTAAGAGACTCAAAAGTCTCTTACCCTCAAGAAACCATACAGATAAACATATTAAGAGGATATTTCACAAAACAAGATAGAGAATTTCTCTAAGTACCTCCCAAACACTTCAGAGACATGTTTTCTGTCCTCCCAATGTTAGAAGACTGGATCGATTAATTTATTTCCATGCATACATTACTTTTCAAAAAATTTACATAGCCTGTCTTCTGTAAGAGTTAAAAGTATTCAAGAAGCATCTTCATGGTCAATCTGTCAGAAAGGGAGCAAGTTTACTGAGCCATGGTAGTGAACATCTCCATTCCAGAGATTCAGTTTTCCAGTTTGAGGATAGGCAGATATCCATTTAATGCTCCTGTAGCAAGTCTGGCAATCCAACTCACAATATAATTTAATTAGCATAAGCTCTGAAAGAATCAAGATACAAAGAGAAAGCAAACAAGTCAGATTATTAAATCTGAAGAACAGGTTTTGAATTGCTTGATCTGCATTTAAGATGATGTTAATCTTCTCACATTTATGATGATAGTAGGTCATGGACCAGCTGCAGAGGAGCAAAAGGATTAATTTCAGATTACTACTTCCCTCACTTTTTCATGAATTAGTTTTCATCAGCTGAACAAGCCAAACCAAGCTACTCAGTAGTTACGAGCTAAAAAACAATGCATTAGCAGGAGCTGCAGGCCAGAAGGAGAACTGGGATTGCCCCTTTAGGCAACTGTCTAGTTCTACTGGGTTAGATGCTATACAACATTATCCCCTCGATTATTTTAACATGCTGAATTCCCCATCAAAAGACAAACCAAGTGTCTCCATGAACACTAGTGCCACTGCCAATAATGAGGGAACTGGTGACAATCCACAGTCAGGGAAGCATGACACCTTTTCATTTGAAGTGGTTATGGACAACGTCAGTCAACTATGAAACAACTCTGTGTCACAGGTTGCTGCATGATGCACAAGAGTCAGAAACAAAGAAAAAACCTTCACTCTCAATTCTGACCACGGAAGACTAAGGAAATCCTAGACACAGAGCAGCTAGTGTGAGCAAGTATCAAGGACATGAAGGCAAAAGTATCCTAATTTGAAGAAAAACAAAACCAACCAATTTCACAATATTTTTATTTTAATACTACCATTCCATCAACACAGCATTTAGGCTTCTGGAAAAAAATGCCCATCTTTTAAGAATTACTAATAAATCTCCATTTCTTAACAAAGAACAATGAAGATGACAGAGCAAAACCTCATCAAGTACTGTACAGTCATGGGCAAGTTAGTAAACTGCCCCACCCAAAACCTTTCAGAAAAACCAAAGATGGAAAGCAGCTAAGGTTGCTTCTCAGATTAATGCCTTACACTGCAGAGGTTTTGTTCCTTTTTAATTAAATATGGTATTTTAGGATTCAGTGATAAAATAATATTTCTGCATAGTCTTCGAAACTAGAGAGAGATAAGGAAAGGGATTTTCTTTTTTTTTTTTTTTTGTTTGTTTGCTTGATTGATTGTGGGTGTGTGTTTTATTCCTTACAAGTTTCCATACATTATGAAAATTAAGATGTTAAGTTTATTACACTACTCCATCAACACTAATATTCTTTTTAATTGCTACCCTGTGCATTTCATTAAACTTGTGTAGACTAAGAGCATACTGAACAACTATTACTTTGTTGTAAAAAACAAGTATTTCCTCATTTACATTTATTCTGTATAGAGAAACTCAAAACTGTATGTAAACAAAATATTAAAAGACTTATAATCCTTACACATAATAAATGAAATGAAATTACAAGACAAAATTATCTTGCAAAAAGCTTCCACTGCAGTTCCCTAACATGCCACCTTTCTAATGTTTATGGATGTAAATTAAACAGAACAGAAAAAGAATATATCCATTGTTCTTTCATAGAGAATATACTATATTCCTGTGTACAATATTAAAGACAGTGAGCATCAAAGATACTGTGACAAACCAGAGAGCTTTGCACGTGTACATAGTAGAAGTTTTTATATGGTCACACTAACTGGAAGCTTCACTAACTAATGGTTGTGACTTCAATTTAAAAAAAAAAAAAATCCTAAATAATTAAACACAGACTTGAAATAAAATTTAGCTACTGCAGTAATTACCATCCACCTCCTTTTGACAGGCTGAGAGCAAAAGAACAGTACAGCAGCTACAGATTCACATTTCCCTAAATGAAGAGAAATTTGATTATTTCTTAAAAACCTGAAAACCAATTTGATGTTTCAACCAAATTTTACTTTAATTTCCATTTCCCTTGAGCCTGAAAATTCAGATGCAAAAGAAACTGACTAAAAGCTTAATCCTACCATTTATTTTTGCACCAAGTAAGGACTTGTCAGAATGAAGTGGGCGAATGGGAAATATCAGCTCAAGATAGCATGACTACCTGCTCCAGTGCTGCACCACTGAACGCCACCTATAATTTACAGATTTGCAATGCTGATTGCTGAACTTTGACCTAGAAGACAAACAACCTGGATAACATCCAGAACACAAACAGCTTTTAGGCACTTCTCCAGCTCGAACAGCAACATTGTCTTTCCCACACCTGAAGGTGTCATGAAAGGAGTCTTTTTTCAGCTCTTACTTACATCCTCCTGTTTCCTCCTCAAACAAGAAAACTAAAAATAAGTGTCTTGCCATACAAGAATCTAAGGGTTTTAGTAGGTTTCAAGCACCTTGGATTTTGATGGAGATTCCTTCTTGGAGACATGGCCTGTCTGACACGTGCTTGACTAGTACAGCTTGTGTTTGATGTTTCTAGACAGCCCTGACTGTCAGCCTCATTTTTACAAGCAAACCCAAATGAAAACAGAGGTGATCTAGTACTTTTGAAAATAGTAAATATAGATGAAGGGAGGGGAGACAGTTAAAAAGCTGAGGGCTTCAAGCTCCAAAATTTTCACTACAGGACTTCGAGATGGTAACTTTTGGAATGACAAAGGTGACATTTTTCTAACATTTCTAGAGGCTCGTTGGGAAACCAACACCATTTTCATGTTACTGGAATGACAACTTCTTTCATGTGAAATATTTATTGCATCATGATCCGCATGACAATAACAAATCGCACTTCTGTCTTCCAACCAGTTCAGATTCAACCTGTATTTCAGAAGCTTCTTTACAGGCATTAGGGGCACTCCCAGCATTTAAACTGCATTTTAATTAACCCATTTAGACGAACCTCCAAGTTGGTCACATTCTCCCCTCCCTTACTGAGGACACAGGCCACCACCTACTAATTTAACTGCCTGAAATCACTCTGTTGCTGTGGAGAAGGACTGACCTGTATTTGAAAAAGTACAGAAGGCCTTTCCAGAGCTGCTAAGCACAATGACAGAAGCAACAACACCTATCTGCAATGTTTTGAAGGGATGGCTTCAGGTTACAAAAGAACATAAAAATAGTGAAAGTGTAATGCAGAACAACATAGAGAAGCAATTACGCCCCTGCACTGTGCACTGGTGAGGCTGCACCTCCAATACTGTGTTCAGTCTTGGGCCCCTCAGTACAAGACACTGAGGTGCTGAACCATGTCTAAAGAAGGGCAACAACACCAGTGAAGGGTCTAGAGAACAAGTCTTATAAGGAGCAGCTGAGGGACCTGGGCTGATTTAGCCTGGAGAAAAGGAGGCTCAGGGGAGACCTTATTGCTCTCTACAAGTCCCTGAAAGGAGGTTGTAGAGAGGTGAGGGTTGGTCTTTTTTCCCAGATAACAAGTCATAAGACAAGAGGAAATGGCCTCAAGTTGCACCAGCAGAGGTTTAGGTTGAACGTTAGAAAAAGCTTCTTCACTGAAAGGGTTTCTAAGCACTGAAACAGGCTACTCAGGGAGGCAGTGGAAGCACCTGTCCCTGGAGGGATTTAAAAGATATGTAGATGAAGGTTTAGTGGTGGGCTTGGCAGTGTTAATGGTTGGACTCAATGATCTTAATGGTCTTTTCCAAACAAAATGATGATTATGTTGGAAGGGAACTCAAGGCCTCTAGTTCCAGCCCTTGCTCAAAACAAAGCTCATTTCAGTTGAGCACTGCACAAGAATGGAGATCCCTCCATTTCTCTGAGCAGAGTGTTTTGGAATTATACAGTATGAGTCTGACCATCCTCATATTGAAGATTTCTTTCCTTATATCCAATTGGAGGGTCCTTTGATGAAGCTGGTGTTTGTTTTGTCTCGTGCTTTCGCTGTGCCCTTGCAAGAAGCACTTGGCATTACCTTCTCTATGACTCCCACGCACTAGGCAGCTGAAATCAGTAGTCAGGTCTGCCCCTTAGTCTTCTCTTCTCCAGGCTGCAAACCCAGCTCCTGCAGTCTCTCCTCACACTCCACTCCACTATCCTGCTCAGTGGCTGTCTGCTGGATCAGCTCCTGTTCGTATGACTTCTTGTACCCACTCCGGATCCAGTTCTCTACATGCACCCTCACAGCTACCAAGCAGACAGGAACAATCATGTTCCTCAACCTGCTCTTCCTAGTGGAGCCCTATGCACGGTCACCCTTTGCTGCTGCAAGGGCACACTCTGACTCCCATTCAGCTGACTGGTCTGCAAGCACGTGCAAAGATGCAAGTGTATTCACCTTAAGCTTCCTCAATCTACTACTTTCTGACTCTGCTGGAGATAAGTCATTTCTACAGTGTGGCCCCCATGCAGCAGCATATTTCAGAACACAAGAGAAAAGCTCAAAACAGGCTTGAATCAGAACAAGAGATGTTTGAGTACGGCCTTTTTAACTCCTCTGAGACCCCTGTGTCTCTTTTATCATGGGACATAGATGTATAAGTGGTTCAGCCACAGTATGTATAGATGACTGAAAAGGTGAGCTGGAATCTTACAGTTGTGCTGTGTATGGATGTCAGATAAATTTTCCTCCTCCAAATAGGAAAAATATATATATATATGTATTTTTTCAGCACAAGCCTTCATCTCAAGGCAAAATGGAACAAGCACTATTTTACATTGTGCCACGTATCTCGGACTTTCCAGCATCTGAACAATAAATATTACGTACTGAAGTTGTTTACTGTATTAATAGTCAACCACATTACGCAATTAAGATATGAATTTGCACTTCCTGTCTCTGCAACATTTTAATTTCAGAAATATGCTGACTGTAAGGCAAGGAGCAAGAACCTCATGTACTTGCTTTCTGAACACATCACATGGGAGAAGCAGGGCTGTATCTTGTATACATATGACTGATAATTAATTTTTTAATCATGGAAAACCAGCCAGACGTGGGCAGGACCCCAAGTCTTTAAAGACAGGCAAGACTCAGGAACCTGTGTTTTAGTTCTCATTAGAAGCTGTCCCAGTAGATAAATATTATTTTACCTGAAGTCTGTGCTCTATGTACATTAATTTATGTTGCTGCTGTAATCGTGGTTAACGAGGGAGTAATGTTGTAACATTGTGTTCTATTTATCCATAAATATTAACAGCACATTGCAGGTAACAAACTACTGAAAGTTGATCCATTTAGCTTCAAAAGATGACTTGCACCACCTACAGGTCTTGGAAGAGGGTTACAAGAGTAAAATAAAGCTTTCAGACATCAACTTTTATTCCAGAAGTGAGAATTTAAGTCAAAATACCTCCTGTATAAGCAAAACAACAGGCTTCCTTCAAAACACTGTCATGTAACATCAGTTCATTTTAACATCAGTTCAATTTGGGTAGTTCAGCAAGAATTTTTCACTGGTTAATGTTAAATGGGGTCCTGTAACAAGGCACACTTCGAGCTAAGAAATAACCAGGAACAGCAGTCCAATTATTTCCTTCTCAAACCACCTACATGTCCTATAGTTTGTAATTCTTAAAACAGCCACACTATACTGTAAAGCATATAGAAAACAACTTGGCAACCGCATATCTTTCAAAACATACTTGAATTTGTCAATACAACTCATCAGTCTTACAACAGCTTCTCTTATTATGCTTGTTCCTTCAGATTAAAAACAGTCCTACACACTTTGAAAAGCGTGAAGACTGGGAGGATGGCACACCAACAGCTTTTGAGTAAAATACGTTGATGAATGTAATTCTTTGGGATAAAAGCAAAGTAGTACTTGAAAGTGTAATGCATTCAGACAGGCTTAGCTATGCTGCATAATAAACTGAGAGTATGACTATAGTATGTCAGTAACTGTAAGTACAGAATAAAACAAACTACTTTTAACAAATTGCAGCCCTGATGATTCTGTGGCTGGGCAAGATACTGGAGGTTATCAGTGGATCTCTTTCAACTTCTTAACACTTGGATAAACCAACCTTTACAAGCTTCACTAAGAGCTTAACTCCATTTAATTACTTCCCATCTCCTTTTAAATAGAGCTTTTCCTAAATGTAGTTGAAATTAGCCATGCAGAATCGCAGCACAAAATGCAGAGATGATCATAACTCTACAAAACAGGTCAAGTTACATCTTCTGCCTACAATTTAATCTGTTTTTATAAAGAAAACATCATCTTTCTATCAAGCTTGCAGGACTTCTGATGCACAGTATTGAGAAAATTGAAGTTAAAATTTCCAATGTTTACTTTGACTTAAGAAAACTACAAGTGGGAGTAATAACTTTCAAAATCTTAAAACCAACATAACCAGAAAATTAAAGTTGGCTGAGATCTTAGGATCCAAAACTGACAGAAGATGATCCTTGGGCATGTAATCAATAACTAGTGATGAAAGCTCATGTAACACACACACACACACACACGTAAGATACAGCATTCAATAAACCTGGAGACAAATATTTCAGTTGTCACATTAATAACATTTCTAAGTGGGCTCTGTTACTAGGCATCATTCTGCAAATGATTAGAAAAGTAGAAAAAAATTGTTGAAGAGAAGCAGAATAACTCAGTCTTCAGAAATCTAGGGAGAAAACTACTCTTTGCACAACTTCAAGTATCAGCATGCCCAGGCCAATATTTCTTTTTTGCAAGTAGTGACCTGTGCTGAAGTCCAACAGCATATAGAGACATACCTGTAAGGCATTATCTGCAGTATGAGCCTTAGGGAAGGTATTAAAGTTAAATTCAGTTTTCTGGCCTCTTCTGCTTTGTCAAGATACACATTAACATATTATCTTTCAATGCATTAACCTCCCGATCACTTGAGATGCATTAAGTTTCAGTTTAGATTATTAGAATATAGCTGTATTTAGCATAAGTTTAAAAAAAAAAAAAGCATTAACTTCTGTTTCTGTGGTGGACATAACCAAGAGAAACACACACAGCAGGAATACAGCCTTTGCAGTTCTCATTTCTGAAGGACTGAGAGTTATCTTTACATTCTCTGCAGAGATGTGCCAGATTCTCCAAGGTTTTATATTGACTAATATCACTATCTACTGGTAGGGCAGACACATGGTCACAGGCCATGTAAGAGCAAGAAAAAGGCTACTCATATTTGGACATATTATATAGGCAAGATATGATAAGAGTGACCCACTGCAACCAAAGGTTTGGGTTTTTTTTTTTTTCTGGAAATAGGAAGAAGTCACGACTGCTTAATTGCATAGGTATTTTGTTGATTTTTTTTTTTTTTTTAATTGGTAAACTGGAAGTGACATTAAAATGTTACTATACAGACTATTTGCAGTATGCTTAATAGGAAGTGACTGCTACACTGCCTTAGCCTGCAGCATGAATCATTTGATCACCTAAACATATCATGCCTCCTTTAAAACACTGTAATTGTAAAAAGCATTTAAACTAACAGTAACCTGCCAATTTGCATCTCAGTGAAAAAATTTTCTGCTCTGTTTAACTACAATGTGTTACAGGACAACACACAAAAGCCTCCAACCCCCGCTACTTGTTGGCTGTAGCATTTTCTGCTTAACAAGAATGAGCCTTCTATAAAACAGTTTCTAACTTGTTTTAAGTCCATCAAACACATAATACTGTTACCTTTCTTCAATTCTGTTCTTATCCATAAGTGGTTGTTTGATCCACTGATTAACTAGTCTTTGTCCTTGAGGAGTTCTGCATTTATTTAGTAAGCCAGCTAGAGACTGTGCAGTATTAGCATTCTCCACAGAACTCTGGGGGAAGAAAAAAAAAAGTTAGTGAAGTTTATTGACACCCAATGAACGGCACTCAACTTTGCTACCTAAGAACAGATCCGTGTTTCTTCTGTATTCAACTTGGCACCCATCAAAAAAGGCAAATGAAACAGCATGGCATTAAAGTGCTTACAGTCTGCTTCCTGGAACATGGCAAGCAGGGAATAGGTTTGTCTAATTTTGAACGTGACTGAATGGGAAAGTTAGAAACGTGCCCAGTCACTGGGCAATGTGCCCTTTGAATAGGAAAGTGGAAATACACCTTTATATTTTCTACTTTGCTCTCCATAAGGTCGAAAATAGGGGTCCTGTCCACCAAAAAAAAAAAAGAAAAAAAAAAAGCAGCAAGGAAACAGGACTTGGGTTCCAGGGTTTTGGTTGGATATCTTTGGCAATGCCAGGGTGGGGGCTGGCGGGAACACAACAGAATGCGGCAACAGGAAAGAACACAGTTATTCCAATTTTCTCAAGCTTCTCCCGATCATCTTTGGAGCATTGTAAACACCTCTAAACTTGCTCTGTTCAGATTATAGTTTACTACCTATAATTTGTGTATAATATTAAGTGGACACAAGACAGACTTTTGGGCGTTTTTCTTGCATTTTTGATCGTTTTTTGCATGACCAGGTAGGAAGCAAAAATTCTGTTTAACATTGAAGGCTTGTTTCAAGCCTTAACTTCAAAACTCTCTACCCAAGTACACCTGTAATTCAAACAGCACACAAGCATGCAGCCAAGAGTAGGTCTGGATGCCTGTGAACAACCAGGATGCAGATCTAACATCATAACAGGAAATGAATGCAGTGAGGATACTGACACATTTAACCCCTGGAAAAGCTAACATGTAAAGTGGATGTGCCTATTTTCAATGTTCTGTACAGTACCACATATGAAAAACCTCTGAATCCAAGGAAGTGCCACAGAATACATGTATTATACACAAATAATCGACTTCAGCACATCCCAGTTGAAAGGCTAGTTTCATATAACCAACTGCACCTGCTGCACCAACAGAACGTTACCTACAATCCTCACAGAGCAAATCAAACTGCAAAATATTTTGCCCTGGCGTTAGTGCCTGCCCAAGAACCTCCCCTCAGCCAGCCTGACACATAGGCAACACTGCAGATTCCTGCCACATGGTAAATACCTTGCTCCAACGCTCACAACAGTCCCTAAAGACAGACACTGCAGTGCATTTCCTATCACAAAACACGTAACACCTGTAAGGACTTAAAAAGGGATGTAGCTAAGAGTGTTGAGCTTCCTAGGATATCTCCATAAAACTTGAGAAGAGATGTAATTTTTGCTTCATTCTTTAGAGAGTGGTACAGAATCAGGAAATAAGGAGATGGAGGGAATAAAAAAAAAAAAAAATCTTAACATCTCTCTCCAGAATACATGAGCTTTTTTCCTCCAGAAATTATTCTCAGGTAAACTGAGGAAGAAATCATAGATATGATCCTGTAAATCTGAAACTCAAGCGAATTAACTCCAAGAAAAGAGGACTAAAAACAGGGTTTATGAACATGAAAACAAAAGAGAAAAGCTGATACAACACACCACTTCAAGTCCACAACTACAAAAAGAGACAAAGCAGAAAAACAGGCATGGAGGGAGGGACGGGTGTGAAAAGTAAAACTGGCACTGGCCAGTTAGTATGCCATGATGCTTTCAGAATATTCTGAAGTAATGTCCTGTTCATTGCTCTGCCTGCTGCAGTCAGCCCTCCCTTTCCATTACCAACAGCAGTGCTCCTGCCATATGCTTCCTCTTCCCCTAATTTTATCTAATTCAGTCTTCTATTCTCTTTCCCAAAAACAACACTACTGGATGAAACAACTGTGCTTTGGAGTTCTTTATCATAGAATAAAACTACAAAATTGTTGTCCCCTCCCACACCCCAAGTCCGTTCCTGTCACTGGAGATGCGAACTTCTTGGACTAAAACCAAGGAAAGACAAAACAGTTCCCCCCATTGCTCAGCCAGACTCCTCAGCAGCTACAACCATGAGGTATTTCTATGGCTTTTCCCATACCTGCATTCTACATAGACCCTTGTATGTGGCCACTTCCTACCTCCTTGGCAATCTTCTACATTCAAAGCGAGCTAACAAAACCAAGCAACAACAAAAAAAAGTGGTATCAATGGCTATTAGGGTTTAAAAGACACTTTGTACAGACGTAGCAGAAAATGAAGCTAAAATGTGGAAGTTGCCAATGAGCGGGATCTGGGGAGTTGCAACTGGGCAGTCAAGCTACTTATCAATCAACTAAGGAAGTATATTGCAAAACACCAATTCAAGTATGCATTTCTTACCTGAAAAAGATTGAGGGCTTGAACAGCTGCATTATCTAGAACCATATATTGACTAAGATCAAAAGTAGTCAGTTCAAATTGTCCAAAATTAGACTCATCCGATAGCAACTCTAAAAACTTGATAATGGCCGACAAAGACAAAATAGCAACCTGAAGTTTAAAACAAAACAAAACACACCACATTCTAATTAGAAACACTCCTGAATTGGGACATATTTGATAAACGCCCCTAGAAAAATACAATCAGGGAAGACTTTGAGCCATATCAATTACAGCAGGGCTGTGAGAGACTCATCCTGTTTGACAGTACTTCATTTTCACAGGGACATTCTATGGCACCGCAGAGTCTTTCTAGGTAGGTGCAAGAAGAACAAACTAGACATTTGCATAATCTGATAAACAAAATGTGAAGCGCAACACCTCGCCAGCTTTCCAAAGCTGTTATCAGGATGTTTCTGGCTCAGGAACACAAACAAGTTATTGCAGATAAATTAGATATCATGGATCATCTCAAGACGTGGTTTCAGGGTTAGTTTTCAGGCGGAACAAGGATCTGATCTGACTCACTGCATGGTGTTACAAATGCTAGCACCAGCACAAAAGAGGCAGCAGCATGACTGACTTGTTCAGTTGCAACACACTTCGAATAATTTTAACCTGTTATGAAATCACACATTAAAGGGAAAATAACTCTGTACCTTACACCTGCAGAGAGCATCAGAAACAAAGGGCATTTGAAACATGCTTCTCTCAAGCGAATTACCTTTGTTTGCAGCTAGGAACATGTTCAGTTCACATGCAGGCACTAAATCATATGCTTGAGCCATAATATTTTTATTGTTTATATCATCTTACCATAAACATTACTTTCTTTTCAAATACAAATTTTCCTGTCATGCAAAATAATCAAAGTACTGTATTTCAGTCCTTAGGCTACTGAGAGATTATGAATAGTAAGCACCTCTGATGCACAGTCTATTTGCTTACCAGAATTTACTACTTTAAAGAGGTAAGTGAAGGGTTTTCTCCTTTTTTACCAGGACCCCTGGAATCCAACTTTGACAACGGATTCAAGCTGAGCAGAACTGTTAAAACACTTCAGCAAGAATGCAGCTTAATATTACATGGGTGGTACAATGTAGATCATACAAAAGGATAGTGGGGATTGAGGAGAGCAACTCACAAGAGGTGCACACACCACTCTGCTTCTACAAAGTAGGAGCACATTAAACCTTGCCCTGTGCTCACCTGCTTTTCCATCTCTGGCAATGCTGCACTGTTCATCTGTTCTTCTTTTTTTGATTTTAACAAGCGATTAAGATCCTGAACAATATCTTTTGTTGTGAAATCTGCCTTCTTCCTGTCTGTAATCAGGATTCCTCCCCTCTGAATGACCTGTTGTCCATAAACACACAGTTATCAATTATTTTCAATATTCAGGGGACAGCTGTCCACATAGAAGCAAATAATGAAGAGAGATTTATTTAGTACCAGGAGCCGGACAGAAGAATGACAGACAAGATTTTACTCTTAGAACAACTTTTGCTGATTAAAATGCAAATGAGTCAAGTATTATTTTGGATGCACAAATCAAAACTGCTTCAAATTAACATACTGCTCCTTCATTTTTCCATAAAACACAGAACACAGCTAACTGTAAGCCACAATGGTTCCCTTACTTGTCGCAGTTTTCCCATCTCTCCTGCAATCTCTCCTCCCGGTAGCACACACTCCTTTGGTCCTAGCTGAACCAGTAGAGCTTCAAGGTTTGAGAACTGATCATTATCTGGAAACTCACAAACACTCAATTTTCTCAGCGTAGTGTCAACATATCCCACTCCTACTACTCTCTGTCCATCAGCAGTAGACAGCTTAACCCCCACAACCCCGATGGCTGTTGACATATCATTGTTGGCAAAAAGAACTTCCTCAAACTGGGCAAGATTTCCTGGAGAACCCTATATAGAAAAGAAATATACTTTTAAAGAGTGCATATATACACACATACTTTTTCCTTTAAAAAGGGCAAGCGGTAAAACTAAGTACTGAACAGTCCACTAATATAAAACATAAAGCTGTTCTATTTTTTTAACCATTAAAATTTTATGCATCATCTACACAAAGTGAACTACTTAGGTTTCTTTTATTTCCCAAGCTATGGCAAAGATAGAGAACAAGAATTTCCAGCCTTAGAGCAACAGAAAATAGAGGGCTACAGAATAGACCACATAATTTGTTACCATACTACCAACATCAGCACCTGAAAATCCACAGACTCCAAACTGAGGGGCTCAGGAAAGAGTATGTTGTGGTTTGGGTTTTTTTTTTCTTTCATATCACAATTATAAAGAACAGTTTAATATTATACCTTGTATGCTAAATACCAGTCATTTTCTTTGACAGATTTACTCCCTGCTCTGTTCTTGTAAACTTCAACTCTGTAATGACGAACCAGAAGCAGATCTCTCACAAACGATTCGAAGTTCATTTTGCTAAGCACAACACTCTCAAGCTTCTGAGTTCCTACAAAAAAAAAAAAAAAAAAAAAAAGGAAAAGAAGAAAATTATGTGGCACTTAAAGTTGTTCATGAAGTTTATTTTCTGTAATCAAAATCCCTAATAATAGACTTCAGGAAGGACACTATTCTAGTATCAAAGCAGTAAACATGTAAAATCCAGGAAACAACACAAAGACAATAAAACTCAACTACTGAAGACTAAAGAAAGCATACTCCATATCCAAATAAAACCAGTGTTCACTTCCAGATTTCACTAAATCTGCAAGTACATATATACAAAGAAATCTGTTCTTCTCACTTCTCCTCCCTCCTTACAATATTCTTGACTGGTTTCTCATTAATATTTCACACATTTTAATCTAATGAGTGGTGGAAGCCTGCTACAGGTTTTCCTTCTGGATAACATCTTTTCTTTCCTGGATAAGCCACTTCTGTTGACAGAACAGACTATCACCCTATTTGCACTCAGAAGACAGCAAGATACACATGCCAAAACATTCCCCTTTTATGACAATATATAGTGTAGAGACGATATATTTTCAAAGGGAAAAAAAGAAGTTTACATTAAAACCCAACTTAGAACGCACTTAACTGACAAACTTCTGGCTTCTCTTCCTATAAAAGTGCAGGTAGATGATAAAGTTGAACAAATTTCATTCCATACAGCTGCCAAGAGGAGCACTACCACTTCTACCTCCCCATGCTGCCTACTCACAGAATAAGATAATTCCACTACTAAACAAACTGGGGTTACAGGTGGATATATTAAGTTTCTGAAATCATCCTGAAAGAAAAAAAAAAAAAAAAAAAAAAAAAAAGTAGTTTTATGTTGACTGAAGTGCCAACTAAAGATGGATATGTTAGGTAAGGCTTTAAATGTTTTCAAGGCTTACATCTGTGAAATGATCATTTTTAAATGGAATACAAAGATGCATGTGTTTCTAGTCTGGAAGACATATCAAATTCTATGCTTGAAAAAAACCAAGCTCAACAACTTCTGCACAAGTTGGGATTTTCTTTTGCGAGGGTTTTTTGTGTTTTTTGGGCAGGCTGGGTATTTTTGTTTGGTTTTTACGTATTACCTCATCACTTGCAATAGAAAATGAAAAGCATATGAGAATGTAATTCTCTTTATTAATGCCATCTCTCACACACACAATCATTCATAGAATCACAGAATTGTTTTGGCTGGAAGGGACCCTGAAGATCATCAACTGGAAGGGACCCTGAAAATCAAGTCCAACCATTAACCCAGCATTGCCAGGTCACCACTAAACCATGTCCCTAAGCACCACATCTACATGTCTTTTAAATACCTCCAGGGATGGTGACTCCACCACTTCCCTGGGAAGCCTGTTCCAGTGCTTCACAACCCTTTCGGTGAATACATTTTTCCTCATATCAAATCTAAACCTCCCCTGGCACAACCTGAGGCCATTTCCTCTTGTTCTGTCACTTCTTACTTGGAAAAACAGACTGACCACCACCTCATTACAACATTCTTTCAGGGAGTTGTAGAGAATGAGAAGGTCTCCCCCTGAGCCTTCTTTATTCCAGGCTAAAGAGCTCCAGTTCTCCCAGCTGCTCCTCGTAAGTCTTGTACTCTAGACCCTTCAGCAGCTTTGTTGCCCTTCTTTGGACATGCTCCAGCACTTCAATGTCCTTCATATAGAGAGAGGCCTAAAACTGAACACTGTATTCAAGGTGCAGACTCACCAGTGCCAAGTGCAGTGGGACAATCACCGCTCTAGTTCTGCTGGCCACACTATTCCTGACACAAGCTAGGACACCATTTGCCTTCCTGGTCACCTGGGCACACTGCTGGCTCGTGTTCAGCTGCCTGTTGATCAATACACACAGATCCTTTTCCACTGGGCAGCTTTGCAGCCACTCTTCCCCAAACCTGTAGTGTTGCAGGGGGTTGTTGTGGCCCAAGTGCAGGACCCAGCACTCGGCTTTGTTGAATCTTATACCATTGGCCAGATCCCTCTGCAGAGCCTCTCTGCCTTCACCTACCCAGCTTTTTATCTTCAGCAAACTTACTGGGGGAGCCCTCAATCCCCTCATCCAGATAATGGAAAGATATTAAACAGAACTGACCCCAGTACTGACTCCTGGGGAACACCACTTGTGACCGGCCACCAACTGTAGTTAACCCCATTCACCACCACTCTGAGCCCAGCCATCCAACCAGCTTTTTTGTCCAGTGGAGCATACATCTCTCCAAGCCATGAGCGGTTTCTCCAGGTGAATGCCGTGGTAAACAGCATCAAAAGCTTTACTCAAGTTCAGGTGGACAACGCCCACAGCTAAATAGGTTTATTTTCACAGAATCACAGAATGAAGTGACCTCTGGAGATCAACTAGTACAACCCCCCTGCCAAAGCAGTATGAGCCAGTAACTTTGCAACATTATGTTCCTCGAGATTAAGGGCAATACTAAGGCTTGCCTACTCTGACAAGATAATTTACCTCAATACTCTTACATCCAACATCTGCAAGCTCCACCATCTTATACCAAGTCCTCAGTTATCACAGAAAATATAATCCAATCACTGTCACAAATGTAAACCTAACAGTGAGCTGGAAAAATATTACTGCTTTTAGTCTATGCAACATGTTGTGTTGAACCAACTATCCACATCTGACAGCTTCTCGTATGAATTTATGCAACAAGTACATATGCAGAACCGTACTTTCTGCTGTAGATACCTTCCTACGTTTGTACACCTACATCTGTCACACACATCCTGCTCAGAATGGCTACTAATTATCATTTCAAAGCTGTGAGAGGCTTAAGAAGGAAGCTTCGCATTCAGTTATGCTTTGCTTCCAAGACACAATGAATCAGAGCAGACGTTAAAATCCAGAGACCTTTTTAATACCTCCCTCTGTGTGTTCACCCGCACAGAGGACAGCTGCAGGTCTCGCTGCCTTCACTCCCAGCAATGCCCGGTGCCTTCCAGCACTCACGTAGGGACCCAGAGCGGGAGAAGAGCAGCAGCACCTCCTGCTCTCCCGCCATGACGTGGGCCCTACCTTTGAAAAATGACGTCACGGAGAACTTAAACCCAAAGTAGCCATGAAATACCACGACTGAGAGCGACAACGCGCAGCGTCCCAACCCCCGTGACACCCCGGAGGCCTTGCCCTTGAGAACACGGCACTGCTGCACCGGCTACCGGGGGCAGCTGCTGTCCCCGGCACCCACGGCCGCCTCCTTTCCCAGCTTCCCTCCGGCCACCGGAGGCCGGGCTCCCAACGCCGCCCGCCCCTCAGCAGCAAGGCCCGGGAGGGCCAGTACGTTCAACACGCCGCCGGCCCCCCGCCGCCCTCCAAGCCCCTGCGCCCGCCCCGGCACCCACCCGGTGCCCCCGCAAGCTGGCGGATGACAGCACGGGTGCGGAAGAGCTCGCGGGCGGCCAGCCGCGCGTCCGCGCCGTGCGCCGTGTAGTAGTCGCCGCGCTCGAAGAAGCGCACGGTGGTGTCGGGCTTCTCCGGCAGCGAGAGCACGGCACGAACGAAGCCCGCCTCGGCCCCGGCGCCCTCCGGCCACACCACCTCCCGCGGCGGCTCCACCGCCATTGCTGCTGCTGCTGCTGCCGCCGCCACCGCCTCCCGCCAAGCGCCGCCACGCGCGCGCGCGCTCGTATCGGCGCGCCGCTCGCGCGCGCGTATCGGCAGCGGCACCCAATCGCCGCGTGGCTGGCGCAGCGCGTCACGCCCGCCACGCCCCTTACGCGGCGGCCGGAGGCAGCGCGGGGGATTGAGCCTTCCCGCGCGCCGTACGCTACCGTGGCGACGGCCGCAGGCTGCCCGCCGCCGCCGGACCCCCGCTGAGCCACCTGCCCCGGCGGCGGTGAGCCGCAGGCTCCTTCACATGGGCACCCTTCACACGCTGGTCTTCCCAGGGCAAGAAGGGAGCCCCAGGCAGCCATGCTGTGTCCATGAGGAGGGGAGTGTTTTGTGGACATGGAGCGTGTAGGCCCACTGGGCGCTTCTGCGTGGCGAGTTGCTTCCTGCGCTGCCACAAGGCAGATGCTGTAACACAGCCTGAGCACAAGGCTAACATCTTGTTCAGACTGCTAGGGAGCGTCAGACTGGGGGTGTAATGGGCCCTTCTCTGCCTTTACGCAGGGGAATGGTGTCCAGACACCCCCATGTGCCCCCTCGGGCAAAGAGAAAATAAATCTCACCCTCCTCATTGGGGAGTTGCTTCTCACATGCAGCCAAGGAACAATGTGTCAAATGGACAAAAAAACCAAGACCTTGAAGTGAGGGGGGACAGTGTTCTGCTTAAAAGATAATGAAGGAAGTTGAGCAGCCCTTGTTATCCTGGGGCCTCCTGAGATAAAGAGCAGACAGGACCTTGGGGCCTTGAGGCTTGACAGCTTGAGGGCCCTTAGCTCCTCTTGCATGGCTTGTAGCTAAGGGAAACTGACTCCAAGACAGGGAGGAATGAAGAAGAGCCTCCCACCAGTCCTGTGATCTTCGATTCATCTCAACTCTGCATCCTGAGACAAAAGGTGAAAAGTACACTGCGAGGAAGACTGGCAGCCTTCCTCCCAAAGACCCCCGAAGACCCCGGCCCATGACCACCTGACGGCAGTGCGCAAGTGCCAAGGGGAGGAGGCCTATGATAATGAATCCCCGGAATGGATTATAATAATCCAACCCTGTATAATGAAGATGTAGCTAACTCTGCTAAATATGCATGCTTTCATGTAATAAAGAGCTGCTTGATGGACACTCGGGTGTGCAAGTTAGGAGGAACGATCCCCCTTGCACCCGGCACCATAATAAACATACCTGCTTTATAACCTTTTACGGGTTGGAGAGTTTGTTTTCCACACCTCAACCTGACCCTCATTTACACACTGGAGGCACCCTGCTCGGGAATCACCCAGCTCAGGGACAGACAGGGCACTGACTGCCCTGTGCAGAGGGATCCTAAATCCTGTCTACAGGGTGGTCCCCGTGCCCAGAGTGCTTCTTTTTTTTTGCTTTTTCATTATCTTTTCCTTGCAGTGTCTGAAGAATTTATTTTTTTTTCCTCCCACTGTAAAGGCACAAATGAACTGAAGCAGAATAGCTCGCAGTCTTTCATTTAGTGACTATTGATTAAGAATATGGGAAATCCCAGCTTTCATCAGCTAAATCAAGTTTTGGAAACTTCTCATCTCACAGCATTTTTTTTCGGTGAATTTTACATCATGACTCTTGTACCCTAATTCAGCTGCCTGAACCCCATCACCTACAGACAAAACACACCTTAGATTTTAATATGCCTCAGCATTTCTTGCATAAATTCTTATCCCTTCTTCTTGCTGCTTCAGAATGTCCCCTTGTCTCCATCCCATTGTTTCTTCTCTCTACCACACGTTACTTCAACTTCCCCAGCCTCATCTCTCACCCTTCCTTTCTTCCTCATAGCTTGCCCCTGTTCCCAGCTATGGAATGCTTTTGGGACCTCTTTCTCTAGGTTCCTCACCTGACTTCTCTCCTCCTTCCACTCGATGAACCAATGTGCTCACCTTTAATATTTCTTGCTGTAAATAGGTTTTTCCAAAAGGCCCTTAGAGGCCCACATAAGGACTAGTTCAGGTTTTCACACTAAACTGTTGTTTTACCACTGGGGCCACCCTGATACCTCAGTCTGAATGTGTTGCCATGTGCTGGCTGCCCCTTTGCAGGGAACATTTTGGTGTCCCCCCTTCTGCTCTGTTCCTACCCATTTGTCCCTCTGGGCTGCCTGTCCCCACCTCAGCCTTCCCCACCCAAACCCCAGTCCTGTCCCCCTGAGGTAAGACAGCTTTTCTAAAAGAGGCCTTCAAAGCTCCTTTGCATACGCACTTGCTGAAGAACCATGAGCATTTGTGGAGATGAGAAAGTCCAATCTGCCTTCATTTGACTTTGGAAGGTCCCTAGAGTTTTGACAGCCTTGTAGTTGCCCAAAATCTTCCTCTTATCTCCATAACGGTTGTAAAAATGACATCACTCTGTCAGGGCAGTTGGATTTATTTTCAGCTTGAATAAGTGTACCTTTCCTAACCTTCTTTTCTGAAGTGGCTAAACTATCTGGTCTGATACTTGCCTCCACCAAAAGTGTTTGCTTGCGGCAGTAGTCACATAGGAAAAGTTGGCCTAAATAATCATTATAATTTAGTAAATACACAACCTTCTGAAGGCACTTACAACGTCAGGCAACCTTGCCAAGAGGTGATAATACCAGGTTAGACTAAAATACACATTGTGAATAGCTGGGATTGCGTGTCTTTGTACATACTAATGACTACAGATGAGCCAAAGACAAGAAGTAAAAAAGTGTCCTGTACAAACAGCTGGAGAGGAGGTGGGCTCCAGGGACCTCATTACACCTTTCAAAAGAGATAATGTCTGTTAAGCCGTAATTGCTGCACATGCAGTGCTTCCTTCTTTCCCTTCTGGGCTGGTTACACCCAGGTCTTCCTTCAGGAGTTCTCTCAAGGCAGCTCTGCTGAGCTGCAGGCTCCCGTTTACAGAGATCCACCACCTAAACTGGCTGATAACGCTCTTAGCATGGTGACCACAGAAAACATTTATGTTATGACATCTCTTGCACAAAACATCACTAGATCAGTCACCTTTCCTCTGAACTTCTGCTGTTTTCTTTGCCCCATCTCTTCTTCCAAGGCAGCTTGGTGCACCCACTGACCTACACAGGTCTAACTGAATGGGGACCATCTTCCTGTTGCCAGGCTTGGTTGCTTCACCTTGCTGTTCCTAACAGAGCACTTCCTGCTCCTGCTTTCTCCCCAGTCGGCCAGGAGTCATGGGAACAAGAAAACAGCTGTAATTGCTACACACATGGCAGATGGGAAATGGATGCTAATCTGGACCTTAATTAATTTTGTTGCCTTCTTATGAGTAACTGGCATATACAGAAAAGTTGCAGTGGCTTTGCAGTTAGCCAATGGACGTCCTTTAACCACTCTTCAGGGGAAAAAAAAAAAAAAGAAATCCTTTTTCAACAAAGGTTAATTAATATCCAAGAGTAATCAGTGTCAGCTCTAATGTTTTAAGAGTTGGTGAGGACATTACCAGAAATTTTTTTGTTAGACTGTAAGATATGTATATGTAATGCAGCAGGGACTTAAGATAATATTAACAAGATAAGAATATTTAATTAACGTACGTTTGAAAACAGAAAGGAAAGGCTGAGACACCTGGGGCTGTTTCATTTGGAGAAGAGAAGACAGAGGATCTTATTAATGTTTACAAAGATCTGAAGAGTGTGTGTCAAATAGAAGGGGCCAGTCTCTTTTCAGTGGTGCCCTGTGACAGGACAAGGGGCAATGGGCACAAAGTGGAACACAGAAAGTTCCATCCAAACATGAGGAAAAACTTCTTTCCTGTGTGGGTGACAGAGGCTGCCCAGAGAGGGTGTGGAGTCTCCTTCTCTGGGGACTTTCAAAACCTGCCTGGACACGTTCCTGTGTGGCCTGCTCTGGCAAGGGGCTTGGATTCAATGATCTCCAGAGGTCCATTCCAACCCCTACCATTCTGTGATTCTATGACTCTGTGAAAATACAGCTGTTGCCTTGTAAAGGACCTTTTCACTTTCTTGTGTGAGCTTTTTTCACTCGGATCAATTCAGCACAACCACGCTCTACTTTGCAGGCACCTGAACACACAGAGGATTTTGCAAGTGCATTTAGGGGTTAGTAGAGAAAAGCCCACTTCTTAACCTGTATCAAATTTTTGCACCCTATAACCTGGTAAGTGTTGCCTCTAACATCACACACCACCTCCTTTTTACCTACCACCCTTCTCCCTTGTGCACGGCTGCCCCTGCATGTCACTGCCAAGTCAGGGAGGACAAAGATTTTAGGAAAGTTTGTAAGACTTTGCAGGGATGGGCCAAACTATCCCCAACACAGGAGTCACCCCTGTGGCATCCCTGACTGCCCCTATACCCCGCAATACACCTTTGTAATTAACGTGAGAACTGTAGCCCTTTTCTGGGCATTGCTAGAGGTCAGTAACTAGCAGTTGTAAAGTTGGAGCAGAGGAGCTGTAAGTATTTTTAGTCTCCTAAAATATTTTTTTGGGCTATTTCAAGCAGCCTGTAACCCAAAGTCACTGTGTATTATGGCAATCAAAGTCCAGGGGGTGAGGATATAAATAAACATAGTTTGCAAACAATGTTATTTCTCTTACCAAACTTACCATGATTGTTCAGGAGCATAATGAATAGTGTCAACAGACCCTACGTACACAATACTTTGACCTTTCGTTTTTGTAGCTGTGGAAACTGCTTAGGGATTCCTTAGGTCTTTGGAAGAAAGTTTAATAGACTTTATTGGTCATGCTTCCTTAAATCTGTTATTTGCATATTCTCTTCTAAAAAGTCTGTCATAGTCTTTGCATAAACATTTAGTTTTGCTCAGCAGTAATAACACTAATGTATATATGCTAGCTTAATAATTCATAAGAAAGTAATAAATTAGCCCTTGCCTATACAAACACTATTTTCCTATGTTGTATATAGGGACAGATATAAATATTACTAGTAGGGTTTCTTGCACAGTTTGTCCATTAACTCTGTAAAAAAGAACTCATTTATTCAGTCCCAAATTAGTTAATAAATCTTTAGTGTGCTCTTCATATCCTTTATCATAATTGACATTAAAAGAGAGGGAACATGGTTTCGTGACTTTGTGTAGAACTTTAGGTTTAAAAAACATGCTCCTTCCAGAAGGAAGTTAATCAGTTAGGCAAATGGAAGCATTAAAATGTTTACCTTGTCAAAAATTAATCCAGTGTCTAATAAACTTTTATTCAGTTCTATTTTTTGTTTGGTTTTCTTTACAGGAAACTTTCTTTTTAACTTTGCTGAATGTTTTCAACGTATTAACATATACAACACTTAGTATTTTGCTGTTTAATACTGCATTCTTTTTCAACAGCAATCAGCAGTTCAGTTTTTGCTAGCAGTTCAAAACTGCTCTATATATGAGAAGAAAGACCACATGCATCATATGTGGAGAGCAGGGACCGATAGTGGCTTTTTAAAATTTTGGCACATTAGTCTCCTCTACCTATAAAAACAATAAAACTGCAAGATTCTGATACACTAGTTTGTCACCTCATCCCCCTCATCCTTTTCCTTTTCCCCATAAATACACACATTTATGCAGATGAACTGTTGAACAAGTGCAGTGTTTAGTGAATAAAACAAAACCTGATACATAGGTCAATAAATACTAATTAGAGTAAGAAACTAGGAGGAAAACTACTTCTGAGAGCTGAGCAGCATTATGTTTGTATTGCAATATCTGCGTTTAGAAACGGGGATAGTACAATCCCTTCAGTCGTGTATTTAAACTGTCTTCTATTTTTGAATTAATTTCTGTAGACTTTGTGGTTTTCTAACACCTTTCAGTCCAATTTGATGAGGAAGACAACAGTATTGGAGACGCTGTATCTTGTGCAAGTATCTAACATGAAAAGCTCCATTAGGTAAAAAAAAAATCTCTGACTTTCTCTACTGTGGGAAAATTCAGGAGAAAACGATTTTCAAACAAACCAACTGGGACAAGGTCCAGGCCACAAAACAGGTACATACCAGCCAGTCAAGTCAGCACATGTGTAGCTCCAGCCCAGCACACCTCTCTTTCCATTCCACAGGCCAAAAATAAGGTACAAAATGAGGATGGGGAGGGTAGAAAGAGGAGGAAACAACAGCAATATCATCTCGGGGAGAAGAAATGAATGGCCAGGATACCATATTGCAGATGCTGAAGAAAATACAGGATATGGAGAGTGAAGAATTGAGGAAGGTAACACCACTCATGATTTGGCAAAAGGCAAGCTTACTGAAAAAGTAGGCTTTGCCTGTTAAACAGCTTGTGAGTTGTATGAAATTCATTATACCTCAGCAGACCTCCTGCATACCTGCGGAGGAGTGGCATATATTAACAGGAGACTGTCCTACAGAGGCTGTTACTGAAAGAGTTGCCTGAAAAGGCTTCAAAGTTCTCCAATAAATTCCTTAAGTCAGGATTTGTGCACTTGGCACAAGCAGCAACTTGAGACCGTATCAATTTTCACGTCTCTACTGCCCAAAACACACTCAAGAGAAATTTGGTAAAACCTGGGGGCTGCAGCAGCTCAGCACACACGCTTAAGTTTGTAACACCAGATGGTTGGAAGGCACAGGGAAACAGTCACTGCCATCATCCAGCATGATGATCATCCAACCCACTTAACACATGCACCTTGTTCAAATGCATTAAGTGTACTGGTGACCTGTAGGTACAATCACCAGAATCCAGTACCTTCCCTGCTGTATTAAGCAGACACATGCAATCCCTCTAATGGGGTATGTTTTAGGAACACAGCACACAGAATATCCTCTCTGCTTAACCTACTTTTCCTGTTCTAGTCGGGGGGGTCAAAACAAACACCACATTAGTAATAAGATTTGTCATTCAGTTCCTTATCTTGTATCTCATTATTTCTTTGGCAACAGGAGTTACAGCATTTCCTTTATAAATCAGATATGCCGGACAGACTATACATGTTTATTTGCTACCCACTATACATTAGGTAGATTACCAACTGCCAAAGCAAGCTCTTTTAGCCAAAGCTTGGGGACGTTGATAACCTGTGCAAATTTGCTCAGCTTCCGTGACAGTAAATAGTAATAAACAGCAGAAACAGATCCTAACTGTGTGCAACAACCATGCAAATCAGAGTAATATTGCAATAGCTCTGCCCTAGGTCTACCACCAGCTGCCAAGTCTACCCACCCCCTACCCTACACCAGAGATCGACTGTTAGTTACATAGAATTGGAAAGAGCAGGCTGTGCATTCCTGAAATCACTACATTCACAGCATGTTTATTTTACTTTTTTTTTTTTAAAACACAAACAATCTGTATTTTATCATTTTCACTCCTGCTGCACATTAAGAGAAAATAGGGTAAGGCATACTTTTCACAGCTTTAAGGAAAAAAAAGTAGCATGCTATTGAAATACTACGATGGCCAATACAACCTTTGTTAATTGGAATTCTAGAATATTTTCACCTATGCAGAGGTTGGTTGCTTTACAGGAATATTACACTGCTGAATTTGTAAGCACAACAACATAGCTGATCATCATTTCAACATGAAAGAATTAGAAGCCCGTTTCCAAGTTTTATTAATTCAAGTAATAAAAAAGTTACAAGTTCAAATATGTACAGCCATAAAAATGTCACTTTCAGTTAAACAGGAGACAGCCTGGTTACAACAATGGTTACAAACAAACAACAACAAAAAAATCAGTATTTTCAATAAACCTCCCACAAGGGTAAAATAACCATTTAATCGTGTATGCTCCATAAACCTAGTAACAGCAGTTGTCAATTCATTTCATCATCATAAAAAGAATAAAATCAGGGAGCAACAGTTAGGCTTGCCTTGAGCAAGATGGAGTTTTTAAGATTTAACTCTCAACAAACAGTAAAAGTAGTAGCATGGTTACCAGTCTTGGCTGGTAGTTTTAACAATCGTAAGCGAGCACAATTGCTTCCCTTTCAGGAGGGCTCTTTTTAAGAAATAAGATCCATGCCTCCAGTGTTCCCGTTGTCTTCTTGTTTGAAACTTACTGTCTTCAGTAGATTTTAGTTATGCATTCAGTCCTCTATGCATTTCATTCATTTCCTTTACCTGGAAAAGAGGCAGATCAACGTTAGTGCTACTTCAGCATAAAGCCCAAGAATTCAATGGGACTTAACATCCAAGATTTTCATCAGCAAAGGGATTTAACTAACAGAACCAAACATAGCAAGACCACTGTAACACCTTTTAACCAGCACTCTTATAGGGTGTGTGCAGGGAGCAGTCTTTACTGTTTAGCTACAACATCCTTCAGATTCCTTTACAAAAAGCTCTACACTCGGGGGTGAAGCCTCACACACTAGTACCATTTGTTACTATTCCATTGTAAAGTAGCTCTTCAATAGAAACTGCAAACTCCACTCAAATACCTCAAGAAAAGGTCTTCATGACAAAAGACAACTATCAGTATTTCCTGTTGGTTGTATAGCCCTTGCTATAGATATGTAAAAATAGTACTTGCTGTCAGCACCACCTCCCGCCCCTGGGAAATGCAGATCACCAGCTGCCTTTGAAACTAGTGCAGAATGAACATGGTGAACTATATAGAAATGAAAACTAGTTATAGAATTTCAATATTTTCAGTCTCCTTGAACATATCGGAGGCACCAAATGAGGATTTTAACTGACAGCAAACTGAGGAGTTTCTGAATTCTGGCCAGCCTCCTCCCCCCACGTAATGCCATAACCAAAAATTAATTACCTCTGCTTTCACATACTTCCCTTTCCTCCTTCTTGTTAGGACCTGTAAGAGAAGGACAGAATAATCATGAAGTTTTATTTCAGTCTTCACTTACGTATAACTTTATATGGTTGTGCCTTTAAAACGCTAAACTCGAAGCTGTTCCTTCCCCATTCTTCTGAAGCAAGGTACAACTGAGACCATCTGTCACCCTCGACTTTAAACCAGGAGGCAAGACAGGCACTTTTTTCCACCTCTTAAGTTTTTCCTAAGACTTTTGTTTCTCACACAACACCCTTTAGTCAACCGGAAACAGTGATAGTTATGTCCATCACCTTCTCTTTCCCACCTCTCAATTCTCAAAGAGGGCAGTTTAGAGAGGAAGACTGTTACCATCAAAAGCCCAATTACCCTGGTTATTTCCAAAATTACACTGCTACCTGTTTTGCTTGGCACCTTTGTTAGGACTTACCAAAACAACAATCGCAGCAACTACTGCCACTATTACTACTACAATGACAGCAATGACACCAGGAGTCAGAGACTTCATGGAAAACTCTGGTGCAATTTCATCAACATAGTAGACCACCGTCTTCTCCAACTTCAGTGCCTCATTATCAATACTGAGGTTTAGTTCGTTACCCTGAAAGATGGGGTCACCTTTTACCTAAGAAGAGAGAGACAAAAGAAACAGACTTGCTATCGCACATTGTAACGGGCATCTGTCCGGGCACTGCAAGAATCCATCTTCCTACAGCCAGGATGCAGTGAGTACTGAACGTGATGCAATACACACACCTAGTCTTTCAGCATGACACACTTACATCTTTTTCAAAGTAGTAGGCCACATCAGCTATATCCACATCTCCAACAGATTTCACTGAGGAATTCTGCTTCAAATCTATAGTAATGTAAGGTTCTTCATACTGCAAAAAATATAGTATGGTATTAAGAAGGTGTTACTTTACGTCCAACTATCAAATACATAGCAAAATATTCTGATCCACCTTATGAACTCATATCCTGAATCGAGTTTATGGTACTTGTTCTCAAGGCAACTGTTTACAGTACAGTTCAAACTCCCCATTTTTAGTGAAGCAAAGTATGAATTTATCTAAACACTGAGATGAGCAATGTGCAATTCCTTGGTGTTTCAGCTCAAATACAGCTACTTGCTAGCTGTTCAGTGTCACTATTTTGAGAATTTCTAGTAAGACTCATGCTGTACTGTGTTAGTCAGAAGTTTCAGTTATTTATTCACAATAAAATTCTGATGTTTTACTAAAAATGACGCGTTGCCTCTTACCAGAACATTAGTTATATAACGTCCATTCAGCCCGTAACGATTGGTAATTGTTTCCCTGAAGAACCTGTAATAATAAAGCCATAGCTCTAAAAAACAGTACTATTTTATATTTTATCTATTTTCAGAAGCAGGGAAGACTAGTAAATTTAGTTTTTTCCTTCAGTCTCTCTCTGGTGAATTGACCCCACCTGGCAGCTAAATCCTCATGTAGTCTCTCACTCCCCCCTGCCAGGATTGGGAAGAGAATCAAAAGGGCAAAAAGCAAGAAGGAAAGAAAAAAAGAGTTCTCATGTCAAGATAAAAACAGTCTAAAGTGAAAGGGTTGTGTGGCAGAAATAAGAAACAAAATGCAAGCAATGCCGAAGCAATCAACTCACCACAAGCAGATCCATGCCCAGCCAATCTCTGAGCATCAGCATACAGGGGAAAAAAAACTTTCCCCCAGGCTGATTGCTAAGCACATCATTACACAATGTGGCATATCCCTTCGGTCAGTTCAGGTCAGCTGTCTCTGCTGTGGCCCCTTCCCAACCTCTTGCCCACCCCCAACCTACTCAGTGGGGCAGCGGCGAGAGTCTGAAGCAGCCTCAAAACCGCAACAGATAAAACACTGGTGACTTAACAGTGTTCTGGTCACCAGCCTAAAACACAGCACCCTACCAACTGCTGCCAATAAAATTAACTCCACCACAACTAAACCCAATGCAATCTCACTATTAAATTATACCAGAGCTCTCTTCCTTAATGAAAAATAAATGCATAATTACTGTAGTGAAAAGAGAAGCGTCTGAACAATTTTGAGAGTTCGAAAGAGGAGCTTGAGAGTAGCAGCTTTTTGTTCCAGGGGGGCAGGGTGTAAGTGACCTAAATGGCTACAAAAATATTTTTCTTGCTCTACGGCCTCTTGAGAGTAGAATTTTATTTTAGCCAAAAAACAGCTAAACTGTTGTTTTTATCCTTTTGCCTTTATGCAGTCCCTCCGCCATCTTTGCCAAGTTAGTTCTGGGGCAGTTTCACTTTCTTGCCTTCCATTTCCTCCAGTATATTGACTTGATTAGAAAACCAAAAGTAGCCACCAATTTTAAATGGAAGTGAATTTCATCACCAGTTAATTTTAAGGTCTGCAGGTCACTTCTAAGTTGTCTTACAAATAAGTTCACAGGTTTGACAACACTTTTAAACAATTGTTTAGAAATACAGTAGGTATCTAGTAGTGCACATAGACATTGCCACAACATCTTACTATCATCACTTACTTCTCTAAAGATTGAGTGTTCAGAGGAGTGCTTCTCTCAGCATGTTTCATTTCAATGATGATCCACCTGAAGTAACAATTACAATGAATATTGTTGAAGCATGTGCACATAATAATGCATACTAAAAAACTAATTCCAGGAAAAAAACAAAACAGAGCAGTGAGAGAAAAAAAACACCAAAGGCCCCTCCAAAAGCATTCCATGTCTGAAGAAAAAAACCAAAAAACGAAAAAAAAACCCCAAAAATGACGAATCGAGTGTATATTGCCCTATCTTCATTCATCCCCAGCACATCATTCATGCAGGTTAAGTCTTCTACAACAAAGAACTTAATACAGGAATGTTTCACGTCACAGCACACCCTGTTGAAAGACTTACATGGTTCTGACTAATTGATTGCACTTCAAGTCCGCATCATGTTTGTCAGTTCTTCTAACACCAGCTGTATTCACACACCAACAGGTGCTGGTTCCATTGCACTGCTTCGCCTTGAAAGCGCCAGAATTTTCACACTCTGGATCATAAAGGCCATCAGTATCTTCAAACGCATCTTTGGGTTTCTCACGACGACCCGATTTTGAGTGTGAGATTTCTGCTTTCATCAACAGGCATTTTGAAGTCACTAAAAATAACCAGAGAGTCACATTATGCAGCATCAGGCCACGTATGATCAAAACAAAGCTCTCAGTCTGTAAAAACTCATAGTTGTACCAGAAGAGACCAGATTTGAAGCCCTTAGAAGGAAGACTGGGTGTCTAACACATTGGTGGTGCGTAAAGGCAATACAACTGGGGTACAGCAACTTCTGAAGGTAAATGTGAAGGTAAACGCATAAGAAAGTCCAGATACCTTCCAGTTCTTATGCTAGAGGATCACTTCGAGCTTAGCTGAGCTCGATCCAAGAGTAAGGTCCGAAAACAAGGCTCTTTTATGAACCAAGGGTAAGTCCTAAGGCAAGGCTCCTTCACCTCTGGATTTGTAGGAAAAGTCAATATACGTGCTTACCAGGAAGACAGAAATTAATCTTTGAGAAATCCTTGCCACCAAAGACAGAGTATTAAGGAGAGCAGGGGAGCCTGCAGTAGCCGAAGCCTATGCACAACCCACACCGTTTCCACGGGAGGAACCCTAAACGCTCATCTTCCACCACCAGTTATTCTGGAAGACCAGGAAGCGGCTTTCCTTCCTTGCTGCTACCATTATTTGCCGGGAACTCGGTGGCCATTTCCACACATTCCCTCGGGCCCAGCTGGGCCTGTTCCTTGGCCGTCCCATACCAGGGGGCACCCCCCGGGCCCAGCTTTACTCACAAGTGTTGCAACTGACGGGCACGCCGGAGCCGATCGCCTCGCACTGGCACACGCTGTTGACCAGTTTGCAGTTGGTGACACGCTTGTTCTTCTCGCAGATGCACGCTTGAAAGAGGGAAAAAGGCGACTCTGAGCGCGAATGCCCCCGGGGAGGTAGCCCGGCCAACTCGAGGCACCGCCACCCCGCTGCTCCGCGAACGGGAAAGTGAAAACAAATCCGCCCGTGACCGGACGGAGCCGGCTTCCCACCTAGACACCCGCCCTTCCCTGGACAAGGGCGATAAGGAACGCTGGGGCTCCACGAAGGCCCTTACCACGGGCTGCCGGGAACAAAGGGGCGCGGAGGCCCGAGCGCCGCTGCCCCCTCCTCGCCCTCCTGCCCGCGGCGCGGCCCCTCCCCACCCGCCAGCGTCCCTGCGCCCTCGGGGGAGAGGGGGCGCCATTTTGTGGCACCGCGCGGAGCGGGTCGCCCACCAGAGCAATTCCGCGGGCGCGGAGGATTAACGGGGGGGAGCCGCAGGAGAGGGGGGAGGTCACTGGGTGGGGGATCCCCATTAGGAGCGGGGCAGCGCAAGGCGGACAGAGGGGTGCGGGCACTTACAGGTGTCCTGGGCGCAGGCGGCGGCGCAGAGCAGCAACAGGAGCGCGACTCCGCGGAGTAGCTTCATGGCTCGGTCCGGTGAGCGGGGCGCGGAGAGGCCAGGGAAAAGTCCTCCGAGGTGCGGGCGGAGGAGACGGAACGGTGCGTGCGCGGCGGCGAACCGATGTGAGCCGCCCGACAGGTTCCGCAGGTGGTGGTGGTGGCTGTGCCGCGCCCTCTCGGCTCCGGTTACACCTGGGACGCGCAGGGGGTGGCAGCGACGGCTCCTCCTCCCGCTGGGCTGGCCGGGCGCGCTGTTAAACCGCCACCCTCCCTTTCCCTGCACTAGGGCGAAACTGGATCGGGTAGGGCGGGTCCTCTCGCCCGGCCCAAATATAGCTTTTTTTTTTTCCTGTAGGGGTTGGGGAGGGTGAGTAGCGGCCTGGGGTGAATGGTGGGGAGGGGCGGGGTGCCCCCAGGTGCGGTCGGTCCCGGGAGAGGGGTTGTGAAACCGCCCCGCCCTCACCGGAGGGGTGGCTGAACGGAGCCGGTCGCGGGGAGGAGGGGGCGTCGTCCCCGAGCAGCCGGGGGACGGCCGCCCCCGCCGTCGAGGAGAAACTGTTAGTCATCGGGGGAACCTCTCGGGCGTGTTTGATTTGCGGGGCAGGGAGGCCGCCCCGCAACGGTGACACAACGGGCCGGGGGGTAAAGCCGACTCCTCTCCCGGCTCGGGGTTTTCCGCGCCTGCCGCTGACCTTCAGAGAGCCGGCACCGCGGGGAGCCTGCCCCTGGGAACGAGCCGGCCCCGCGGCCCTTGCCCTGCCCTTGCGGACACCGGGCCCTGCCGTCTCTTTTTCCCTCGGGAGGGAAGGGCGCGGGGGATGTTTTCTCTTCCCTCTGCAGGTAAACGGCCACGGATCGCTCCCGCAGCCCGCTCTCGGCAAGCTTGAGAGCCAGGAATGAATATTCACACGTTATATAGTTCGTTTTGTTCTCATGCAGTGCTGCCCTTGCAACTGCTCCGTGAGGACTTAACTGTGTAACATAAATCCTGACAATCCCTCAGTTAACCTAATAAACAACCCAACAAAAACGGAACACCTGCCTATATAAAATAGACTGTTTCTTAAGAATCTTTCTGCTGGTTGTGTGGTTTTTTTGTTTTGTTGTTCTAAAATACACAGTCAATCAGTAGGACGGCTCTGAAGAGAGTCGCTTCCGCTGCTGCAGAATCGGCACTTCCTTGTTCGGAAAAATGTAGTCTTGGGTTTCTTTGTCTTCAAGCAGCAGAGCTTTGTGGGAACCTACAAACCTCTTTGTGGGTAAGGTGGTATGGGAACCTGTGAGGTTGCCGAGGAGGAAACCTAAGAAAGCCTGCTGCGGGTTTTAAAATGGCCTTCCAAAGTGTAAAAGCAATGCCAAAATCAAGGCAGAAGATTGGTGTGGTAGACTGAAAATACTTTCTGAAGCTTATTTTGAGTTTATTAGTTCAGTTAAAATATGCATAGATCATTCTGAAAGATACACTCATGTCCTTGAAAAACAAGTTGTTTTAGTAGAGGAGAACACCAGAATGAGGTCCTTCTATGTTTGTTTCTGCGTTTAGGAGAAATCAAAGAGCGTTTCCAAAGACCTGAAACTTTTCCTCTTACTGGTGTTCACATCCACTGTACAGAAACGCCACGTTGATGCCATGGTGTACGCGCAGACCTCAGTTAATGAAGCTGTTTGAAACCTTTGAGTGTTCTGCAGTGCAAGTGCATCTCTGTGGGTTTTGTCTCTGTGTTTGTACCTTTGGTTTTGTATTTATTGTTGTCTACGGGGCCCTGCTGAAATTGGGCAGGTGCCATCTCAAAGGGTCTGAGTTAAATTACCTTTGTTAAATGACCTAAATGTTCTTTGGTCTGCTTCTGGTACAGCTTAAATTAGACTTTTGCAGCATTTATCTTGATTCTTGTGGTTTTATGTGTCGTCTTCATACTCTCCTGATACACTTGTCAAAAACTCAATATTAAAAGCATGATCTTAGCAATGTGAAAACTTGGGGAGCCTTTGAAGTATCAGACGTAGACTTCTCACGTGGTTGCTGTCAAATGATTGCATTCTCCAGAAAGATGAGCAGGATCAACAGGCTCAGAAATACCTGCCTTATTGTAAAGATCATTTTCTTTGTAAAGTTACTGGTTTGTTCAAGATAGAAGAGTTGCCCTGACGTTATCAAACCACCAAGCTGAACTACGCACGCCTTGATAATAAGGAACAGTAAATTTTATGACGGCCCTTCTTTTTTTTTTTCCTTTAAAAAACATGTAGAAGAACAGAACAGGCTGTGCTGTGTATCTGCTAATCCTTCTTCTGGCCCTCGTTCTGCGCAGGTAAACCTCTGCCTAGTTTTAAAAATCCAAGCCTTAGCCTTCAGTCTTGAAACCTCACAGTAGCTACCACTGATTCAATCACTTCCAAATACCAGACAGGTCTTTGTTTTCAGTGTTAAAAAAAAATTTATCTGTAACCTTTAGTGTCTAAAGGTTGAATGGTCTTAGAGTGTTTGCGTGGACTGGAGAAGCCTTTTACAGTGTGTTCTGGCTTTTTAGCATGACACATTGTGTTTTCCCTGAGCTGTTAGTTGCCACCTGTAGGAAACCACACTGTAACTGTGGTGCAAAGGTAGGAGCGTTATGTTGCTTTTTGTAGGATGTCATTTGATTTGCTCCAATTTGCCGGACCTAATAAAGAGCTCACTTTCTATAGTTTCCCCAGGTTTCCAAATATGAAGAAATGATTGTTTAAATGTTGCTTGTTATTTTACCACCACAGAGCGTTGCTCTACACTGTGTTATTCCCCAGCAAAGCAATGTAAATACGGGGCCATTCACAACAGCCTTACCCTCTTTCCATGTTATTTTGAGGGAAGCTCTCTGTAGAATCAAAGCCAGTGGAGCAGGTATGTGGTTAAAAAGGTAAAAGGGCCCGTGTACTGAAGGAGTTGGATTGCACAGACACTGGTGTCTAGGGGACTGGAAAGCAGCGTCTTTTTTGGATCTTTTGTGGTGATACATAACTCTGTGCTGGAATATGTGACCTTATTCAATTGCTATTCTATATGAACTTTACTCAGCGTACAGCTCTAAAGGTAAGGCCTTGGTTATAAACAGGATAATTTTATCAATTGTTGGAGATACCTCCTCTTATCAAATAGCTGAATGCTGATTAGGCAGTGTAGTGTAGGCTAGTTGTGGTTTACACCTAGTAAAGCGTAATTACAGCTCAGACGAATTATAATTTAAATGCTACGAGAACATTACTGGCTCTATTATATACCAAAAAAGTTTCTATCACTAAGCCCTAAGAGAATATGTAAACTTCCATTAGGAAAACTCACAGGTCTGTATTTTTCAGTTTTTGCTCAGTATTTTACATCTGCTCCAGATATTTGAAGAATAAAGTTCAGTTCACTAAAGAGCCGCGGAGGGCAATGGGAGATTTTCTGCTGACCTCAGTGAATCGTGAATCAGGAGATAAATCCGTCTGCTTCTGAAGTCAATAAGAATTGATAGAAGTCAAGAAGAATGGGATACTGGGATCTGGCCTGGGTCATTTGCAGGTCTTCCCTTAAAATGGGGTAAGTGGGCTTTGTGATGTTCCCCAGGCACCGGAAAGGGACAAAATCTACTTTCAGGGAAAGTTGCAAGGATGTGAGTCACTCCTGAAGTATCAGGAAGCGAATCGAGGTGGGGCTGTGACATGCACTCTGGTCAGCAGATCAGAGAGATGAGTGGAGAGAGTGTGATCACTGCCATTGAAGTATTTAGCAATCTAGGCTAACAGATTCTTCAGAGGCTGCAAACCTGATTGGTTTTGGGTGTATCCTTCTGAAGATAACCCAAGTCTCATCCCTGAAATATAGGTTGCTTATTAAACCAAATGCAAAACATAGTCTTACTAGGGTTTTCCCAACAAAATCAATGACTTTTAAAAATTCATGATGACTTTGAACTGTTTAAAGCTGACAAATTGAGAAACAATCAAACGCAGTCTTATGCTCAGAAGTGCCAGTGGGTTTTTTGGGTGGTAGACATTGCTATATACTTTATTATAGACTTGCTCAGGAACTTCTTATTAAGATAGTTTTAGAGTGTGTGTGTGTGTGTGTGTTCAACTTTTTTTGTTGTTGTGTACTGCACTATCTGTATAGAATGAAGCCTTGAAAGGACTGAAGGAGGAGGACAATGTTGAGAAATTATATACTGTATCTTGTCCATGATGTGTTTCTGAAGATTCCGTGCCTTCACACATCAGTATGTGCTGCTGCTCAAAGAAGTGTAATAAAACTGGTGCTTTTATGTATTTTTTTTTTCCCCTGCAGGTTTGAAAACCACCATGTAACAGGTAAATATTGTTATATTGATTTGAATAATGAGAACATTTGGAGTTGGGGAGAATTTAAATGTTTTGGCCATATGGAGCTGGTCAAATATAGAGCCAGTAAGAAAATAAATGAGCAGTCCCCTGTCTTTCTGCTAGACTGTCTGACTACTTCTGAACACTGTCAGAAAGCTACTTTACACATTTTGTTTATTTTTGGCCTGTTTCTAGATCATGACTTTTTTTTTTCCCCTCTTTCAATAATAACACATTTTATAAACAGAACTATGTTTGTATATTTTGATGAAATTGTCAAGCACCTTAGAGATAGAAATTAGTTCAGAGGCAGTGGCAACACTCGTAAAGCTGTCTTCAGCTTCAGAGGTCCACCGCTTAGTTCTCCATCAGGCTGCAGAGCTTTGACTGAAAGTAAGAGTATTTACTAAGAGGTAAAGAAAGGGCTGTTGGTTCAGAGGTTCATAAAACTAGACAGGGTGTATCCACAGGAGAGAAATGGTCATGCAATTAATGTGTGTCTATTTGCGTCTTTGAGGATTATAGAAACCAACCTGTCTGATACGTTGTGGCATCCTCACCCCTCTGCCAGGGTTTAGTCTTAACTCCAGTGGGTGGGGTCAGGAACAAGCTTGTCATCCTCGCCTTTGCTCACATGAAAATACTTCTCCCTGGTTCTTACACCGACAGCATGTTTTAGAACATCTATTGTCAGCATTCAAAGCTGCTCAAAAGACACAGCATTAGATGTAAAAAAGCTTACTAACTCTCCACCCAGACTGTTCCATAGCAGAGAGGCAAACCTATTCATTTGTACAATGCTCAGTCCCTAGAACTTCAGAACAGTCACTGGTTTAGTAGGGTTTGGAAAGGGCTTAAAGGAAAACATGAGATTGCAAGTTGCAGTAAGAGAAGCTCCATTGACACTAAAATTCTTTCAAATCTGGCATCTCATACCTTTTTTTTTCCTTTTTTTCCTGGTCCTGTTATTCATTCTCTGTGAAAGAAGGTACAGATGGAACTTTGTCAAAACACTTGTTAAAAACTGTTTGAGGGAGTACTAAATAGTTTTTACCATGTTTTATAGCATGACAACATCTCTGCGCTGTAGGCAGAACCAAAGCAGATGGTGATACAGACAGATAGTTGTCCTGTCTCTCTCTATGGTGTTATCAGAAAGCACATTAAGAACTTTTCTCACAACCTGGAGGTGTCTGCATTAGATTTGCTTGTGTCGGACTTGTCTATATGCACAGGTCACTACAAGGCAAGCTAGGGTGGTGGTTTACAGTATGTCAGGTAACCCCCAGTAACGACCTATGGACACAGCTGTACCCAGCAGTAAGCAGAAGACTTTTGTTCCTGAATGTAAACAGGGTCACAGCATGCACACAGGCAGTTTCCACTGAGCAGCTAACATGCTGAAAATCCCCACCCACTCTTGCCTCACTCTAACTTATGTGTAGTCATACTCCAAGCAAAGGTGAATAAATACACCCATGAGCTGAGCAGAAAAGCCTCATCCCACAAACACCATTCAGTGTAACACAATGGACAGCAGAGAGTGGGGTTAAGAGAGTGAGCTGCTCCATAGCTCATAGAATGTTTGTGGGTTTGTTTTGGTTTGTTTTTTTATTCCTTTTTCCTCAATGAAATAAATTGCTTTTGTGGTGTGACTACTTTCCTAGTGCGTGAGTTTCCTTATTTTTTCAGTTAGCAATAGCTACTACCAAAGTTCATCTGTTTCTCTTTGCACTTTAATTTACAGCCCTTGTACTAGTCATTTTATTGCCTCAACCTCTGAGTGAGAGAACTTTTACAACTTGTGATTACCGAACTCAGAGAAATAAAGCTTTTTGACCTGCCAGCGGAGTAATTATAGACCCCATTGCTTCTTGGGAGGGTCATTCAATGTTTAACAAACTGTCAACTCTTAATTTAACTGTGTGGAACCTGGCCTGTTGGATAGGAATGAAAAAAAAAAAAAAAAACCAGGCTCCTTCCAGCCCACATTTTAACCCTCCTTTTTTTTTAGTATCCAAAGGGCTGCCCTTGAAGTTCTGCCATCCCACTACTGAACTTGACACTGTTCCTTTTTTAGCAGTACGAGGGGATTGTAGCCAAACTATTTGCTTATGAGAATAATTTCCCCTTCCTTTTGATTAATACTTTCATGGGGTGAGTCTTCCGAGTGCCATGCCATTTAAAGAAAGCTCTTGACAAGAGAGAAATTGTCCTGCCTTAACTGCTGCTATTGTTTCATATTATAAGGGCTGTGGTCACGGACAAAGATTCAATTGTGTTCGACAGCGTAAAAACAGAATACATAGATACCTTGTGTTTTAAAATTTGTGATCTGAATTACGCGACCAGTAAACTGAGAGATAAATTTGAACTTTGGGGTTGGAAAATGGGATGAGAAAGATTTCATTCAATTTATACATTTTGCCCAGTTATAGAATCATAAGGCAGTTTAGAGTTTGAAGGCTCCCAACTATTCTTCATCCACTCAGTCGGCGACTGTCTTAGAAAACGCTTCAGGAAAAAATTCAGGGCATTATTTTGAAAGCAGCAAAGTTTCCTACTTTTGATTTCCCTAGGTAAAAAGGTGTATTTCCTGCATTGTAAGCTGCTTAGATCTGTCATGGTTTTGTGTACCGATGTGTGCACATAGATTACGTCAGTGAGACTACGCATTTGTGTTACTCATTAGATGCGAACGGAATATTTTCAGGTAACGTGATTTTATAAAAAATGCCCTTCTGAGTAAAATTCTTTAAGTTTTATTGGTTCGGCTACATTGTCATTGTGAAGACTTTTGAAGTCTAGGGTTTGCTGGTTGTTCCTGAGAGGAAAGCAGAGAAAAACACAAGCTGAAGAGGTTGGATTTTGCAGCGCGGACACGGGCGCTCCCGTCCCTGCACGCAGGCGCAGAGCACGGCGGCAGCGCCCTGGGCTCGGCGGACACGCACACACCTGCTCCTCGCTCCGGCACCTGTGGCGCACTCGGGAAGCCTGGTGCTCCTGGCAGCTGGAACAAGTGCCTCCTGGGTCATGGTTGTATAGGAGTCCTGTTTGTTAGTGCTCTTTGCGTAATGCAGCATGAAGAAACAGCACAGGCACGACTGAGTAACAAATGACCGTGGTTATTAACTACTCGCCAAAGCAAAATCCAGTCTCCAGCGGCTTCAAACAGTTAAGGATATGGTGGATGATGTCAGAAGGCTCAAAAAAACACTGAAAGGGCTACTGTACAGTTCATCTCATTTCCTTTTAACGTAAAATGCATGCTCGGAGTTTTGAGTTGCATGATGTTGAAAGACACATCATTCATCACTTGCCGTTTTGTGACAAGATGAAGACCTAATGCAGCCTCTCTCCTTTATTTTGACAAAGTAATTGGAACATAAAACTACTTTGTTTCGCTTAGAACCAGCGCAGAAGTGCCAGTCCTTAAAAATAAATCTTAAGAGGCTTACACTGTCTGTTTTGAATTTGTTAAGTTCACACAGGATATATCGGTCTATTTACAAAGTTCAAACTCATGTCCCCAGTGCTTTATGTAGATTTACTGCTGCGGAGTACTTGTCTGCTTTAACTATGCAGAAGCAACGTGTTTAAACATGCACTGCCTTTGCTGGCAGCCTGCACATTCTTTTACCATTTGCTGTATTAGTCCAGTCAGTACACTTCTCGTTCACTACGTAATTTGCAAATGTTTTCTGGTTTTTTTTTTTTGTCTTATAACTACGGCTGTTTTTGGACTTAGTATCAGAAAACCTTGCTGTATGCTTAGAAGTTCAAGTAAACCAAGTTGAAAATTTTCCTGTCCATTTATCCATCAATGACATATACTTGAGTGGTACTGGACCATTTGTAGTTCTCATCATACTGTCACATTTGTCGAAAGGAAGGATTTGGCTGTAAGGCACCATTCCAGTGTCCTTACTTGCTACCTTGAGTAGCAAACAGGTCAGCCATGTTCACTCTGTGACGCAGACTCCTGGCCCAGGCACCACAATGATTTGTTTCACACAACTCACCTGAATCCTTACTCTCTTCACACGTAAAAAAAGAGTTTCTGGTGATAGATGTGGGTTCAGGTGGTTTACCTGTTCCTTTTTCATTTACTGGAACTTGCATGACTTGTTACACCCTTTATTCTGAGTTAACTTCATGGCCAAAGTCTGGTTTTTAGATGAATGCTTCAGTTTCATTTTGGTCTTTAGGACTCAAGCTCTCAGCCTGTGTGCATTTCATCTGGAACACATCTGATTGAGAGACTGGATTCCCCCCCCCCCAAAAGTTAGGTCAGGTCAGGAGTGGGAAGAGACTTCCCCCCCGCCCCCTCCCTTCACACTCTGCAATAAGTAGGAAAAGGCTATAAATGAAAAATATGCATTTTACTATGAACAATGATCTGTATGTAAAAGAACCAGTGGTGGTTCTTCATGACTATGAAAAGAAATACCACATGTTCTTCCTATGGTACTTTATCTTTCTTAAAACAACAGAAAAAAAATCACCAGAAAGGCTATCAGAGGCTGAAGGTTTTCTCAGCTCATAATTATTAAAGGATATATTTTTAAAAAAAGTATATATATCCCAAATATAATTTATTAAATTTCTAGCCCTGTGTTTTTCTTCAGTGAAGCTTCTTAACCTATCTGTAAACAACTCAGTCACTGGAAAGTTTTAAGCTGCTCTGCAGCTGCCTTTTTGTACCAACTACTGGGTAGCTATGTAACTGTATCTCCCATATAATTGAGTTGCAGTGCATTTATGGAAAGATATATTTAATTTTTTTTTCAAATACAAGATTTTGAAAGGAAGGTCTTTTAAACCCAGGTCTTATTAATTTTATGTATATATAAATCATTTCAAACTGTGATAACATGTAAAGATGAAGAGTAGCTAAATTGATTTAATGTCCACGTATAGGCAGGATTAGGAATTAAGTACAATTTGAAATCCAGTGTATTATACTAGACAAATGCTGCATTGTCTCAGTTTAAGTTGCTGGTGGTGAAACAGTGCCCCCTGATGTCCAGTAATCTGCTTGGAAATCAGAGAGTTACATTCTTCCAAATGTTCTTGGGGGAACTGTTCAACAACCTTCTAAAAACTGTAGTTAATAAGCAAAGTTGAGAATTCGATTAGTCTGCTGTATCATGCAGAGGATTTAGATTCGGGAAAAGTTGTTTCCTCATTATCACTGTGTTCAGGCATCAACCTTTCCACGTTGATGTCTTCCCAAGATGTTTCTAAGTTGTGTCCTTGAATCATCCCCATCTCAACAATCCTACCTCAGGTTGCAGAGTCCTTCAAGGAAAGAAAGGTGAAGTTGCAGATTTTCTCAGATCTTTTTCTCACAGCTTCACTGCCCTCAGAGTTGGAGGTCTGTATCTGAGCAAACCCCTGGGTCTGGGGAGGGAGAGGACAGTACAATAGGTATTAGAAAGTCAGGATACCTGTTAAATGACTTGATTGTAATGTGCTTTTGAGAGTAAAAGGAAAAAATAATAGTCTCTTAATATTTTGTTGCAGAACCACCAGCTTGAAAAAAAATACTTCAGAAAGGGGAGAGCTGCAGGAAAAAAAAACCAAACATAACAAACCCTGGAAAGCTCTGTGTGGATAAATATATACAACGTAAGCCACTTTTTATCAATAAACCAAGGAATACAGATGTGAGGGTGTAAAGAATAAAAAAGCACGCACTTGACAATTATCACTGCAGTTTTGCGTTTTGCAGTGGGTCATAAAAATGACAGATGTTTGTTTCTTAGTCTGAGTGGTTTAGATGGTCATGTGAAGTTTGTGTAACTTGCCCTTTCTTTGCCTCCCACAGCTATCAAAAGAATGGTAATTAATTGAAGTTTTGAGCTTTCATCTAAGAAAGTATTATAGACAAAAATTAAGAAAAATTTAATGCAGGGTAAGTCAACCTGAACATTTTTGTCTACAAAGAAAGTACCTCAAAGAAACAAGAGTTTTGCCCAACTGATGTGTTTGGTATTATTTCCACCCCACTGACAAGTTTCCTGATTTCAGCCTATTCTATACAGAGATGTTGTTAGCTCACACATTTACCATTTGAGATGTTTTTTTCTTTCTCTATGGAGTACATGATCAGAAACTTGGTATCACCTTTCCCTGAATATGCAGAGAGCACCTAAATAAAGACATCTAGCAAAATATTAATAAAAGATGAAGAAGGAGTAAAAAGGCTTCTCTTCTCATTAACATAGTAAATGAGACCAATTACACTTTAATTGGCCCGTACAGGAGGAAACAATGAAATCTGATACATTTCTTGCCAAGAGTTAAACTCTTGCTAAGACAGCAACCAAATCTTACCAAGCAAAAGGAGTTATTGATTCCTGTTACTACATTTCCATAGACTGCCTTAGACTAACTGCATAATCCTACATGCATTAATTGATTCTGTGGAAAAGTAACATCAGGATATATTGCACCTGCATTTTTAATGATCTTTAACGTCAGAGATGCAAGTTGAGCAGCCCTTGTTATCCTGGGGCCTCCTGAGATAAAGAGCAGACAGGACCTTGGGGCCTTGAGGCTTGACAGCTTGAGGGCCCTTAGCTCCTCTTGCATGGCTTGTAGCTAAGGGAAACTGACTCCAAGACAGGGAGGAATGAAGAAGAGCCTCCCACCAGTCCTGTGATCTTCGATTCATCTCAACTCTGCATCCTGAGACAAAAGGTGAAAAGTACACTGCGAGGAAGACTGGCAGCCTTCCTCCCAAAGACCCCCGAAGACCCCGGCCCATGACCACCTGACGGCAGTGCGCAAGTGCCAAGGGGAGGAGGCCTATGATAATGAATCCCCGGAATGGATTATAATAATCCAACCCTGTATAATGAAGATGTAGCTAACTCTGCTAAATATGCATGCTTTCATGTAATAAAGAGCTGCTTGATGGACACTCGGGTGTGCAAGTTAGGAGGAACGATCCCCCTTGCACCCGGTGCCATAATAAACATACCTGCTTTATAACCTTTTACGGGTTGTAGTTTGTTTTCCGCACGTCATTATCCTCCTGGGGAGATGTTTCAAGGACGCTTTACGGCAGCTGAGAGATTAAAGTCGAGTTTAAGAACAGTTTACGGTTGTGGACAGAGCGAGGTGAGCATGCCCCAGCCCACCCCCCTCGCGGCCCTGCCCTCGGCGGGCACCGGCCGGGTGCCTGACAGGGGCCGTATCATCGCACGGAGCTGCGGCATGAGCTTAGCGCGGTCTGGACCCACGAAGTGAGCGTGCCACGCTGTGCGCACCCGAAGGCGCGTTTTTGCCGTGACCGCAGAAGGCGCGAAAGGCAATGGGGCTGAGCCCGCTCCCTCCTGCCCGCCCCGCCACCTGCCTGCGAGCCTAGCAACAGCCATTCCTTTCTCTGATTGGCCGGCGGGAGCCGCGCGGCTCAGCGCCCCCAGGAGACAGGAGGAGGGTAGGGGAGGTAAGCGCGCCCCGCCATCCGATTGGCGGAGGCGGCTGCCTCGCGCTTTCCGATTGGCTGCGACAGGCGCCATCTCGGACCTGGCGGGAGTGGTGATGGCGCCACGGAGAGGCGGCTGAGGGGAGGGAGTGAGGCGGGCCTTGGCGGGGGGCTGGCCCTGGTAGCCGCGGGCGCCAGGCCTACTTGCCGGGGACGGAAGGAGCATCCTCGCACCCACACCCGAGGGGCTGTATTTTTGGTTGTTTGCATGGTAGCTGAGAGCTGGAGGGCCAGGTAGGCTGCTGTGAGCCAGCCTTGGAGAGCCCTGTGCTCTGTGGAGGGACCTGCTGCTGGAGTAAATGCATTTGCTCCTGTCTGAAGAGACCTTCGGCATCTTCTTGAGTTTTACACTTGGAGAACACCTCCGGTTTGTTTCCTTGGTTATGCCTTTGGGGTATGTCCTGTTTGAGGGATAAGTTTTATACCCAGTGGCTATTACCAAATACTATCTTTGGATTTTATGTTGTATGGCTTAATCATGGGTCTGTTGCATTTATTCTATTAATGCTACTTAAAAATACACCATCACAAGCTGCAGAGGAGGAATGGAGATTTTTTTGGTAGATACTAAGCAAGTGTGTAGGGCTGAGGATGTGACAGTAGTAACTTTTTCTGGAAAGGATTTTTTTCCATTTTTTGAAATTTTGAATGAAAAAAATAAGTCTCCTCCTGTAAAAAAGGAGAGCTTTATCAAAGTAGAACTAAAGAAATCTACATTGTGCTTAGGGCACAAGACTTGGATATTTGGTACAGATACAATTAATTTTTCTATCACCTGACATACAGGCTCTACTGAAAGGCTTCATTTGGAACAAAAGAACTACAGAGAACTACTGCTCAAGCCGACTATTTTTGTAGTTAATGTCATCTTCTTTTTTAACAGGAACCTTTACTTACCAAAATGAGACACAATCTGGTGTGTCAGACACCTCCCACTCTCGCTGTTCACATGAAATCGAGCGCATCCAGATCACATCAGCAAAAACACCTTATTAGACTAAAGCGGCCTACTTCTAAAGACCATGAAGAAAATTGTGAAAAAAAGGTTTCTAATCATAAATATAAATGTCCAAAGGGACCATGTCTAGTTATTCAGCGTCAGGAAATGACAGCTTTCTTTAAGTTATTTGGTAGGTTAATAATAACAGATAACCAATGTATTGACTGAATGGTAGAAAACTATCAAGCTGGTGTATTTTCTAAACTGAGTAATTTTCTGAGTGCTTCTTGTATAGATGCTAATGGCCACGTCTTTGCCTACACATATTTTATTACATTTTAGTGTATAAATATTTAATGCTTAACTTAAAAATGAAAGAAGGGCTACAAAACTGCTGAAAATTTTCTTCTAAAATGACAATAAAATCAATACAGAAGGAAGTCAGTCTATGGTGATCCTGTTATGATACATGTTCACAGATGGTCATGCACTGACTGCAAATAAGCAAGTATTGCTTTACAGAGGCCATCAGGTAATCAAGAAGCAGAGATCTTACCAGTCTACGGTTCATCAGAAATACCAGTATGCTATTAGCTAGAACCATTTAACACAGGAAGATGTTACATAAATAGAAAAAATACTAGTGATTTTTCACCTTCACTTGCTATTACTGAGAATAAATTAAATGCAGTCACTAGATTTACCACCTTGCCTTTCTGGTAGTTCGTTTTGTTCGGTCTCTTAACTTTTTTCATACCTAATCTCTCTTCTCTGCTCAGTTTCTCCATTCTGTACTGCTGGGTCTAACTTCTTTCCTTTTATTTCATTTAATAAAAGGACCATCTGCAATTTATTTACAAATACTTTCTAACAAAAGTGCTAGAAAGGTGTGTTTGAAATGCTACAACCTTTGTTGCAGATGATGATCTAATCCAAGACTTCCTTTGGATGGACTGTTGCTGTAAAATCGCAGACAAGGTAAGTGTATTTCCTTCTTAGTTAACAGAACATATATTGAGCAAAAAAATCTGCCCTTAATCACTTGATATTGTAATGCAAATACAGACCTTATTTTTTTTCTAATATGTTCATGCGGAAGCTTCAGGAAACTCTATTTATGCTTTCCTCAGATAAAATAATCAAAATATCTTGGTGCAAGATAAATGTGTGAAGCATTTTAGGAAATTATATACTGAAATAACATATTGATACTTCATTTTACATTTTCAAACAGTACCTCTTGGCAATGACTTTCGTTTATTTCAAGAGGGCTAACTTCACAATAAAGGAGCATACCAGAATCAATTTCTTTGCTGCTCTGTAAGTACTTTTAAATTATCTGCTTTTATTAGCATAAACTTTGCATTATTTCATTCCTTTCTTTATGCTACTGATAATGATCACCTGTGATGAGACGTCTTTAATGAGTGTGTAGTTGCTTGGGTTTTATATGAAGTACAGAACTGTAATCTACTTACTATATGTAAATTGTACAAATCCAGTATTTTTCCTGAGGACCACCAGTGTGCAAAGAGCTTGAGCAGCAGTGAGAGAACATTTGAATTGGTACATAGTGTGGCACTCTGCCTACCAAACTAAAGCTGTGAACCTTTTTAAGCATTACAATAAATATATTTAGGACAATACACGGCAACGTATACATGGCTCACACTTTCTGTTACATGACCCTCTTTTATATTTTTGACAGCCTTTAAGTTATTTGTACTTAGGGGTTTCATCATGATACAATTTTTTATTAAAGCTTCTGTCAACGGGATTTAAATCAATGGCAAAAATTTCTGAGAACTTTCTTAAACAGTTTTAAAAATTCTATACTTGGTAACAGAGGTGCAGTCTGTCATCTGTCTTTACCAAGCCTATATAATCTGTCCGTGTTTTGGCAGACATGGAGAGTGATTCAGCATGTTCTGTCACAGCGTTAAGAGTGCTCAGGTCGGCTTTTTCTGTAATACTGCTTCTCAGGTGCTCTGATTTGGACGCTAGTGTGGGGAGAAAGACAGCCCTTTCTTCTCCTCTAAGTGGTATTCTGGGCAGCATCCACAGAGCACGGAGGAGGAAGCCGTCTTGACTCCCCTGAAGGGAGAAAAGCCAGGCCGGAAGAAAGGGACAGAGGGTCTGGTGAGACTGGGACTAGAGGGAATACTGGGGTTAGGAGAAAGTGAGAAAATTGGGGAGGAGAGTAAAAGTCATAATTTTTGGGGGTATGATTTACAGTTTAGTATCAGGTGGATCCAGAGAAAGTAAGTATTTTCCTGTTATTGGAAAAGATGACCCAGAACCAAAAGTATCACATAGTGAAGGAAGGCAGAAATACGGACATGAAGAAAATAATTTAAGGTTTTCATTTATACGTGAAGGTAGACCTGCATTTGTAGTTTGCTGCTAACTTGATACGAGCAATCTAATTTTCCTAGAATGGGTAAAATCCACAAAGTAGGTGTGGAGTTTAAGATTTAATTACATATTTTTTTTAAGCTTTATTTAGAGAATCAGTCAGAAATGGTTCATTTCAGTGCAGATATCTTGCAAGTTTGGAGAAAGCTCTCAGGATATGTATGTTCTTGTATATCTACACATTTAGGAGGCTCTGGGCTAAAGCAATATTTATAATAGCTTATGTTTTTATTTACCCAAAGGACACATAGGGAACTCTCTGATTAAGAAAATAGTGTACTTCAGAAAGAAGACTCTATTTTGTTAGCAGTTTTTCTCACAATACTAGGAAAAAGGACTACTTCAATAGTATGTGTTTTAAAGTTTAGAAATCATACTAATATAGTGATTTAAGATGGAACAACCTTTAACAGACAGAAACATATATATATATATATATTTGAAGGTATCTGGCAAATACAGTTGAAGAAGACGATGAAGAATCAAAGTATGAGATTTTCCCATGGGCTTTGGGAAAAGCCTGGAGAAAGCTCTTCCCTGATTTCTTAAAGTTAAGAGATGAACTCTGGAGTAGGATCGACTACAGAGCTATTGTAAGCAGACGCTGCTGTGAAGAGGTAGGGAGGGGTTTAATATTGCACACGCTGACACTTCAGCAATTAATACCAGCTAACAAACTACCTCTATGCAAATGATTTCTTCCCTAAAGTGTGCAGACAAGCCCTGGGAAAGAAAAGATGCAGCTGAAATGTAACGGTCCACTTATCCTCCATGATTTTTTTTTCCTTCTACATTGAAAGTGTTCTTTGAAACTATACTTTTAATGTAAACTAGAATATTTTACATTGCACTACTGTTAAAAGTGACGTTCTTGTTGACTAGAATATTTCTGCTTTATGCAAATATTTTTTATTTAAATTTACCATTGGTTGCTTCACTTCATTCACTTTAGAAATCATTTTGTGTGTGTTCGCTTTCCAAATCACATTTTACTTGAAGATTTTACTGCAATCTCAGCATCTCAGATGAAATTATAAACCCTTCAAAATTAATAATATCACTTCAACTGAGTTTTTAAAAACTCAGGACACACTTTTAATGTTCTCTGCTATTAATGCAGTGTTATAATCTACACTTTTCAAATATACTGGGGGGAAGGGAAGACATTCCTCACTTTTTAGGTGTAATGTATCTGTCCAGAAAAACTCTGGTATGTTCGAAGAGCATAATGTTTACAGCAGCTGATTGAAAAGAAAAATCTCATTTACTCTAGAATCCCAGCTCTGGGGATGGGATTGGATTCTTTGGGGAAAAGTACAAGAAACAAGGCAACTGTAGAATGCTTTTCCTAGCATACCCTCCCAGCTTCCAACAGTCATTAGTTCAGTGATATTGTGAACCAGAAGATCCATCTAGATACCCATTTCAGTATTAATTCTCTGCCATGCATGAATTGGATCCCTTGTTGCCAGCTGTATGTTCCACTGTTATTTTTACGGTTTCTGACACAATGGCTGTTCTGACAGGTGATGGCTATTGCTCCAACACATTACATATGGCAGCGAGAACGTTCTATGCACCACAGTGGAGCTGTGAGAAACTACAATGATGGTGAAGTACAACTGCCCCGAGGACCTAATGCTGCTCCTGCAGACTGCCTGCTTTGTGGCAAGAAAGGAAGATTTGTACGACTGGGATTATCATCATCATCCTCCTCCTCCTCTACTAGCACTCTGGAATTACGTTCATCCCAGAATTTGAAGGACACCCTTCCAACTAAAAATGTGCTTGATGACTCTCCTTTTTATTATGCCCAAGGTATGGCTTAATACTGCAAATATTTTTCAATTAGTTTAGGCACCTGAGGCCATATTTGCCCTTCAGACTCCTGTAGAGACCACTGTGTCCTTGGGATGACAAGACAGAATCTCTTGGTGTAAGCAGACATCCTTATTACAAATGCAGCTGCATTGGCAGAACAGTGCTGTTACTGCTGCCCTTTCATTTTCACATCTTGTCTCCTGACTTCCTGGAAGTAGCAATGATTTTATATTCTGAGTCTCTTCAAACTACCTTTGTGTACTAGAGCAGGTTTTGGGTTGTGCTTCAGTCTATTTAGACATTTACCGCTTATTTAATTTGCGCTGCAAGAATAATCCTATTTTTAACATTTAGGATTGGCTAGAAGACAGTAAAAATACTGGTGCATGTCAAGTGAGTTTAAGGAGCGTGTGTTATGTGAATTTTTAGAGGACAGGCTGCTCAGTCGCTGTCAGCAGTTTGAGCACATGTTAAATCACAGTTCACATTTTCCTTTAAGTATATCTCAGTTGTTGACAGTTTATACAAGATTTGCTTTTAAGACTGGGGTACAAGTAGAAAACAGTAACAGAGTTTATCGTGAAAATTACTTATGTAGTTAAATCTCTGCACACTAATCTATTCAAAATAGTGTCCTAAGCCTTTCTCTGAGAAACCTTCATTACATACAGCAGTTAGGGGGAAACGCTTCTTGTTTCTTATTGAGTGGAACACACTCGTGATGTAAACTTCCTCAGGGAACTATATAATGCCTCAGTTCTGCAAAGACATTTTCATGTGCTTAACCACTGCCAAATTCTTAGTATACTTATTTAATACAGGGTTACAATTATTTATAGGTCTGGTTTTTATTTGCATATATTCTCACTCATACCCAAATTTCCACTGTTATAATTGGATTATGGTTACTGATTTTGACGGCTTCAGTACAACTATGATTCTCAAGCAATCCCTCAAATTTGAAGAATTTGGCATTTGAATCTTCCTTGACGTATAAAACAAGTCAGGTGTCTGCAGCACCTCGTTTAATAAATTGAATGTATTAAACAGTGCCATGTCCTTAGGTGGAGACTTACAAGAGACCCTAAAAGACTTAAGTTTAAAATCTATTTTTACTTAAAAGAACTTGCTTTTTATATCTGACAAAGATCAGGAAAAAACTGTGTTTATTTTGACTGAGAATGCTTTATACATAGTAAAGTTCACAAATAACCAGGGAACTTTCAGGAGGGGTGCTGGAAGTCAACCAAAGCTATACATGTCAACAACCAGTCTTTTTCTGGAAATAAGCAGAGCTTTATCAAGAGAACAAATTCAGTGCACTTCAGTTTCTCTTACAGTTGTGCTTTAAGAACATTGTTCTTAAAGAAAGTGATAGCTCCCAGTTGGTAGCTGGTGAAGTCAGAAGCTGCTTCACTTGCTTTTTAAAGGGCAGACTTTGATCCCTTATTTTTGTACTATACTTTTTTTTTTTTTATCTCCTTATTTTTGGTAGACTGTCAGAGCCCGTCCAGCGAAAGGAGACCAGTTAGCACCTGGAACCAAGACAAATCCATGGATTGGTTCCCAAGCAATGAAGAATGAAATACACCCGATGAGACAGAAACAGACACTGTGCTTTGCTGAACAGCCTGTGTTGCATCACAATACCATACCTGATGATTCTGTTAAAATGCCTACCTTTAAACAGTAGATGAGATTTCAAATTTTATAGGCAGCAGCAGTCATTACTTAAAAGGCACAGAACTTGCAAAATTTAGCAGCTACTTTGTAAAATTTTATTTTTTTCTGATACAAACCTCAAAATTAGCAGCTAACCTCTCAGCAGCATCAAGAATGCAGTGGTCGGAACTTTCTCAGCTTGGTAAGGAATGCTAATTAAAAACCAAAACAAGTTACTACTTCAGTATTTCAATATGCAATGATAAGTTTTATAATTTCCTAATACAGTAACATGTCAAATACTAGTACAAAAATAGCCCAAACCAGTCTTTTTGAAAATAAAATGCTACTAAACATTTTTAAGATAAATCAACCACCCAAACATTTTTGCAGTGTCTCACCTGAATGAGCTTCCTGCCAATATGATGGTCTAGCAATGTAAGGCACCGAGCAGAATGTTTCAGCATCATCAGAAAGTGATTCTGTGAGAAGGATATATATTTTTTTTAATTCTTTCTAACACGTTTAAAACATACATACAGACTAGAGCTGCCGATGTTCACGGATTATTTTCACCTGACATTTTTATATTCTTTTTGCTTCTTTTGAAGTTCTTTGTTGTCACCCCTTGCAACATTCAGACCTCTTTGCTTTACTACGGATTTTGCAAGTATGTAATAGTAGAAGACATCTATGTTGGATTTGCCTGGAACACTGGTAACATTTCTTCTATGGAATCCTTAAGCACATCAGGGTCCTCTAAAGCAGCTACAGCACAAATTTAGAGGACTGAGTTTTATTAAATACTAAAAATTTGAAAACAGTAGTAGAAGAACAGTCATTCTTTATGTGCAGATTGCAATTTACTATTTAGTCTATATTTTTAATAATATAAGCTTAAATAACCATTAACATATCCTTTTTCAAACTGACAAGGTACAGGCTGTCCAAAAGCTTGTCTGTTCTTCACAACAATCTCAGCTGACCTAAGGAAAAAATACTGCCTTTTCCTGCAGACTTTGCCTTCATTATATCCTTGGATTATCAAATTGCAGTAACAGGATCTCTTATCGGCAATAACGTTCTTACCATTGTATTCACTTTCTTTAAGAACTCCTTGATCCTGAATGTGTATTTCTTCATATTCCTTTTGAGGTGGTTTATCAATATTTTCTTGAGTTTCCATCATTTGGCTTGATTTGCAATTCTTGATTTTAGCAGGGAGTGCCAGCCAACTTCTATGAGTTACCTCAATGATCCTTTCACACAAAAAAGGGAGCTTGCAGGTCTGTATTCTGTCTAAAAGGCCAATAACCTGTGTGATACTTTTGAAGAAATGCAAAGGGTAAAGGAGGATTTCGTAAACTCAAATCATACAGTGTTAGTCTCAGTTCTGCTGCCTTTGTCACAGTCTTTATCTTTAAGGTTACCCGAGTCCTTCAGTTTTAGGGTAACGGAGCTAGCAACCTAACTACTGAATTGGAAAATAGTACAGTTATTTTGAGGATGTTGTTAAGTGAAAACTTCCACTGGCCATGAGACTGGTCCCAAAGTAAAAGCTAAACAATATGTCCAAGTGTAATTTATACCAAGTACTACTCCCTAAAAATAAAATTACATGGGCAAAACCATTTTCGTTAAACATTTCATTAATGCTGGATGTATATTTTAAAAGAAGTTCAGTTTTGTAACAATGGTAGGTGATGCCTGAATAAATGCTTAAGTGCCAGAAGTACTTACTTTGCTAAATATACTGCGCACACGCCGCCCTGTTTCAGACTTTGCTGTACAACAGGCAGAGCAGACTGAGGGTTAAGCATATCCAGAACTATCTGCAAGAGAAAAATACATACTTTCCCAGTAAATATTAACAAAACAGTGCTTGAAAAAACAATGTTTACCCATGAAAATGAATGCATACAACAGCACTATGTATTCTTGTGTTAACATTAAAGACTACATTTACTAACACCTTTGGATATCTACTTTTCAAATGGAAAAAAACCTCAGATGCTCAATTGCATCTGTATCATGAAAAGGTCACACTACAGTCTCAATGTCTAACTTGCTGTTTGTTTCAAGATTTAGAAAACTTCTGGATTTGACAATCTAACCATCTTCTGCTAGAAAACTATTCAAACTGTAAACCAAGGGGATATGCAATACTTGATCCTTCCTGTAGACTGTTACTTGTAATGTTTTAAAAAAGTTATTTGTATGCTATGTATTTAATTTCTTTGCTCAAACTGTTTAACACAATTGTTGTTTGTTTAAAACGTTAATGTAAGTAGTTTGTCTGCTTTATGTAGAAGAGTGATTAACATCTAGCTTTTCTCCTCAGCATGCCTTCCTTTATGAAATCTGGATATAAAAAGCAGGAGAGAAGAGAAAACAATAGCTTCCCTTGCTCTAACTTAGGCCTTAGTTACACTGTGCATTCTAGACAGCTGATAGCAAAGTGCTTATGTTTTCAATAAGCTTATGTATTTTTCGTAAGTTTGATTAAATATATGCCTTAGATAGAAAAATACTTCCTTGTATTTTGGAGAAATGGGCAAGTTTGCCTTTCCTTACAAGACAGCAGTGATGAATTGTATTTCTGTGTTACAGCCATATCGCCCTTTCATTTTGGAATCTGTAACTGAAACCTCGAAAAGACTTGTAATCTGACCAAAAAACCCAAACAAACAAACCCACAATGTTTCTTTCATTGAAGATCTGACTGTTTTTTCTCATGTTAAACTAGATATGGGAATCCCATTGTGAATGCGAGCAACGGAGGTTTTAATTTATGGAGAAAAGATAAAGTATGTCAAATGGGGGGATTTTTTTGGACTTACTGCATCAACTGTTAGAGATTTCATATCTGCAGCAGCTGTTGAAATGTCTTTAAGAATAAAATCCACGTTATCTGGCCACTCTTCCGTATGTCCTATTTCCCACGCAGCACGCCAGTGCCTGTAATTCTTCTTAGCTAAGTTATGATGATCGTCTCTGATTTCATAACTTATAACACGTCCCTTGGGCCCAACTGAAAATAAAAGACACTAGACTTACTAATTTTCCTCTCCTGTAATAAAGAATTTAGGGAAAAGTAGTGTAGCAAATAACATACGTTTAATTAATAATACATCTTTAAATCTCAACTTCACTTTAGGAAACAATGACATATGAAACAATAAAAGGGTTTTTTTTTTCCCTTACATTTAAAAAAAAATATGCAGATGGAGGGCTGAGTCAAAAACCAGACTGAAACCTATCAACTTGCAATCTAGTAATACAAACTGTTCCTAAGATGTCCGATGTAAGTCCTGCAACAAAAGATAACCTGAGCATCTGTGGCCCTATCAATCAAGGATTCTCCTGCTATAGCGAAGAAGGTGGCAACATTGGTCACTACTCAGAGATGCTATAAAGCTGACAGACAGTGACTACTTCTGTGGTTATTAAGGTTTGAAACTGCTGGTTTTAACTTTGTGAAAAACGAGGATCGTCTAAAAAGATTTGCTGTTTTCTGTGCACAGTTCTTTCTTCACCTGTTCTTAGGGTTGGGGCAAGGCTCAGAAACCCCCCAGACCTGCTCACTGGCCTCATCCCTTAGACAGGTTTTCAAGTGTATGCTTTGATTTACACAGGCTTGTGTTATTTTCCTGTTAGTGTCTGTAACTGTAATAAATTGTTTTAAGTATATATTTACTATTCTGAAAGTTACCATATGAGCCCAGTACACAATCCTTTCATAAAGGAAGCACTGTGAGGCAATCCAGATGCAGCATGTGAGTTGCTCTATTGTCCAATCCTTGTGTTACTCTAATCTCTCCAACCTACCACACCATTAACTTCTCTTCCTCCTGGCTGCTTTTTAATCAGTGAAGGCAGCTTTCAGTAATCAGAAGCTCAGCAGGTAAGGTTCTGTGACTCTAAGTCATTTTAGGTTGGAGTCATCAGGCTCCTTCCCTCACCTTTGTGATCCTGTCGTGAATTCACTTAGAACACTGAGTAAAAGAAGGGATGGGTCTCCTAGCAGGCTCCCCCTGATGCAGCTCACCCTGGATCAGACAGAGGCCAGGGCCAATATGTAAGGAGGGAGGGTTTGAACAGTGCCGCCTTTGATCATCTTAAGCAGCTGTAGAATTGCAGCACCAACTGCTTATTCATGATTATCAGTTTGGAAGTATTGTAAGAATAAAGTCATTTGCATTCTTACTCCTTCCTCTGCTCATTCCAAAGATTTCCTACATTTTGAAATGGACTTCTGGAAAAATAGCTAGGCAGAACTCTTTATTCTTGTGAAGCTGCAGTATGTCAAGTGTGCATACATCATATTTTCCATCTGTCAAAGATCTTAAAGTCATGGCAAACACCACACTCTTAACAGAGTCTCAATTGTTGCATATCAGAACTTTCTGGGAAAGATTAAATAAGGAATGAAAAATAAAACATAAAATGAGAGTAACACAAAGAGAGAAAATTAATGAAATATGTTAAATTAAGGAGAATTTTGGGAATTAAATACTTCCATGGACCTTGGTGATGTGTCCACTAGATCTAAATTCCAGATTTACCTGTGTAGCAGCTGTTTTTCTTGTTGGGTATCACTGTATTAAATGATGGCAAAACTAGCCACCATTAAGAAAAAGCAAATCCAATCTATTTATTTCTGGGTCAGCACCAAATTGTGTTAAGCTGCGACTAACACTGTCTGTACTTGGTGCTGATGTAAGTTCAATAAGTTTAAAAATAGCAATACAATCTCATACCTTTTTTCCCTTTGCTCAAGACAGAACTGAACAAGGACTGCTTTCTTCCCATGGATAGGGTTAACAGTTTGGCGATGCCAAGGATATTTCTGACTTGGCTAAATGAAAGAAAGCAATCAGAAAGAAACTATTGGACAAGAGTGAAAAAGGAGAGGAATAATTGGGAAGTCCAGATGTGTTTGTATGAAATGGCCACAGTGGACTGAATAACCCAGGCAGAAAAGAATTTGCTGTATTTAGCAAAAGCTAATTTTTGCCTTAGTCAACATCAGGTGATCAATCTCTTTCTTCAGATTTAGGGTCTGTCTGTAGGGGAAGATGGGAAAAGCCAATAACTCTTACTTCACCCCCTCCCCAAATGCATCTCTGCAAACTGAAGTGCTGACTTTCATCTTCTGTTTTGTCAGCTTCTAGCTCCCACAGCAGCAATTGTTGCTTTGAGGATAGTCCCATACTATCTTCAAAATCCTATCACGGAACTAAAAAGAACCCCTATTTTATCGCAGAAAAATGATCTGAAGTGACTAAGGAATAGCAATAGGAGTCAGAAAGAGGGACAGGGAACAGAGGTGCAACTGCTGACCTTGCAACCTGGGCCCAACATATATCGACACCTGCAGCTGGGTGATCTTGGGGCAGCATTTAACAACCGATCATTAAAATAAGCATTTCATCAAATTAGTATGCCAAGTGGAGATTACTGCAGCTAAACCAAAGGACTAAGAACAAACTGTTCTGTTTGTCTCACTAGGGGTCTCTCCAGATTCCCGCTGCTGCTGCTTACACACCCCTCATCAATTTTAAGCTTCTCACAGAGCTCGAGTTTGTACCATTCACCGAGTGTAACCATTCCTAGTTCCTTACATTATCCCCAGCAGTATGACCTGGCATCCCAGAGCAGGGGTGGATTAACAGCACTGGTAACATATTACTGAATACTAAACTTCCTCAGAAAAACTCATGCTTCTACAAATCCTTCTGTTGTTATCGTGGAGCACATGCCAAAGGACAGCAGATACACAGCACTGCTACATGGGAGACTGGGAAAAGTTTGCTGCCCTCCAGTTCTAAGGTTATTGAATGGACTTGAACAAAAAGAGCAGCTCATCTGTTCAGTTCGCCTCCCTCACATGAGTGTAAGAAACATCGCCTCCCACAGATACTCTCAGCTGGCTGTAAGTGAAAGTACTGATATGTTTTTTCTATCCTGATCTGTTGAATAATAGAACACAACCACAAAGTCAGCCCAAATGGTACACATTTTACAAAGACAGCATAGTCTACGGCAATGCCTTATAACACACATTAGGAAACAGAAAAAAAGAAATGTTAGTGCTGAGGTTTCACAGAAGCTCAGGATACACAGGTGTTTCTCAGGTTCAGCAACCACTGCTGGTGCACTCAAGTATTCAGTTACTCTGACGGTGGGGTGCCCACAAACGCTGACTTTAAACATCAGCATAGAGAACTCATGCTCTTCTGCTGTGTAAGTTCAAGGTGATCCATGATGGGGCTCCCTTCTTTACCCTCAGAAATCCTTTCATATTGCAGAGAAGGGCAGTATTCAACAATAGCAGAAATATTTAAAAAAAACCCCAAATATTTGAAAGCCAAACTCAAACAGTTTGTTTTTCAGATGTGTGCAAAAGCAATTACACCAAACAGTTGTGGGGGTTTTGTTTTTTTGTTTCCTATCCTTAAGGACGTTGTTCTGCCTAGAGCCCGTAGATCAAATCACTCTGAAATGTGGTCCACTAACAGGATGCCTACAGATGAGATGAAGTTGAAGGGTGAGGTTTTGCCCTCACTCACAGTGCAAAGGCTCTCTACTTTTCACAGCACTGAGACCTAGATCAAACCAGGCTAGCTGTAATGTGAAAGAATAAGTGTGAGCCCACACGAGCATTTTCACTGGTACCTAGCAATATGATTATTTACGTGGTCCATCAAGATGGGGAAAAGGGAACTGAGAAAAGCACCAGATTGGAGAATGAGTCTAGCACAATAAGGCCAAAGCCAACAAGAACAGCAGTTCAAACTTAAGTTTTCTGCAGGCCCTTCAGTAACCCTTTGTATTACAGCCCTCAAAATTCAGTCAAAATGGTTTGCAGTCCCTACACTGGCACAGATATAATTTTCCTCTACGTGAATAAACTATATATGAACGTGTAAGCTGCATAAAACCTTTCAAGAAGCAACCATAAGCATTTTGTCAAAAGAAAGGCAACACGTGACAATGGAATTGCACTACTTCTGTATTTTCTAAAACCAGGTTCTCACCTGCTCTTGACAGAAACAAGCTCATAGCTCCAGACCCGCTGCCAGCTTCCAAAACGGTGTCTCCTGGGTGGATATCCGTCATCGTTAAAATAGCACTTATATCCTGCGGGTGAGAAAAACAGAGCTCGTCTCGGAAACCGAGGGCGAGATTCGGCCAGCGACCTCCCAGTTACCAGCCAGTACCTTGGGGTAGGCGATAGTGGGTCCCCGCGGCATCAGCAGCACATACTCGTCCAGCGAGGGCCGCCTCAGCAGCAACCGCTTCCCGGCCGACGTGCAGAGCAGCTGCCCGGGAAGCTGCCCGATGATGTCGCGGTGGTGCAGGTTGCCGGCGGAGCTGGCCAACACCGAACCGTCCGCCAGCCGGCACAACAGCTTCACCGTCGTGTTGTGCTTCTTGCGCAGCTCCGCCAGCGCCAGCTCGCCGGCGCGGAAAGGGCCGTGGCGCGTTCCCGCCGCCTCAGGAGGCTCTTGAGGGGCGGCCAGCTCCTCTGCCTCCTTCACCTCTCCAGGGGGAGCCCGAGGGGCCGCCGCACACCGCCCCACCGCCGCCGCTTCCTCCGGCGGCAGTAGCCGCCTCACCCGTTCCAGGGGCGACAGCGATGTCTCCCATGCCCGCCTCCGAGGCCTCCCACCGGGGGCCGCCCCGCCGCCAGAGGAGAGGGCGGAGGAGGCTGCCCGCCGGAGCCCGCGCCAGGCCCTCATGGAAGAGGGAGGCGGAAGGCGGCGGGAAGGAAACGCTTCCCAACCACCGGCCCCGCGCGGTTCGATGACGCGGGGCGCCGTCACCGGCGCGCGCGGCGCAAGCGCGCGGTCGCGAGCACGCGGCGCGGTGCATGCGCCGGGGCTGGAGGGGCCGGGCAAGGAGCGCCATGGCGGCGGCAGCGTGCGGCGGGGAGGCGGCGGCGGCGGCCCGGGCCCTTTGCGCTTTCTCCCCCCGCGACCGTCGCTTCTTCGCCATCTCTAGTTCGGATGGGCGCCTGCGGGTGTGGGAGACGGCCAACAGCCGCTTGCAGCACGAGTACGTGCCCTCCGCCCACCTCAGCGCTGCCTGTACGTGCCTGGCCTGGGCCCCGCCGGGGGGACGCCCGCCCCCCAGCAAGGTACGGGCGAGGGTGTGAGGGAGGTGCCGGGGACGGGGAGGTGACCTCGACACCGAGGGAAAAGGAGAGGGTGGGATGGGGACGGCGGCGCCACGAGCAGCCTCGACGCGTGGCCGCGGCCCGCTCGGTTTCACTCCGCCCTCCCGGCGCCATGTGGCGGGGGTCGGCGTGGCCGGGCGGGCTGGGCAGCGGAGGCTCGGCGCCCCGATGCAGGGCAACGGGATATTGGTCCCGTGGGGAGGATCGGAGCTCCGCGGCGTTCAGTCACCGTCTTCCCCCCGTGATGCTTGGGGCTTGTCCACGCGTGGTGTCCCTCTGGTTGGGGGGAGGGGGGGCATGTGGGGGGGAATCGCTTCCTTCAGAGGAGCATCTCAGGATTGCTCTTAACGAGGCAGGTTTCACGTGTTGGTGGGGGAAACGGCACTGGGGGTTTTGCTAAATTTTTTGTTAAAAAAAAAAAAAAAAAGTGTGTGTATGTGTGGGGGGGGGGAAGGCTATCAACAGAAGCACTGACTGTGTAAACTCATTTGTCTTTCGTATACTCTGCATGGAAGAAGCCTTCCTTGAAGGAGCAAGGTATGTTACTTCGTGGCACATCTCACCTCAGTTGAAAAGGTGATGCTACAGAGCAGGTCTGCTGGTGCGTGTCCACTTAGCTTATGTACAGTTCACATCCAGTAAAGGCAGTGTCTCTCCACATCTCCTTACCCTTGGAAGTATTTCCATGCAAGCTGATGCACTGTCTGTGATGTGTCTTCCCGAGCTCAGGAATCCTGCAAGAAGATATTCAGTAGCTTAATTTATAGCACACATCAGAGGGCTTGGGTGTTCTCCACCTTGAATTTGTTTTATTTAACTTCACCTCACATAAATGCTCGACCTGAAAATATCTGGAGTATGTACAATAAGGTACCTCTTCATACTCTTTATGTTGAAGTAATTCTATTTTCTTTTGCTAGACTTTACCATTTCCTGAGGAAAAGTGTGTCCATTGGATAAAGAATGACATCCCTCCCCTTTACCATAAGTAGGGAGGGCTTTTTAGAATGTGATTTGGTGTAGCAGCAATTGAGTGTATTTGAAATACTGTAAGAGGTATTTCAAAATGCTTAACACAGAGACTGCCAATCCAAAAGAAGAGAATATTGTCTCTTTTTTTTTTTTCCCTCAGTTGAGCAGCTTAGTCCCTGAACTTTTTGAAAACTCCCAGAACATTTGAAGAATGTGGCAGAAAGGGTTAGTTTTAGATTGGCCTTTACTTGTTCATTTGTCACTAACTTTGAAGAGAAAAAGATACATACATTCACTGCAGGGCTTTGTATGTTTCTTCTTCACTATTAAATAAACTGAAACTGGCATGTGAAAATGGGCTTAATCTATCGTGGGTGACATAAAAGTTCAGCTGACATAGTGCACTGCTGCAGTGCTGTAAGTCACACATAGGATGTTTTGGAGTGGCTTTTAAAAATCAACCCTTTTCTAGAGACTTACCCCTAAAACCCACAGCTCCGGTTTAATCTGGTTTAGGGTTTTATGGAAAGCAGAATAAACCAGACAGCATGTGTCTACATCTTGCTGATTTCTGTTTATTCCAGTAGTTTGGGTGCTGTCCACTGCTTGTAAGTTGGTACATTTTCAAGAGGAGCTGAAAACATACCATTTATTGGAATAATTGTGGCATAAAGTTTTAGAATTAATTCTTTTGTCCTTAGACTGAATGGAGGAACCAGAGCTGTGATGGTTCTGACAAATATATTTTATTGAATGTTTTTTTTTTTCCTGACATTATTTACTGGTTTTCTTTTTATTCCTGGAGAGTAGACATCTCTAGGTTCTACTAGTATCTGGTGTTCAGGAGTAGAACTGTTCCAGTAGGTATCTATAAATGGTGCTTGGCCAGGTTACACCTAAACTAAGTGTGTTTTGGCCTGCTGCCATGCTCATGAAGACCATGTGTTACAGGGGAATAATAGAAATTAAGTTTTGAACTGCGGGCCCTGGAATTGCTGATTCAGTGGTGGCTTATTGGGATATTCCCTGCACATGTGCTTTCTAGTGTCAGTGCTTCCTGCTTGTGGTGTTCACCATCTCCTGCTCCATGAAGTGGTGACTCGTGCCAGAGTATGGGGACTACTGACTTTCAAAATACCTTCTTTCCTGTTCTTCCTTTATAAGATGGAACTGCTCTGTCATCTTCCACTCTCAAGACTTTAATTTAGGCTTCCCCCCATTTTGATGTTTTAAGTGTTACGCATGTGAGCAGCAGAGGTTGGATTTCTGTTCAAAAGAAAGAAAGAAAGGGGGCTGACCTCAAGTAAGAACATTATGGAAAAATAGGCACAGAGTCCCTTTTCAAATAATTTCTTGACCATCTCTGCTAATGAAAACACTGTGCTTTTCCAGGCAAAGTTGAAGGATTTCTAAATAAGTTTCCATAAAAAAAAAAAATCAAAAGGAAACTGATACTTGGTATACTTCAGCTCCCTATCTTATCCATGAAAACAGGGTGCTCTTGTGTTTAAGAACCTGATCCACGAGTGAATCTCACATGGATCTTGACTGCCGTTGGTAGCCTGTCTATGTACTAATCTAACGCAAGGTAGAGATTTTTGGATTTGTGCAAGGGAAGAGACTAAAATCTGTTCTTAACTGTGGTTTTGCTTTGCAGTGGGGATGTGGGGGGTAATTAGTAAAACTACATAAAGAGATCGAAAAGTACCAGAAAACACATAAACTGACCCTGCATCTCCACTGGCTATGTGGCCCTTGTCTTCGCATGTCAGACAGACATTTCAAGAGGGCTTAGTTGGCACTGCTACCAAAAATTTTACTATTTGAGTCTTTTCTCATATATTATAACCTGGTTGATGTATTTGGCTGTGCTTTGTGACTGTGATGGTTTCTCAGCACCTGTGTTTCTGTAATATTTTATAAACACTTTTCTTTCCCAGGAAAGACGAAGCCTAAACAAATGCTTGCAAAACCCCATAATCTCTTTTTCTCAAGAGTCTGTTTTTAGTGTAAAAGTATCTGTATTGCATTTTGGTATTTATTGGCCCAGCCCAACCCATTTTGCCTTACAGAAGGTGTTGTCCATTTTAAATAGAGAGGGAAAGAAAGTTGTGTTTCAAAGAACCGTGATACTTACCCCGCACTGTTAAAATTTTAAACCCTGTGGTGGAAACTCCCAAATACCAATTGTCATTACATCTCTGGACCTGAGCAAAAGTTATGCATGTTTGCTCTGCAATGTCTGTGATATGACAGAGAAGCTACACTACCTGGAGCTTGCACAGAGCTGATTGCTCAGATTTTATCAGTCTTCTCTGGCTTCTGGCTGCTCGTCAGTGCAAATGTATCTGTTGCACAGAGGGAGCATTAGCTTGTGTATAATTTTTATTTTTTATCAATTGGAGAGAATGCTTTGCTCTGAGGTAACAAATCAAAGGAAACTTACCAAAGTCCAATTTAGAAGCTAAGCTGTAGTAGTAGGGATGATTTTTTCCTCTCCTGAAGTCATTGAACAGTTTTTTCTTCTGTGTGTGTGTGACTAGTTATGTGGGATTAGCACAGTGAGAATAAATGTAGTGACTACTTTTGCCTTCTCTAGTTTCACACGCTCAAGAGCTGCTTTTAGTCCTCCTCCCCTTCCTGATGATGTGCTACTTTCACTCATTCTTGGTTGAGATGAAGTGAAATCCCTCCTTGAAGTGGCTGCTAATACTTCCAGAGCAAGAGAGTGAAGACTTAAGAACTGCTTGATCATAGGAGGACCTCTGCTGCTGATGACAGGACTTGGGCACAGCACTTGGCTTCCAGCTGTGCTTACTTCTGCAGAGTGGGGTAGCATTTTATTTTTAAGAGGCATTATGAATACCTAAGATTTGCAAGACTTCTGAATAGCTTTGGGGGAAAAAATAAACTGATCGTTCTTGATCAAGCGCTTCGATTTTTGTGGATGAAGTATTCTGCTTGTGTTAATCATTACCTCCGCCTTTGGGATGCAAACGCTGTGAAAAACTTGAAATGTGTCTTTTTTTCCCTCATACATGTGGTTGCTAGGCTAGCAAAATGGAGTCCACCAGATGTTTCCAAGTGACTCACAGCAACTTCATTACCTTGTACATGGAGGTACAAGCTGAGTCTCTAGGTTGCTGTGCACCTCAGTGTCTTCATTTTGTGAATTTGCAGAGTTTGAGCTGGCTGACTGGGTCTCACACTTGCAGAAGTTTATTTTCCCCCCTCTGCTTTAACACTGAGGTTAGCTGGTCAGACTAATTTATTTCATGTTTTCCTTTTCTGATTTTCCAGGATGGCCCTCAGAGAAAAAAACGGAAGTCAGAAGTTGCAGAAGTGGACAAACAGTTAGATATCCTGGCTATTGGAACAGCAGTTGGTAGCATTTTGTTGTATAGCACAGTAAAAGGAGAATTACAGAGCAAGCTAGTAAGTAACACACTCTTCATCACACGCTGCCAAATACGGATGTTTTCAGTCAGTTTATGCTGTTCTTTTTGTTCGCTAAAATATAAATATATATTCTGGTGTTTTTTTTGTGTGTGTTTTTTTTTTTTTTTTTTGCTAGAATAAGAGCTGTAACTTTTAGCTGTCACTGTTGAAAGAACGTGTCTTGCAGTGATGTATTTTGTCTTGCTCAAAAGCTAATTTGCAGTGATGCTTTTGGGAATAATTGGAGCTGGCTAGTGTCAGTTCAAATGGTGAAATTTTATAAATTCTGGGAAATGTTTTCATAAATGATTAAAGGGCATATTTAAGCTGCAGTGATTTTGGTTGTGGAGAGAGTTGAATGATACTCCTTTGCAGGGTCTTCTGATCTGATGATAGCTCACTCTTGAATCCTGAGTACCAAGGGAAGGCTACTCACCTCTGAATGTACTTAAGCAAGCCAGCGCTTAGATAAGTGTCAGCAAGACATCTGTGCTAACCTTTCCTCTGAGCAAATTTCATGCTGTTAGACAGCCTTGTTTGGCTGTGTGTAGAAAAGTAGTGGTAAGGACAATTTTTTTGTTAACTCTCAAGTGCTAGAACAAGAATTAATTCAAATATTTATTTGCACGTATCGGAATAGGAAATATCGTTAACTTGTGTAACTGTATATGTTTTTTTGGTCTTTAAATTGCCCATGATTTGAATTTAGTTCTCAAAAGACCAGCTTGTTTGCGTTGTTGGTGTGAGAAAGACCTGGCATTCAGCACTTTTCATTTATTAATGAGTTGACCCTCTTTTACCTTTTGTAGGATGGGGGTCATGACAATAGAGTAAACTGTGTGAGATGGCATCAAGATAACTGCTGCTTGTATAGCTGTTCAGAGGACAAACACATCGTGGAATGGAACACACAGACCTGCAAAGTAAAGTGGTAGGTGATGCTGTTTTTCTGTCAGATCCGTTCTCACTTGCTTTAGTGTATTTCCTCCCCTACAGGTTTTAGTGAGTCCCTGTTGGAAATGCTGCACTCTGCTATCCACGCTTCACACCTGCTCTACAAAGTTGGCTGTTGACTATTACTTTTCTGAGATTGGAAGTGGTTTTCTTAAGGGATAAAAGAGTAATTCTCATAGTTGGGTTTCTTCTGTGCATTGGAAAGACTATGTGAAATGAATAATTGCACCGAGAGGGATTTGGGTCCCTCTGCTAACTTTTAGTGGGATATGGTCTTCCAGTCATTGTTGTGACACTGAAAAATCTAAATTCTAGAAAATATTCTTGGAAATATGGGTGAGCAGATTCTGGAACACTTTATTCCAGTTAAATCAGTTACATGCACCTGGCTTTGCTGAAAGAGCCTTGCTGTGATGATAACCCAATTGGTTTCGCTCACTACTGATGTGCAGTGGGGACAGTTCCACTTGGCTGTCTGAGCAGGCTGCGACTGTTTAAAGTACTGTTGTTTAAAGTACTGTTGAGCAAAACAGAGCTTAGTGCAGAGTAACAAGATGTCCAGTGTAGGCATTTACTTTTGCAACAAAGTAATTTTTTAAACTTTAAAGAAGAAACCAAGATTTCTATTAATGATCCTGGTTATCTTACTTGGGTAAAAGCCTGTTGTGTGATGGCATCCTGACCCTTCTCTTAGACTCTTTCTTTTTTGTCACATTTCCCACTGTTGCGTTGTTACTCCTGTATCTCTGTCGGCTTTGGTAAAGATGATGTGGGAACTGCAGACAGCCCGTGATCAATATTCTCTTTGATTTCCCTAGAAAAGAGATGCATCCTCAGGTTGTATTAGTTAAGATCCTGACATAAAGCAGCAGAAGATAGCCCTAAAATTTCCCTCCAGCCTTCTCACGGTTAAACACACACAGTTCTCTCACCTTTTCCTCTTATGTAGTCTAGTCCCTAAGCTGCCATCGTGGCCCTCCACTGGTTTTACTCCACTATATCAGCAACTTTTTTTGTACTGTCCCAAGCTGGACACAATGTTCAGATGCTGTTTGAGAGGTTTTGCACAGAGGAGAGGAATCGCTTTCCTTGACTCACTGACTATGCTCTAGCTAATGCAAATCAGTATGCAGTTGATGTCATTGCCATGAGGACTCCTTGCCCACTCATGCTCAGCTTGACTGTCAGGACCACAAGCTTCTTTTCTGCAAAGCTGCCTTCTAGCCATTTGTCCCCAGCCTGTACTGGGATTTTTCCATCTCATGTGCAGGGCTTCCTATTTTCCTTAGAGCTCTGAGATTCTGACAGTCTGTTTCTCAAGCCTGCTGAGATGCTTCTGAGTAGCAGCCCTGCTCTCCAGTGTATCAGCTGCTCTTCCTAATTTGGTATTGAGTGTGAACTTGTGATGCGTGCGTTCTGTCCTGTTTTGAAGACGTTAGTGTAAGACATAGGCAATTAAACAGTATTGGGATGTACTTAGGCCAGTGAACTGGCCATCAGCTAGACTTTATACCAGTGATCACCACTGTTTGAACTCAATGATGCAGACAGGTCTTATCCCTCCAGAGTCCATCCATTCAATCTATATACATCTAGATACTATGTGAGATCTCAAAAGTCGAGTTAAATGGTGTACGTTGCTTTTCTCTCATCAGCCAAGATAGTTGTCTCATTAAGAAGGCAATTAGGTTGGTTAGGCACAATTTGCCATTTGTAAATCTGTGCTGGATGTTCCCAGTCGCTTTTTTAACCTTTGTGTGCCTGGAAATGGCTTCCAGGTGGATTTATTGTATAGCATTCCATGTTGTTTCTTGCATTCTCCTTCTTGTGGGTATATTTTTGTCTCTTTTTTTTGTCTTTTCAGGTCATCAGAAGTTTCTTCTGAGCTACATGGCCACTCAAAATGATAGTGTGGTCTTGTAAGGCCTTAGAAATTTTGGATGCATCCCATCCAGTCTTAAGGAGCTGCATGTGTTGGATTTGCTGTTGTGATCCCTGATTTGATTCCCCTTTGCTATGGAGAGTTCTCTGCTCCATCTGACTCTAGCACTAGGTTTGGGAGCAAGGGAGGCCTGAGAGACTTTGCTTTTCAGTGCTTTGTCCTTTTCTGTGTACTGAATGAGACCGTACACTATGTAGCAGGAGGCCCACGCTCGCCTCAGTCATCATCTTACTACTGCTGGTGTGCTGTGTGTAGATGTCCTGTTGTTGGCCTTTTTATTCCCTGCTGGCTTGAGCATCAGCTAAGCTTTGGCTTATTCTGTCCCTGCATGCCTGACGATGTTTTTATATTCTTCTCCACTTTTACCTTCTCTATAATTCTTTTTTTTTTGTGGGGTTTTTTTTTTTTTTCCTGTTGAGTCAGGAGTTACTCACTTGGCCAAGCCAGCCTTTTGCAGTATCTGGTGGTTTTCTGCTCTTTGGAATGGACCATTCTTTTTCTTTGAGGAGGTTATGCTAGAAGAGCAACCTGCTTTCCTGGACTCCTTTGCCCTTCAGGGCAGCCTCCAGTGGAATCCTGCCAATCAGTTCTCTGAATAGGTTGCAATCTCTATGTTTTTGCAGTCCAGTGTTGTAATTCTGCTTTTATGTTGCTCATTTTTCTTAGGGTCTAAATATCCATTGTCTTGTGGTTACTGTAGCTGAAGGTTGTCATCAACCATCATATCCAGTCAGTTCTTTTTTGTCTTTTTTTTTTTTTTCTTATTTCATTTTTTTTTTATTCTTTGAGTATCTGATCCAATACCTTTCATTGTAGATCACTTGCATCAAGATCTTCAGCACTTGCAGGAATCTCTGGGACTGCTTGTGCCCTCCTGTGCTGCCCTTGCAGCAGTTGCTGGGGTGGTTAAAGCCCCTTAGAAGAGCCAGGGCCTGGGATTATGAAGATTTATCTATTCCTTTTTTTAATTGGATAGTCTGTAGCAGATACCCCCCACATCATCCTTGTTGGTCTCTTCCCATACCTGCCTGTAAGTTCTTCACTGGACCTTTGCCTGTTTCAGGGGAAAGCTCCGTGTATTCATGCTGCCCTCTTGTGTGGAAGAAAACTCTTTCCTCTTTGCCTTCCTGCCTTGCTGAAGGGCCTTCCTAATGGCCCATTTATTTCAGCACTTCTGTCTTCCCACTGTTTTTTTGTAGTCCCAGTGAGATTAAAGCTCTGAAGCTGCCCATGGACATCTCGTTCACCCTATTTGTGTCCCATAGCATGTATGTTCATATGCAGATAACTTGAATTGGGTCCTGGTCATGCTGCTTTGTTGGCAAGTGTGAGAATTTTTCCTGTCATGCTTCATCTTGGGTGTTTTCCTCTTCTGCCCCATACTGCTGTTTTTTGGGGGGCTGTGGTTATAAAAGGTAATTAGAGGCATTGTATTCTTTAATTTAAAAGATGGCAGCAAAAAAAAAAATTCCTGGAGCTATACATTAAAAGTACACCAATGATATAATATGCTCTTCACCTGAATTCTTTTTTCTATGCTGCTATTATGAGTCATACCTAAGATAAATTAAATTGTAAAGACTAGAAGAAAACAATTCTCTAAAATTTTGCCTAAATTGATGAGACTAGAAGGAGCAAATTACCCAAAAGAATTGTTCGTGCCCAATGTACATGTGGGATGGCCTGCATTCTTCAGTGCTTGTCAGGACCCAGCAGGAAGTGATTCCTCATGTGTCCCTCAGAGAAGTCAGGATGACTCCTTGGGTAGAGAAGTGATGTTCAACTTTGGATTTGCAGGCTTCTAGACCTCTTCCCATAGTGGTATGAACTGCTAGAGAGGGAATTGGAACCTGCCTTTAGGCTTGGCTTTCTTAATTACTGTACAAGTAGCCCACTTCAGGAGGTCTGTGCAGCACGTGTTGAAATCTTGGGCAGAGGGACAAGCTGATGGGGAGGAGGGTTTCTGAAGAGGCAAGACAAGGTATCACAGACAGGTAGTCTAAAACATTCTGGATGACTCCTTGTTTCTCTGGTTGTAGCTTTGTCATGTCATAAATACCCTGAATACTCAGAGGCATTCCTTGCATCTCCTCGTGCAGTTTCTTGTTTCATGCTACCCTGTTTAAAGCTCTTTCCTGCAAAATTATGTAAAGAGTATCCAAAGTAAAAAAACATCAGTTTTTCTGTGTTTTATATTCTGCAGTCTAGGCTAGACTAATCTTTTTAGTACACTTAAAATACCTTCTTCTGTTTACTTTATTAAATGATTTGAAATTCTTGGTCCTGGCCTTCTGTTTGGAAAATACTTTGACTACTTTGTCACACTCTTCATAAGGTGTCATGTTGTTTGTCAAGTTTGTAGACAGTAAAACTTTCAGCTTCTATGAAATCTACACAAAAGTGATAGAGTAATTGAGCTCTGTTTTGGCTGCCTGGGCGCCTGAAAGGTATTTGGAAATACTTCCAGTGCAGCTATTTACAGTTAGAATGTGATAGGTTGTAGGGCATTCCTGACTGTAAAGGGTTTGCGTTAATGCTTTCCTTGCAGTTTTGTCCTGTGAGAAACAGGTAGTACTCAAGAGTCCTTTAAAACAGAAGCAAGCTTTTTATGACAGCACTTCCTCCCCCCCCCGACCTGCTTATCGTAGCATCACAAAATGGCTTGAATTGTAATGGACGATAATGATCATCTCGTTCCAACCCTTCTGCCATGGGCAGGGACACCTCCCACTAGACCAGGTTGCCCAGAGCCTCATCCAGCCTGGTCTTAAACACTTCCAGGAATGAGGTGCCTACAGCTTCTCTGGGCAAGCTATTCCACTGTCTCACCACCCTCAGAGTGAAGAACTTCTTCCTAATGTCTAATGTAAATCTACCCCGCTTCAGTTTAAAACCATTGCCCCCTTGTCCTATCACTGTATGATGTTGTAAAAAGTCCCAGCCCAGCTTTTCTGTAGGTCCCCTTCAGGTATTCAAAGGCCCCTATAAGGTCTTCCCAGAGCCTTCTCCTCTCCAGGCTGAACAGACCCTGCTTCCTCAGTCTGTCTTCATTGGAGAGGTGCTCCTGCCCCCGATCATCTCTGTGGCCCTCCTCTGGACTCACTCCAACAGTCATGTCCTTCTTGTGCTGGGGGCTCCAGAGCTGGACACAGTGCTCCAGAGCTGGACACAGTACTCCAGGTGGGGTCACACAAGAGTAGAGGGGCAGAATCACCTCCCTTACATATATTTTTTTTAAGTAGTGTTTTGAACCATAGATCTTTAAGGTGCAGTTTATTGTTGTCATTGACAGACTGGGAGGAGGGCCAGGAGCTGAATAGGCATTGAAACTCCAAACTTCCGTGGTGAGAAGACCTTTCTGAATGGGTTAGTGTAAGCTTTTTGGTTTATGGTGCAAAGAGAAGTCTGGAAATAGTATGGCTCCTCATATCCTATTTTGAGTAGTAGAGAGCTTTTAAGAGAGGAATTCAGAACAGAATAGGCAAATATATATATATTAAAAAAAAAAAATCAAGTTGTTCAGTATTAAATAGCTCCACATTTCTGAGTTGCAGTATTTTTGTGTAAACTAATTTGAAGGAGAGGAGCAGAAACAGAATAGCTTTGACTTGATCTTCAGCTCCTTAAAGGTTTTTAAATACAGTTTTTCCTTGAATATTCTAGCATGGTTGATGTGAATTTGAAGTTATGCTAATGAATATTGTTTTTTATATTTCTCCATCTTTCTCCTTTTGTACAAAATCCCTCCATCCAAATTCTAGCAAGTGGAAAGGCGACAATAGCAGTGTCACCTCTCTATGCATCAGTCCAGATGGGAAAATGCTGCTATCAGCTGGTAGAACTATAAAACTGTGGGACTTGGAGACCAAAGAAGTCTACAGAGTAAGTAACTGTGTTCGGCTAGGTGCAAAAAAAAAAAACCCCAAGCTCCTCCTCCATTGGTGACATTACATATCTACTATTTCCTGATGGGACATCTGCAAATTTTGCTGGGTGTGAGGAGACAATGAGTGGGTTTGGGATTGCTGGAAGCTGTTGCTGTGATGATACCCTCAACTGTGGTTTCAACTTTCTGAGAGTTGAATGAGGACATTAAATTCCTTGGCTGTGTCTGAGCAGGCTACCAGCACCCTTTCTCAGGCCTGAGCAGAAAGGTGGATGCTGTGCTTTTTCACCAGCTCCCTTTCTGACACCCGTTTAGCAGGAGAACTGGTTTCACCCCAGTATTAGTTAATGATGGCATGGGTTTGTGCTTGAGCTTCCTGACTTTCAATGCGAGTCCCTCCTTGAAGCCTTCATGTTTCTTTGCTAAACTTCATGTAGCTGCTGGCATTATCAGTTTTGCTGTGGAAAGATCTGTAAGGCATAGGAGCAAACCCCTTGTTCCCTGAGCAGGGCTGAGACGTGAGCAAATGACCGTGTTTTATCTGTTTGTGAATGCAGCCATATTTTCTTGCCTGCTAGCAGATAGGGCACAGCTAGGCTCTGAATCTCCTGGTGCTTGCTCTCAGGTAAGTGTGTACACATGTCCTCTTGCTGTGGACTTGTCGGCACATGGCAATTACCATGTATGTCTGCAACCTATGATGATAAAACCCAGTGTTTGCAAAAGCAGATTAAAGAATTGATTATTTTTTGAGGGTGAGGGTGGAAGAGCAGGGAAGTTGAACACCCTTAGTGTATCAACAGACCTATGTGTTCATCCTACAGTTGAGAACGAAATTATGAATCTAGTTTCATTGTAAAAGTTGAAGTGTAAAATTGTGTGTAGGGAAAAAAAAAGTGCTTTCTGACAGTTAAGAGCATTACAGGTGGATGGGATTTCTTTTGCATGGACTTAGTCCCCTTAAATTTGCCTTTGATCCCCATTTAACTTTTTAAAATTCTGATAAACATCTGGAGTGTCAGAAAACGTTTCCTTGAAATACAGAAATACAGGGAAGTTAATCACTGAAATGTCCTTGTTGACTTAGTAATACTTAAATCTTTCCTGGCGTTCGTTGTTAATTAATGTTTTAATTGTTGCCATATGACTGTTTATGGCAGTTGTTGAAAGAACCTTCTTTTTCTCTTAGCATTTCACAGGCCACGCTACATCAGTGTCATCATTAATGTTTACCACAGTGAAACCTATGAATGAAAGTAAGCCCTTTGATGGAATTACAGGACTTTATTTCTTGTCTGGAGCTATACATGACCGATTACTGAGTGTATGGTATGTAAGCATTTCATAATTTCTAACTTTGATTGTGCACAAGTCTTTTCTGAGCTCTGTGATTAGAGAGAAGGATAAGCAGAAGAGAAGGATAAGCAGAAGGGGCACTCTGGAGAAATGCAGTGATGGTCTCTAAAACGATGCTTTCAACTCGCTGATTGTTAAATGAAGACATGAATTTCCTTGGCTGTGTCTGAGCATGCTTCCAGTTGCCATTTGAATCACTAGTGTATGCCAAGAATGTACTGTAAAGGCTTTCTTGTTCTTCCTACTTACTGTAAGGTTTACACTAAGTTTGCTTGCCAGATTTCACTTGTGAGTTACTTTGCCCTTGGAAGTTGCATCCTTGGAAGTTGGAAGCCTAATTTCAGCTTTCAGCTGAAATTAGAGCATGAGTATTTTTGGATGGGATAGGTACCACCACAGTTGCTGGTGATTTAACAGGCTTTATAGTGCTTTTCAGGTGCAGAGGGTGCTGTTTGAGCTGTGGTAAATAATGCAGACTGTTTGTGTCTTCCAGGCAGATCAGATCAGATAGGAAAGAAAAGAATGCCGTGATGTCTTTCACAGTAACAGATGAACCAACTTTTATTGACCTGACTGTATCAGAAGTCAAAGAAGAGGTAGGAGCACTAGTTTGTAATCAGATAATGTTCACCATTTTTCAGTTGTCCCAGCAGTTTTATTTAAAGGTTGTAAAGAAAGAAGCTTGGTTGGTATTTGGGCTCTGCTATGCAGAGATGAGATCTGAATTCCAATTCACAGGTGTGTTTATTACAGGTGCATTTCTAAAGCTGATGGTAGGAAATAATAATTTTCAAAGCTCTTAAGAGCAAATTCACTCTTTTCTTCAGAAATTTTGCTTGTGATGGCAAAAATGTCAGTTGTTACCTGTTTAGAACAAGTTAGTAATCAAAATCCATGTTGTTAGAACTTGGCAGCAAAAGCCACACAAAAAATCTAGTTTGGATATGGTACTGTTTTATCTGCTCTCAAGTGGCTTTCAAATTTCCAAAGTTACCAAATTTAGATAGATCAGTGGTGATATAATTATGAGTTACTTATCTGTCTCATAATGATTGTAATAAATGTTCCTGAGATGTTAATGCCTTTGATCTTCCTTACAATTTTAATGCGTTTAGTTACCGAAAAAAGCCAATTTGTAGCCATGCAACTGTCTCTTGATGTCCTGTGCTTATTGGAGGTTTGTCCTTGGATCTAATTAAAATCTCTTCCTGTGCCTTCTTTCAGCCTGTGAAGTTAGCAGTTGTGTGCAGAGACGGGCAGTTGCATTTATTTGAACATATCTTAAATGGGTAAGTTTGTATCATCTTGAGGGTGCCTTGGGGAAAGGACTGAGATTACTGTAAGGCAAAGTTAAGGCGTGTCATGCTGCTGCCGTTGAGCTCCTCTATCTGTCTGTTCACAAACCATGTTGCAGCTGGTTCCTTGTCCTGGGTTACTGAACACATTTTGGGGATCTTGTTTGTTGGGGTTGTGCTGCACTATGGTATTAAGTGTTGCTTTAGCCAAGACTTTTGTCTGTCTGTACCTCATCTTACCCATCTGTAAGATGTGTAAACTGGCTGAGTTTGCTGAGGACCTGATAATGAAAGGTGCTTAGATGTGCAAGGTATCAAGTGTTGAAGCTAAACTTCTTGGCATTTTTTCATTCCCTCTTTTTCCAGTTATTGCAAAAAACCCTTAACATCAAACTGTACTATCCAGATAGCAACACCTGGAGATGATGAGGACTCCACACCAAAACCAGTCCCTATTTTAGCAGCTGCATTTTCAACAGACAAACAGTCTCTGCTGCTTGTGTATGGAAACACCTTACAGCCCATCATAGAGAAAGTGGTATGTAAAACTTACTGGAGAGCTTTTGGATTTTGTATTATGAACTGCTCTTATTTGGAGGGGTTTTTGGGTTGGTGTTTGTTTATGTTTATGGGGTTTAGATTTTTTTTTTTAATATATTTTTGTTTGGGTTTTTTTTAATTTTTAATTGTATAACAAGACAAGGCATATGCCATCTTATTCCTTCCTCCTTTTCTCTGAGCTATGACTGTCTCCTGTGAGCTGTTTTGAAAGGTGATTTGTATTCTTTCAATTAAAATACAGCTTGACATTGCTGCTGGCTGTTTCTTGCCATTTCAGCTGTTACGGAGTTAGGCTATTGAAGCTGTTTGTAATACTGTTTCAGTATTACAGCTCACTGTGTGAGCTTCACTGGAGAGCCTAGAGATCTGGTAATAAAAGGCAGATGTGCAAAGCAGCTGAAGTGAGGTTACCGAGTAAAAGAGTGGAAAAAAAGTTCATTCTACTTTATACCTCTGGAATTTGTTCTTCTCTTTCAGTAGCATAATGAATCACAGGGGTGAATCTCAAAGATATTATCTGTTTTGTTCCTGTCCTTCTAGTCTTTGAACACCACTGAATCCCACATATGTTTGATAAGGGACATCCAGAAAGTGTTGTCACTGAAAACGGATGTTGCTTTAACAAAGGTGAGCTTTGTGTGAAACGCAATTTTGTTGATCCTCTTGTTTTACTTTGGAAATGCTAGAATTCACTTCTCTCTCATAATACAGCTTAGATTTCTGGATGGACCTGCTCAGAGCTGCAGTGGTAGCTACAGATGTCCATAGCATGCAGGCAGGTGTGGGGAAAGTGTGCTTCACAGCTGCCATGTGTCCTAGTATGCTCTCGCACACAGTTACCCTCCAATAGCTCGGAGCAAGTCCTGTTTTCAACAGGTCTGTTTGATGGACAGGACTGGCTGATGGTTTCTGTTCTGCTTGAGATCAGTCCTTCCCCGGGAGTCTTTGTCAGTTTGTTCAGCCTCTTTCATGGTTTGAGGTGAAGTTGGGATGGCTTTATTTTAACATTGAAATAAAATGTAATGGAGCCTTAAAGGGCATGTCCTTTTGGCTTTTTCTTGAGGTGGCCTTCACGTGTCCCTACTCACTGGGATATGGCACCTGGGAATGTGAGCATGACACTTAGATGGCAGCAGTGTCTGCTGAGGCCCCTGGACATTGCTTTCTCTCAGGATGCAGGATCCCCTGGGGGTTTAGAGACAGGCAGTGAAGTTCTTAATCAGTGTGCATATGCAAAGCCTTGAATATTTGGAATGCTTTCAGTACCAGTGAAGAGAGCAGACAGTGCAGTTTTTCTAGCCCTCAAGTTACCTACCAGACCTGGTGTTCCATCAGCCAGGCAGGGGGCGTTTGTGTCGATTCCTCAGTCCTGCAGCTGGTGGGTAGCAGAGCTGAAATGCAGTGAGGTATAGGAACTCCCTGGCATGCAGTGATGATACCCATTTTGGTTTCGCTTCTTGCTGATTTCAAGTGAAGACGCTTTCTCTTGGCTGTCTGAGCATGCCTTGTGGGGAGAAGATCAATGAGTAGAATGGTGAACAAAGGAGGTAGATCCTAGTTGAATTCAGACTACTGAGTTCTGCACCCGAGTAATCCCTAGAAGAAAATTGGCAGGATTGAAGTAAATAGTCGCTGCTTTCTACATTGTGCTGCTGTTCGTGATCGGTTCCTGCCTTCCAGTGGAAGCTGAATTAATCTGTGTGCGGTTTATGAGCCTGACTGTTAGTACACCTGGTATCTATTGCAAACAGGCATCCAAATGTTTGTTGTTGCATACAAACACTTAGTTTCAGCGTTATGGAACAAGCTTGTAAGTAAAAAGATTCACAGGTGATTCCAAGGAGACTGTTGCTTTAGATAATTATGTACAAACTAGCTGACTGTTGCTTGAGGTTATTAATTGCTTTTAAAAAGGTAGGATTTTCCTAATATGTAAGTCAAGAAAATGTTTGTGTCAGGCTGGTTTTACCATGTATGTGGTAATCTCAGAATAAAAGCAGTATCTTCAACTGGAAGAAAGCTCAAGATACTGGCAGCTCATGCCAATGTGGTTATCTCTCCCTGCTAGGTAAAGACGCCTGTTGTGAACTCAGACACCAAAGTTCTAGTGCCTGGCATTCCAGGACATAGCACAGCTGTCAAAACTCCATCCTCAGGAAAGGAGAAGAAGAAAAACAAGAGGAAACCGGGAGAGACAGAGGTAAAGTGCTTCCTCTTTTAAACACAGCAATAATGGAGAAACTAGAACCATAAATCATTGTTACAGCTTCTTTAGGTGAACTTGAACTTGCTTTGTTTGGCATGAAAGCAAGGTTAATGATACCACCTTTTTGTATGAAGGAGACTTCCCTCTGCTCAGAACTTTTCCCTCCTGCCTTGCCTGTAGTGTTGCCATGTTCCTGCAGAACTTTCTCATACGCTTGTGTCTGTCTCTCTGGGCTAAGGTTATATTGCTGCTTTTCAGTCAGAACTTCATTGTCTTTCCTCAGGCTGTTCTCTGTCAGTACCTTTAAAAGAATATGCAAAATTTGTGTTATTTTCCAGCAGAATCAGAGGGAATGCTGTAGGTTAGATACTTTGCTTTCAGATGATGTTTCTGAGAAAGTGCCCTGAAACAGCACTGCCCTTGTTTCCCGTCTTTAGGAAAGCATCGAAGAGCGCCTTGGGGCACTGGATATTGATGTGAGGAAAGTGAAAACTCCGGGTGGCCTTCCACAAACAGATAGCTTTGCGGTGCTTTTGGTTCAGGGCTTGGAAAGCAACGATGCAGAAATCTTAAATGTAAGTGTTCCAAGATCATTGTGCACTGTTTATTATCTATTCACTGAGACTTGGGGGGAGCCTTCCTGAAGGCCAAGGAGGTTGAACAGTCAAGAACCCACAGTTTCTCCCAGCTGCTATTTGCTGATTTGCTGCTCAAGGCAGTAGTATTATAAATGATAGTGGTGGTATCACTTTGCTGTTGTTGCCTAACTTGCTTTTGGAGTCAGTCCGTGAACTCTGAGGCACTTCTGTTGATGATAATTTGTTATGTCACAGTTCAGATGTTTTACAAGCGATGTTACTAATGCAAGCATCTTCCCTTTAGCTTGAGCTGGAGCATAATCTGTGTTTAGTCTCTCAGGTGTACTGTTTCTAAGTAGATCCTTTTTGCAAAATGCACCGATGACAACAGTTTCACTTGAAAAGCTTAGTGTTGCACTTGGACTGGGAGGAAATTATAGTTCTGGGGCAGGGAAATGAAATCTTAAGAATCTGATGCTAAATGGGAATTACTTCTCACAGGTGCTGGTGAAAGGCATTTACAGAAGTCAAGCACGGAAAATAGCAAGGGAAACTTTAATATGCCTGTGATGCTTCATTTCTGATATGTGGTGGGTGGGATAGTGGCAATGCTAGACTGTTCTAGACAGCTTAATTGAGTGTTTTACTTTGTTAATTGTAGCTAAGTTATGAAATGCAACTTCTTTTCATAGTAAATCTTTTACTCATTAACCTCACCTCAGCGTACAAAGGCAGTGGAGTAGAAAGAGATTTAAAGCCAGGAATTGTTGATTATGGTCATTGCTCCTATGTATGTTAAAACTGACTGATTCTCTGATCATATTTTTCCGTTTTAACAGAGAGTTCTTAACACAAGAAAGGAAAATGTAATAAAGAACACAGTAGCCAGGATGCCTATACATGCTGTCATTCCCCTGCTGCATGAGGTAGGAGAGGTTGCATTTCTTGTACTGTCATACAGGCCACCTTTAGCTTGCATTCTAGCTGGGGAAAACCCAGGGTTTGTGTCTTTATTTTTACCAGTGAAATTAGTTTGGTAGTTTTACAGGACAGAAATTGTTCTTAATTTATCCCTGATATGCTCTTGCCTTCTCTGGCTGAAGCTTAACCAAAGGACAGAATGCCTCTGTCTCAGAAGAGCTAGGAAGAGCATGAGATCATGTAATATTGTCTTAAATCATTATATGTCAAATGGAAAAGGAAGTAGTGAGTTAAGTTGAAGCTTCTTTAGTCTGTGGCAAATAATTACTGTTACCTCTTCTTTTAAACTATTAAAATGACTGATAATTTGAAACATGAAAACAGGAGTGCTATCTAGAGCAAGTTATAGGAGCATAAATATTCTAGATACTTACATGAGAAAAAGAAAAATAGAATACATACTTACAGCTCTAGGAGATTGAGGAGCAATTTCTTTCCTGTTTTGGAGATAGTTCAGAAGCCCGTATGCTGTATTTAAGCTTTGCAACATAGAACAGAAATAAAAATAGAAATAGGACTAGAATAGCATAGCTTGAGTTGGGAGACTCACTTAGTAATGATTTTAAGAGGGATGTGGCTTCTGAAATGATTATTCTATTAAACAAAGCCTGTATTTGAACAGAAATATTTTAATGATTAGCCTTCTCAAGACATGACTTTAAACTGAACATCAGTTAGCTGCTCTTGTTCTGTGAATGACATTCTATAACATAGGTTAATCACTGGATTTCTCTTGTATTTTAATGTACTGACCACAAGTAAGATTTAATCTTAACTGGTGTTATTTATCTTAACTGAATTATGCAGCTGGCCTGGGTTTGAATGTTAGACTTGCTTTATGCATGTGTTCTGACACATTTGTAGACTCCTCGTGTTCATGAGCTGCAGCTTTGCTTCTGTAGGACCTTTGTCAGAGAATCTAAGTGCAAGTGTTTGATTTTATAATCTCAGTGGATGGACAGATTTGCATGTAACTGTCTTCTCCAGAGCTTGAGATTTGTTGTGTGAAATACCCTTGTACTGACTAATAGTCTGTCACCTTCGCTTGTTTGCCGAACTTGTCCACCTTACAACAGCTGCTGTGCTGAGCAGATGCACAGAGACATATAAACAAAGGGTTCTCCTTCTACTTATTTCTGGCAGCTCTAAGTTTTACTGGATATGTTGCCTGTTAAGAGTTCCAGTTTTACTGTAATAATGAAAATCAGCTTCTGCAAGCTACCAGCCTGTGTGTAGGGTGGTAGAGCCAGCAATGCAATATTCTGGAGCCTGGCATTGGTTAATCCTAGCAAACTTCAGATGCCTGGAAATATCTCTGGCTCAGTATGGATGTCATGTTGGCTTTGTAAACTCCTTATGTGTTTGTTACTTATTGTTGATTATGTTTTTGTCCTTTTAGCTTACGAAGAGATTGCAGGGCAACCCCTATAGGTAAGAGACAGCTCAGCTACAGTTTAATTCACCTGAAACTAGCATGTGCATTATGGTGCCTCCCTCTGCTGATGTGACTGATTTCCATAGTAGCTGTAATTAATCTGCAGCATCTTGAGGTAAAAGTTCTCAGCTGATAGCGGGTGCAAAGAGAAACTTTTATTAAGGCAGTGCTTTGTCAGGGTGGCTGAAATGAAACTAATAAAGGAAAGGATACCTGAAATAAGTATGTAACCTGTATCTGAAGTCTCAGATATCGACACTGTGGATCTGATCAATATGGAACATAAAACTATCAGCTGTATTGCCTGTTTGGTTTAATGATCAAATATACATCTCCTGATGTTGTGTTTGATTAATAACAAAATGTGGTCTTCCTCCTTATCCTGTTACATTGCTAAAAGGATAGCTTTGCTGAGACTAGCTGTCCTTAATAGTTGTTGGGTTTTTGTGGTGGGTTTTTTCTTTTTGTGTTTGTGGGTTTTTTTGTTTGGGTTTTTTTAAAATGAAATTTCCCTCAGTGTAGATGGACAAAAAAGTAGTGTGTTTTGATCTTTTATTTATTGAAACCTCCCATAACAGATGTCAGAAACCCTGACCCCTGAACGTGTCCAGTGTAATGCCTCACTTAAATGTCTGTTCTTTTTGTAACAAATAACTTCCATAGGTATCTCATCTGGATAGTCAGACTGTTCTATTTCCATCTGCACTTTTCTTTTTATATAATAAAGGAGGATCACTTGCTGTAGAACTGTTCAGCATCCAGAATGCGAAGTGGGTGTTTGATACCATTTGTTTTTCTTTTCCAGTGCCTCACTAATGGTTCGATGGCTGAAGTCTGTTTTTACCCTACATGCATCCTACCTTTCCACAGTAAGTATTTTGCACTCATACTAACGCACGTAACTAAAATTAGACTGAAGTGCTTAAATACATGTATGTTCTTCCTTCAGGATTGTGTCCCCCACTGCGCACACATGTCAGTCCCCTAACCAATGTGCAGGGGAATGTGCCAAATTGTTGCCCAGCGGTTATAAATAGTCTCGGTCATTCATGACATGATTATGGTCATCCCAAAGTCAAAACAAGACAGGTTATGACATACCTGTGAGAGTTTAGGGAATAAAATTACTGTCAAAGAGTAATCCAACCTGTGCCACTGAATCTTAACAGAACTAAATTCGCCTTGCTGTTGTAACGCTTGTCTTTAGACTGCCTTCGGCGTGGCTGGATTTATAGGATAAAGTTGTGCCAAAGCTGTCAGGGTAGTAAGTAGTATCATAGCGTATGGGGTGAAGTCGAGCCTTGCCTTGCAAGTGATGGATAAATCACTCCTGCTCCTTTAAGAAAAAGGCATTTTGGCTGTGTTAGTCCTTTCTCCTGTTACAGGATTGTTGTGCATCAGGACCTGTGCGTGTTGCTGAGCTGCAGCTGAATATACTGGTGTATATTCAGTTCCCAGTTACGTGGCTTTACGAATAGTGATTCGATACTTGCTTATGGCAGTGACTGTGGAAAGGAAAAGCAGTATAAGAATTGGCATGTTTTGAAAGCAGATGATGTTCCTAAGTGTGGCTCAGTGTTAACTGCTCAGGCTGCAGGTGGTTTCTGTGAAGCCTCAGCTCTCCTTTCTGTCTAGAATAATGTGAGCCAAGGATCCAGGCATACAAATGTAGTGTAAAAATTTTAAAATGAGGCACTTGTGGTGTGTTGGTCAGCAGCTTCATTTTCCTTTATCCCTCTTCTCCCAAGTTGCCAGACCTTATTCCTCAGCTGGGAATGCTATACCAGTTAATGGAGAGCAGAGTCAAAACTTTGCAAAAGCTTTCCCGTCTACATGGAAGACTCTTCATTCTTGTCACCCAGGTGAGTTCCAACTAAATAACATGGGATGTGCAGAAGTAGTGAATGCAGACTTAACGTCCTGTTGTGGTTAAATCTGATGGGACCTGTTATTGGGAACTTAATCCAGCTGCTGTACAGCTGCACTGATAATGCTCAAAGCAGTACATTTAACTGACTCACTAATCACTTGCTGGAAATGTTACACAGTTTTCTTGACAAATGTGTCTATGAACCTGTAGAGTGTCAAAGGGGAATAAATGGGAGGTATTGCACTGCTTCAGAGCAGAAGTCTCCGAAATTTTACTTTGTCCTTCGTACTTGTTTGGCTGTTAGACTACTTCTATAATAAATTAATCTATATTAAACTTGATGCGGACTTCATTTACATTGTTGCAAGTTGCGTGGACTGAAATATATGTGTTGTGTGAGTTGAAATATGCATCTGAGTTTAATCTGCAAATCCCATTCAGGTTGCAGCATCAGCAGCAGTTCAGGGTGTACCTGAAGTTAATCAGACTGCAAAGCTGGTATATGAGGATGGTAAGTGTTGTATGCTGGGTGTAGCTCAGCTCCTGAATTCACGTGACAGATGATTCTTGATGGCTGTTCCTCATGCTCCTGTGCTTACCTGTCAATGTACAATCTGGAAGTAGAGAGTTTCTGTGGGAAGTCAGTGGCAGGAAAGTCAGTGGTTAATGGCGTGGGCATCTTGTAGTTGGTTGTTCCTTCATTCCTTCCTCTCCTTTTATTTCCTTTCACTCCCTCCCATCTCTGCTTCACAAATTGAGGAATCAGTTAATTGGAAGTGCAGTATGCTGCTTAACTGAACAGGGAACCTCAAATTGCTGGTGTTAACACCAGCACCAGAGGTAAGTTCTGCTGAGATAGATAGCATCAAGGCACTTCTAACTTGGAGTCAGCAGGACATCAAGCTGGTGGATATCAGTGTGTGTGCACGTAAACTTCCAGTGTGGCCTTTTTTTTCCCTACTGCAACTTCATGTTCTGTGATCGTAATGGAAGTGACTTGCTGCTAATTCATGTAGATTGACCAAATCTTCAGGTAGAGTAAGTTTTGGAATTGAACTAGCACAGTTTGGAGCGTTAGCAGCATGTGGGGCTGGGCTTTGTTTGCACAATGACGTTTTAAGGACTGTTCTGAAGGCTGAAGAATTGTTTTGTCTTTGCAGAATCCTCAGAGGAAGAGGAAGGCTCAGATGATGAGATGATTGCAGATAAAGACTCTGATGTAAGTGGAGTTGGATCAGATCTTCTCTCATTTGCTTGTAACAGAAATGGTATAACTTTCAAAGGTTCAAACATTCCTGTTTACTTTTTCCCCCAGGAAAACTGGGATGAAGATGAAGAAAAAGAGGAGCAGTCTGATGAACAAGACATGGCTGTTGAAAAGGAAATCAATGGTGATTCTGATTTGGAACCAGAAAATGAAAGTGAAGAAGAATAACAGGATGAAAGAATAATTGTAACAGTTTAAACAAGTGGGCCACCAAACTCTTCATTCTGGATCACCTTGCTGGAAGATGCCACTTGTGCATATAGGGAGTGCAGACTCTTGCACGGCCTGTGTGCAGAGGCACGTGTGGGGCACCGTGCAGTTCCGAATCCAGAATGTGTAACCATGCCAGCCTTCTCTCTCCCGATTTCCCTGCGCTTACTTAGAGAAACATTTCTTCCACCTCATGGTCAGACTATGCCTGTCACGTGGACATGCATTTGTATCTCAAGTGAAATAAATCTGCCACCGCTGTTTGTGTGGTAAACTTGGTTCAGCTTTACATTGAATTTGTTTCAGATATTCAAGGATCAGAAACAACTGGTCTATACCTTCTTTCCGTGCTTCAGTTAGCAATAGCAAGTGGGCATCCTGCTGCATTTTTTTAAAAACAAACAAACAAACCACCAAAAAGAGGAGAAAAAAAAAAAAAAAGCTATTTTTGTAATACTTAAATTCTCTACTGAAATTCATTTCTTTTGCCCCCATCCTCCATTGGTTTAGCCGCGCCTTGGCAAGATCCAAATGCCAAACTGACTTAAAGATGGCTGCTTCTTTTTTTAACAGATTTAAACTCAAGACTTTTATATGTACAAATCAACGACTTTTCTTGTGCTTCAGAAGGACATTAGAACTATCACTGGCTCCTACTTTTGTTTTACTGGAGGCTGTATATAAGTGTAATGCTAACCCAGAGGACAGACTGTATTGAATTGGGTGGGGAAAGGCAAGTGACCCAGGGAAATGAGAAGGTGGATGCTTGTGAATACATAGCGCACAGCTGTTACCTTTATTACAGATTTTTAATCTCTCAGTGGCAGAACAAGGACAGCTATTTGCTCAGCTAATGGAAGCTGAAGTGGTGCAAACATGTTTTTAAGAGAAAAACAAGGTAAAGATTTGAGCCATTCACCACTCTAATGTACAATAACTATATTTGTCTATAAATGGAGCTGTTGCAACTAAATACCACCCTCTTTGTAAAGTGAATAAATATACATCTCCTTTACCAAATACCTGTCCTGTGGTGTGTGTTGAGAGATACCTCAGGTAGCTACAGGTGGTGGTTGAGGGTAGCATGCTCTTTGTAGAAAGCAGATTTCTAGGGGAGGAGGAAGACAACCTAGAAGGTTTACAGTGTGTTCTGAAAGCATCTGTTGGTACTGATTTCTTAACTCCCAGTGTTTCAGTCCTACCTGTTGGTTTGTTCACTGCTTGGGGATTGTGTTCGGGCTGCAGCGGTGTCTAGAGGCATAGGGGATTGTGTCGTGGACAAAGCTGGAAGAGACGTGTTCTGACTTGGGAGAGCTGGGGGTAGAAGAGCAGCAGTTGGAGGCTTCCAGTCTGTGGAGGGTTTAAGGGACAGTAAATGAGTGTCTTAGCACTTTTATAAAGGTGGACTTTTGGTCCCTTTCTGAGATGCTGTGGAATGAATGCCAAAACTGGTGCACCTGGTGCTCACACAGGCCACCCAGTGAGGCTGAAGTGAAGTGTTAAGTGTGTCATGGGTACTGATGTTAACTGTTTGCAGACAGGCTTCATGTCAGGCAAAAGAGGGATGTCAATGAAGGTCCGCTGCTCTTGAGGCGAGTGCTCTTCTGCTGAGCTTTGGGGGTGCAGAGTAACACAGGGAGCAGCTGTGGTGCAAGGACCTATGTATATCTGTGTCCCAGCCTTTCCAGCAGCTGAAGCAGGAGTCCTGGGTTGGGTTCAAAGAGCAGGCTGAGTTATCTTGTTGGCACTGTTTGGGTAGGGGGAGTGGTGGCACTGGGAAATTTACACCAATTGAAATTTCTGCAAATATGTTTCAGTATCAGACAACAACTTGGTAGCAGGGGCAGAAGTCCTGGTCTCCTAGTCTGGTGTGAGGACAGCCGGGTCTCCCTGAGCCCTCCACCTGAATCATTCTCAAGCAACTGTTATGTGTGAAGCTGCTTGGGTCTGGCAGCTGCACGCAATTGGCTGGGAGTTCCCAAAATCACACTCCCCTTAGAGCTGGTAACTGGCAGCTCTGTGCACTTCCTGATCCTTGCAGCTCTTCACCTGCAAAGCCAAGGTCTCAGCCAGCTGATGACTAAGCTGTTTATGTTATTGTCTACCAGAAGTGCAGCATCGTCTGGAGAAAGAGGCTGGAAGTGGAGTATGTCCTACCTTGCAGCCCTAATCATGGTAGTTATGGAGCAATGAAGGCAGTAAAGACAGACCAGATGCTCATTTGGAGCAGCTGAGGCTGGGAGAGTTTGTGTGAAGAATCCAAGGTGTGTCCAGAGCAAGCTTCTGTAGTTGAGCAGTCAAGAAATCAGTGGTGTGGGAACTGAGGCATACTTTGTTTTTTATTTGCATCACTAATACTGTGATGTAAGGGATTCCCCCCCTGCCGCCCCAAGTGCCGGTGGCCTTATTTCCAGCTGAGAGAAGTAAAAGACGTGACTGTAATACGGAGCAATACCGTAGAGGGTCAGAGGGTGTCAGACCAGCTCCACAAAACTCCCACTACCAGCACCAACAGTACCCTGTGAATCGTTCCTTTGAGGATGGCCCGAGTTGCTAAATGCATCAGTCACTGAGCTGGCAGCAAAAGGGGTAGGAGAAATGTCTTCTCAGACATTTGCTTCTGGACTCTGATAACTATCAGACTGAAGTTGTCACTAAAATACGTCCAGAGGTCACCAATGGAAATAAAACAAGCCACGATGAGACTTTTCCTCCTTTTATTGAGAGTTTTAAGGCTTGCAAATCTACACTGCGAGGGGAGGAGACATTGGAGCCCTGGAACTTCTCCTGCTCCTGGAGGGCTTCTGGAAAGTACCTCTCTGTTCTTTGTGTCTCCCATTGCCTCTTTTGGCCTTTGGTGTCTTCTCTGCCTTCCTGCTTTCCTCCCTCTTTCTCCCAAACCTCAAGGCAGGCTCACACAACAGCTTGCAGTTCAGGTTTCACTTTTCCCTACTCCACAGACCTGGATCCAAAGAGGCAAGAGGGATGGCTCAAACTGGCAGAAGGACACCTTGCTTCTCTCGGCCAACTGTCTCAGACACCCCAGGAAGTCAGAAGTGGGCAGGATGTGGCTGCAAGCCCCTGGCCTGCACTATTCTGCTCTGCTCTCCTTCTTGCATCTTCCCCCTCCTTCAGACGCTGCTGGGCTCCTCCAGACAGCTGCTCGCTCCAGAAGGCAGCTCTGCCGATGCTCTTTCTACTGCAGCCGGCAAAGCCAAGCTCTTCTCCAGTGTTTTCCATGCTTTTCGGATGGAAAACCACAAGAGGGCTATCACCACCATGTAGCTGGACATTAGCTAAGGAGGACAAAGCTGGTGCTCAAAAGATGGAGTTTTCCAAGGAAACCCTGTCCCTGGACTCTGTCACCAGGGTGCACCCCGTTTCTCTCTGGCTCTTCCACAAGAGAGCCTTTCCACTGGAACCAGTGCTAGGGCTGGAGAAAACCCACCCTCCTCACCCTCCTGGCAGTGGCACAGTTACACTTCTCATTACAAGAACCACCATTTCCTGTCCTTCAGCAAGGACATCCAGGAGCAAGTGGCCCTTGGAGAAGAAAGCACTGAGTACCCTGCCTTGCACAGATCAAAAATAGATCAGCAGCATTTCTCCTGGCTGTGTGAGAACTGGATTTGCTGCACACTGGGCAACAGATCCAGTTTTTGGGGTTCCAAGGCCATGCCAAGACACTACAACAATACAGATGGTATTGAAGATACCTTCACTGCAGTGTACAGATGGTTCACAGATACAGTTATTTTATGAACTCTAGAAAGATACACTTGGACAGATCAGACACATTTAGTTGCTCTGGCCACTTGCTGCTGTTTTCTCAGCCATAAACCACAGCAGGAGACCCTAGAAAACACCCAGGCTATCTGAAGACCTCCTTTCCTCTTGACAGGCACTGGGGACATGAAGTCTGCACTACTCACATTGCAAGGATGGCCTAAAGCACAATGTCCAGATGACCTCCTCCTTAGCCCAGCTGCTGCCCTGGGCTTTGAACACAGGGAAAGAAGATCTCAGAGCTCTGCCTATAGGAAAGAAACTGAAGATCCACCAGACACGATTTAGCTTTGTTTCCTTACGCTATACCCTTCTCCCTCGGACATCAGATCCTTGTTATTGCCCTCACTGTCCTCACAGCCTGTGCCATTTTCCCCATGCTCCTGCCCTCCGTTGCTCATCCTGCTGGGCTCTGAGGAAGGAAGGAAGGCTCTGCTGGGTGGGACGTGGGGGCTTGGAGGTTACCAGGAGCCTGTGGGAAGCTGGCCTGGAAGCTACTGGCTTCTGGGTAACCCACTCAGGGTCACTGCAGTCAGTCAGGCCTGCAAAGCGCAGACAGACCGCGTAACAGAAGCAGCCCTGGTTGTTACTATGGACTGAAAAGAAGCTGTAGACTGAGTAAAAGGGAAGGAGGGAGTTAGCTGAGCTCACACCTTTACAATCAACCCATCTAATGAGTGAGGCATTCAAGGGTTTTTAACCATTCAGAAGACCACTTGGGTTTGGTTTATCATGAATCTCGCATCAGTTTAATTCTTCTAAACAGCACTGAACTAGCAAGCCAAGAGGTCCCACTGGGAAGAAGGGAAAAAAGACGCCCATTTTGGTGTCAAAATGGGCACCTCTACAAGGAAGCAGCATTAACATTATTCATCAACTCCTTTTTTCACATCAGCAGCCTCTTCTTATAGCGAGTGTCACCGTACTTGCAAGCATGACAATTTTGAGAGGCAGAGCCCCTTTTTCTGTCCAGCTTGGCAAAGGCAAGAGCAAGCACTAGAGCTGTCATCAGTCACTGAGTTGGCAGCAAAAAGGGTGGGAGAAATGTCTTCCTATCCTTCAGCGAGGACATCCAAGAGCAGCTGGGCCTTGGAGAAGACTATTCAATTGTCTATGGCCAGCTTGGCAGAAGAACTCAAGGCCCATGTATCTTTCACATAATGTATCCTTCAGTATAATACTAGAAACCGTGCCCATAGGTCAAGAAGACCCTTGCTCAGGTGAAGATCTTGCCCTGAGCATGAGTGCTAGTGCACGTATAGAGTCAGCAGTATTATAATCATATGGAAATAAGATGGCCTTAGAAATGATACCTAAAATTCACAAAGTTCTTAAAGACAGCACAGAGAGTCCCCTTTGATGGGCTTGAGGTTTTGGAAAGCACCTTGCGCAGCAGGGAAATGGATCAGCAGCGTCTCTCTGGGTGTGTGAGAACTGGATTTACTGCCCTCCGGGCAACGAATCAATCCAGTTTTTGGGGCTCCAAGTCCATGCCTGCAGTGCTGTGTACAGCTCTGGGTTGCCCACTAGGACAGTGACATAGTCATAATGGGGAAAGCCCTCAGTGACTTTCCCCCAACCCCTCCCCAGAGTGACCAGGGCAGGTCACAATGCCATGCTGCAGTGTTCACCTGGCACATCCCAGCAACGGCCCCAGTCCCTGCTGGGATTGTGCTGTGCCAGCACAGTGTGCTACTGGGGAGAGCATAGCTTTTCCCAGCAGCCCTGACTGGCACCAGGACACACTTGGTGGCCTCTCTTGAGCCAGACAGCACATTTCTGAGCACCACCAGGGTGTCCCCTGGTGACTCTCCTGGACCTGCTGCGATGGGCCAGTTGAGCTGCTGCCACCGCGCCAGGTGAGCTCCCTCCATGGCTCAGGGCCACGCTGGCTCAGCCGGGCCCCGCAGCAGCCACCTTGCTCATGCCTGCTTGCCTCTGCTCTGCAGGGTCTACCCTGAGCCCGGGCAGCCCGGCTCACTGGAGCCACTGCTGCGGCAGCGGGTGAGGGTGACCCAGGGGCGCAGGAGGAAGAAGAGGGAGCTCCTCCTCTTCAGCGACACCCTGGTCATCGCCAAGGCCAAGTAAGACTTGCGGGCCCCAGCTGCCTTTCCTCTCAAGCCCTGGACCTGGCACCTGGGCAGGGACACCCAAGGAGAGGCCCCAGGTCCCCAGCACCCTGGTGCTGGATGCATCTGTGGCCCTGCCCATGGCAGGGGGACACTAGGGGGAACCCGGTGCGCTAGGCCAGCCCCAGGTCACTCCCTGCCCCTTCTCTCTGCAGATGTGGCATTGCCCCCCGCCCCAAGCTCTGCCTGGCCCTGGGCCAGCTGCAGGTGTACAGCGGCGGGATGTGGGCAGCTGGCGATGAAGCTGAGGAGGAGGAAGGCAAGTCCCTCTTCGTCATCTGGCCCTACGGCTCCTGCGCCATCACCTTCCGGTGAGTCGTGGTGCCGCGTCCCAGCAGAGGCATGGGCAGCGTCTCTGCCCTGCCCCACGGGGCTCTTGTCTCGCCTCTCGGCTGTCCCCAGGCCGGGGAGCAGCCGGCACTCAGGCTCTTCCTTCTCTCTTTCTGCAGCTCCCGGGCCGAGAAGGAGCTCTGCCTCCGTGCGCTCCGTGGGTAAGCCCTGCCTGGCACTGCAGCCAGGGCAAGCCCTGCTCACAGCCCAGGCGCAGGGCCCAGGCGTAGCTGTACCGTGCGGAAATGCCGCTGCCCAGCTGGGGACAGCTGCCCCCACAGCCACGGGCACCTCTTGAGCGGGCAAAGCCGGCGGAGCCGCTGAGCCCGGCTCTGTCCTGCCAACACCTTGCCCAGCCCTGGCCTCAGCACTGCCGCTGCTCTGCGCTCGCCTGCCGGCTGGTACCTGGCTGCTTCGGGGCAGCTTGGAAGTGTTGCGCAGGCTGGCAGGAGCGGGAAGGTAAAGGGGGCTCATCCCTCACCCAGCTCTTTCTCTGCCCCTTCCCTGTCCCCAGGCCACCAGAAGGAGTGGAGGGAGCCCATGTCACCCAGCTGCCCTCCATCCAGCACCTGCTGAGGCAGCTGAAGAGCCGCAAAACTGTGAGTGTCCCTGCTGCCTTGGCTCTGTCCCCAGAGCCTGCACCAGCCCAGCATCAGGTGCAGCGCTGCTCACCTCCTGCTCTCTTCCCCTTGCCCAGGCCATGACGCTAGGTGCCAGCAGCATGAGGAGCCTGCTTGAGGGCCAGGCAGAGGTGAGGATTGCTCGGGGAGCAATTGCAGCCCTCCCCACCCACCTCTCCCTGCGCTCGCCAGGGGCCCTTTCTGCTGCAGGGCTCCTCGGTGAGCACCGCGCATTTCTCGCAGGCTGGTGCAGAGCAGCGGTCACCTCCCGTCCCCTCGGACAGCGAAGGTGGAGGTGGCCACGCGGCAGGTGAGTTTGGAGCAGGTGGGGTGACGACGACGGCCTTTCTCTCCTTCCTCCTCTGGCAGCTGGGCACCATGCTGCAGTGGGGCCGCCGCTGCCCTTCCCGCAGGGCATGTCCATCCCGAGAGCCCTGCTGGGCGGCAGGAGAGAGCTGAGCCCTGGGGCCCCTCGTTCCCAAATGACACCTCTGCCGTGGGCTCAGCGGCGGCAGCAGCAAGGGGATGGCGCTGAGAGGCTGCGGCAGTGCTTGCCTGGCACTGCTCCTCTGCAGTGCTTTTCTCTCTTCTCCTCCCCAGCTGGCAGGACCCACAGCAGCAGGCTGGAGCTGCCCTGGCCCTTTCGACGGCAGGGGACCTCAGCTGCTGCAGAGCTGCCCGGGCCATCGGCCTCTGGCAGCAGCGGGGCTCCCCTCGACTGGCCCCTGGCCCATCTCTGCACCCAGGATGGGCAGCTGCCCCAGCCCAACCAGGTAAGCCACCCCAGCCAGGGGAACCCCGTCCTCTTTTCAGACAGCAGCCTGGACACCAATGGTTTGCTGTGTGCAGATGATAGAGCTCATAGAAGACCTCATGGAGCAGTGGGCAGAGCTCGTGGAGGAGGAGCTGAATGATAACCTGGGTGTGGAGTAGCCAACGCCAGAAACCCCCAAAGTATGTGAAGTCCACAGACTATTCCTTTGGCCCCCATTGATGAACTGTTTTCATCAGCGTTTCTTGGTAGCAGTGATCCGGGTTATAACTTGTTTTTTTAAACAGGCAATTTCCTCTTTCTTTTTTCAATAGATCCGTGTGGGTTTGTACATATGTGTATACATGTGTATATATGTATGGCTAGAGGATAGATAACCGTAAATGTGACCTTCCATCTGCCATGGACCCCAGCAAGTCTTGCAACAGCAGCAGCTTGGTGGCGGCCCAGGACAAGCTGCCTTCTGCTGGAGGGGAACGACTGCTTCTGTTCCATCTGACAAAGCACCTCACAAGTGTTCCCCAAAAACAAGAGGAGACAGAGGAGAAGGCAGGCACCGTTTGCAGCGCAGGAGATCCAGCGCAGTGGCAAGGAGAGCGCTGTGGGCTCTGTGAGAGGCCGTGTCTCTGCTGTTTGACTTGCGACAAGTCATTTCAACCAGGGGGTTCTTCCCTGAGCAGAGGTGGCTGCTTTGATGAGAAGTCTGAGTCTAGGACCGAGCTGCCGTTCCCCAGAGCAGCCCTTTCTTCGCCCATGTTTTGGCCTGGCTGGAGCAGGCCTTCCTGACTCTGTCTTGGGGGACGCCCAGCCCGGAGCTGAGCACCACGGGCCAGCAGCCACCCAGAGCTGCACCCCCAGGGCTGGGGATGCAGAGAAACCAGTTGCTGGCTCCTGCTGTCCAGTGCAAGTCTGTGTTTCATTGGCTTTACCAGAGCAGAACTGTTAGTGTATAAGAAGGAACGTGCTACCTCTCAAGAAAGGAGAGGACAGAAAGGTGAGCTTCCCAGAGGGAACGGCTTCGTGCTCTGCTGTGAGCCAGCAAGTGTTGCTCTGGATCAATGTGGGCATCTCATACCACCACATTCCATGAGTTTTGAGCCGTTATGGAAAGACGGTGCAGGATGGCACTGTTTGTACCCGGGAGAAGTAAGAGAAGAACCCAAACAAAGAAATGCCCTTGAAATCTGGGTCGAATGCAAGATGAATCCCGTGACAGGCTCTGCTGAAGGGCTGTTTTCCTCTCTCCGGTTGACAAAGATCTCTGGCTCTGTGGGACAGACAGGTGGGCTGGGTGCCAGAGGAAGCTGCCAGAGGTGTGTAACTCTGTGGTCTTGTGTCTTTCCAGACACTGGGGTCATGGGAACCAGAAATGCCTTCTCCAGTGTTTTGCAAGCTGTTGCAGAGCCTGGCAGCCCCATGGGTGAAGGTTAAAGCTCTGCACCAGTAATGGTTTTGTGCAGCAGCCCTGAATTTTGCAGAGGGTTAGGGCTTATTTGACACATCTGAGCCTAGTCACCGTTGTTGTGGAGCCACAGATCCATGTGACAGCTGGGTACTTGTGGATGCTGAAAAGCTGCTATCAGAGGGATTTTCTCAGGTTCTCACAATATTCAGTGAGAATCCTGCCTTTCTCATGCATGTTATGAAAAACAGTAGGATGTTTTTTGTAAGCTGGACCAATACCTGGTGTTTTGCTAAGTTCTGTTTATGGTGCATTGGAAAAATATTTTGAAATGGGTGTTGTAGGACTTTAGCCAATCACCCTAGGAGATGGGTGATCACTGACCAATCACCCTGTGGGGCTAGGGTATATAAAATGGGGTTGTAAATTAATAAAGTTGCTTCTTTTGCCTGCTGTTGCTGAATTTGTGTGTTGCCGCATCTCTCCACTCCCACTATAAACAGCAACATGTACTGGTAGCTCTCTTGTCCTGAACTCAACCATCTTGGGTTTTTCTTTTGTTTTGATTTTTTTTTTTTTTTTTTTCTAGTGAGCTCCTTCTGGACCTGGGCCTACAAACTTCACCTTCTTGCGTAACCACAAGGCAAATTCCTACAGGTGAGGCTCATGAGGCCCTTTCCCATGGCACTGAGTCCATAGGAGGCGTTAGGCAGGTGGAAGAGCAGGGTCGCTCGGCTGGGTTCCAAAATGAAATCAGTTGTTACATTCAGAGAAGCATGGTTGCCTTCATGCTTCTGCCATTGGTCCCTTCTACAAGTCATGCTGCAGAAGGTTGCACAGACTTGCAGCCAAAGGTGCCTCACTAACAAAGAGCGATGTTTCCTTAGCAGGATACAGGCCAGGAGAGGAGATCTTTGGCCTCCAATTCATGCAGGAGTTGTCTTGAATCTTCTGCACCGTACACCGGTCACACAGTGGCAGCAAGAGGACTCTGTTCCTCTCAGGATGTCCTTGGTAGGGTCAAACCCTCCACGTACGGGGCAGGGATGTACCTACGCAATCCCTGGAGTTCTGTAGGGCTCAAGCAGCGCCAGCATCTCCTCAGTGGCTCTAGTGCAGAATCCAGCCCTTGTCTGGGAGCACACAGGGCCAGGTGCTGTCTCCTTCTCAGGGAAAGCGCGGCCCTGCTGAGGCCTGCAAGAATAAGGATTTCAGGCTTAAGGTCACTAAAAGAACACGGTGACGAAGAAGAGAAGATGAAGTAAATGATCACCAGAGGTCACGGAAGACCACCGAGGGGAGTAAAGGCCCTAACCCGAATTTTATTCCGCATGCTTGGACTATGTAAATGAATTCCAGGAACCCTTAGGCATAAGACTGCACTTTCTAAGAAATATAATAAAGAAAAATAAATCATGTTTAGCCTGCATATAAACTATGTCCCTATCTTGCACGGGTACGCGCATTTGGAGGAGTGATCCCCTGTGCGCCTGGCGCTGCAAAATAAAGAGTGCCTGCTTAATAACTCTGATATACTGTGTAGCACTTCATGTCAGTGGTGTGGTGAAGGTCGGGTGGAGAATGAAATCAATGAGGAAGACTACAGCCTTCATCATGGAAGACCACCAGAGAGACCCCCCCCAGGACAGAGAACGCATGCGCTAAAGCAGGAATGCCCCTTCCAAGAACTAATGACAATGACCCTCCCTTTTCTTGGAATAGCTATGAATATGTATTAGGATAACAAGTATAAAAGAGGATCTGTTGTTGCGTCGGGTGTGCGTGTTGGTAGAGCGAAGACTCCCGGCGCACTCAGCGCTGTTTACTTGCCTTTTATTAACCCCACATAATAAACATAAACATTATTCATGTTTATGTTATTCATAACAATAACTTTTGGCTATTTAGTTTCTCACTGCTCCATACCACACTTGCTTTTACCTGGGCATGTGAAAATACGTTTTAATAACTGTGACATATGTCGAGAATATGTTGCGACAACCGGTGTCGTCGTAAACTGTTTAAATATATATATATATGCAGAAATGTATGTTCAAACACACATCAGCTCGAAACCGCACATCGTGCTGCTTGAGTCTAGAACAGGCCTCAGCCTCCTCTCCCGGGCACCGTGCGCGGGGAGCGGGCAGCCGAGGGGCCAGCCGGGGCCGGAGAGCGCTGCCGGCCACGGTTGCCAGTCGGAAGTGCCCGCGGTTGCTATAGGGAGGGGGCCGGCGGCCCGGAAGGGGAAGACGGGCGCTTCCGGGCCGGGGGACGCAGCGCCGGGCCGGTGCGGAGCGGAAAGGGGTGAGCGGGGAGGGGGGGACGCGGGCGGGTGTCCCTGTGGGTGTGGAGGGGGCAGTGCAGTGCAGTCCCTAGAAGGGCGCCATGGCGTCGTGGAGAGCGGGGCTTGGAGAGGAAGGGGGTGTGCGGGGGGGGCTTGAAGGAGGCGGAAGGGACGCGGGTGGGATCGCGGGAACACGGGCGGGAGGAGGGGACGGGGAGCCCGCGGTGAGGGAGTGGCGGGGCCCCCGGCGGGGCCGGGTGTGGGGCGCTGGTGAGAGGACACCCGTAGGAGGCGTGCGGCGGGATGCGCTGCAGGAGTGGGCGCGGAAGCGACCCGAAGGAACGGAGCTGTTCTGTGCCGGCGGCTCCGTGCTGTGCGCTGGGAGGAAGGAGACCGAGACCCCTGTGTGACTGACGGTGCCCTCGGGGGTGGCTGCCGTGCTCGCCTTCTTAGCCTCCCTCACTTACGCTGCCAGGCTTCTCTTAGTGGCACCAGCTTGTCTGTTAAATCCCGTCCAGTGCTGTTGGAGCTTCAGTGGGGAGAACCGCCAAAAAAAAAGGGAACTTTGCTTCTGTCCAAGCCCCAAGCTGTTGCCGCTGCCCTTCAGCCCTGATGTGGGCTGTTACTCGTGCATGGCCACAGCAGTTCTTGTCCTGGCTCTGGAGGTGCCGGTGTAAAGATCTAGGTAACAAGCTCCTGCCAGGCTGTCCAGAGGTGCTAACCTGTCCCTGCAATAGGTTTCCATTTTCATGGATCATGATGCTGGGGCATATGTTAATGTCAGGCTGTTCTGTCACTCACAACAACTGCTTAATACTAACAGTGTTGTGTCACAGATGGTAAAGGTCCTGCTGTGAGAAGGAGAGGAGGGCTTCTGTTTTCCAAGACAAGTCCCTAATCACTCCCCTGCCCAAGCTCCACAGAGTGCTCAGACATCTGGGCAGCTCCTTGCAGAACGGGATGGGTCAGGAGCAGGTTAATGTGGAAATTAATTGTGTCTTTGGGTTCAGCTCCCCTTTGCCCCTTTACTCTCAGCCCTGCAAACTCTGAATTTGAAAAGTGACAGTGCACAGGCTGCTTTTTGCTGTGGAAGTTCCCCTGAAGGTTTGTCCTTTGGGCTTCCATGTCCAAGAAAACTTCATCAGAGTGGCAGAACTGGAGCCCCAAGGCTAGGCAAAGCTGCATCCTTTTACCAGAGATCCTACAATTTTGGTTGAACAGCTGTGAGGAATATTACTTTTATTTTCTAAAACCACAGAATTGGTTTAATAGTGTGCTAGAAGAATGTGCTTTGTTTCAGGTGCATAAAAATACACCAACATACACATAATTAACTGCAGTTGAAGAGGGTATCTTGTCACATAGGAAAACAAATAACGTAATGTGCACCTGGACATTTGCAATGTGCTAAATCATCTTCATAACTCAGGGGTTTTGGTTTTTTGTTTTCTTTCCTTCAGCAAGAGAACATGAATTCATCAGGAAGGAAAAGAGGAAAGCCCAACAGAGGAGGAGGAAGAGGGAGAGGAGGAGGTGGAAGAGGAGGTGGAAGAGGAGGAAGCAGCCGTGGCCATTCAAACAAATCTCAGCTTGGTGGAAATAGGAAATGTTCAACCAAAATTTGGGATGACGGAGATGATTTTTGTCTCTTTCAAGAACCAAAACAGGAGTCCAGGTCTTTCTGTAATTTGGGGGAGTTTGGCATAGAGATGTTTAGGGTTCTTTGGGGATGGTTTTTGATATCTTTGAATATACAGGAGTGAATGGGTGATGAAGCTGTTTCAGTATGAAGCAGTTTTTACACATCTTAATTAATATTTTTAACAGTTTATAGCTAGGAAAGTTTTGTTGGTTGTTTTGTTGTATTTTTTTAAATAGAACCTCTGATTTTTCTTCTTCGGTCATAAAGTAATTTGAGAACATCTTTGATCAGGAAACACTAATAAACACAGGATACTCATTTTTGTGTTACAAAGCTGAAGCTGGGCCATGAAAATAAGCAATTAAAAATTAATTTAGTATCCCGAATGTATTCTGGTCAGTCTAGCTTAGAAATACGTGATTGTACTGTACTCAGGCAACAGCTTTACCTAGGAAAGTGTTTATTAATAATCACTTTGGATATGACATATTTGCATGTGTGTGTGTGCACAGACACACGCATACTGATCACATAAGACCGAACCCGATTGAATAATCCTTGGGAGATGTCTTATTTTGGTTTTCTTGTTTCGAATTAAAAGGTTGGGTCCTAACACATCCCAGTTCAGTCAGGATCATTTGAGCCAGGCAAATAAGTCATTGTTGTGTTCTGTTTTAATTTTTAGGTCAAATGCCTCTGTCAAAAGAGGAGGGCAAACAAAACAGAGACCTGAAGCAAAAATGCCTCTGCAGACCATATACATGACATCAGAGAATCAGAGAAGAGTGAAAGAACTTCTTCAAGAGCTTCAAGGGCAGGAGCTGGCTCCTGAATCAGAGTTAGTTTAAATGGAGGCACTACTTCTAATTCTTCTAGATAAGCATGCTTTAACAGACACACTGTTATAAAACAGTGTTCTTTTTTCCCCATAACTTTTAATTTCTCTCAAATACCGTGGTTTTTAGTCTGCTTTGTTCTATCATATTAACTCTGGGAAAGGGGTAGCAGAATTCTCCTCCTAAAACTGCAGAGGCAGAGTTTTGTGTCTACTCAGCAGTGTAATTTTGTTTCATTTTAATTTGATAACTCTTTTTATCAGAGTAGCTGGTTCTGGCGAAGATGAGAACGAACTTGATTACCTTGATGATGAACAGTGCTGGTCAACAAATCAAGAAGTTTCTGACATGATAAGAAGGTCATCTGCTGAGCCAGCTGAGCACAGAATTGTGGAAAGTGAAGTGTCTTTGTTTGCTGTACACAAACTCTCCAGGTAAATAATCTGTGTCCCGAAGAGGTAAAACACTAGTCTCAATACTGTAAGCCCTGAGTGCTTGGAATTCCTCTTGACTCCAAGGAAGTTCTGTGTGCCAGACTGATGAATTTGTATCTCCTACAATTTTAATCCTCAGCTAGATGAGTTTAAAATAATGGTTTTGTGAAAATAAATCAGCCTTTTTTCAGTGAAATTTTCAGTTCTTTCTGCAAGACAATGAAACAGATATTGGGAAAGCTCAGGGAGCATTGCTGTTATATGTTTCTTCCAGGTAGGTAGTGCTTCAAAACCTTCTAAGTGTTCTTCGTCCATTTTGCTCAGATATGAGCACTTACTATTTTTTCTTTATTTGAGAGTGTTTTATATGTGAGAGGACTCAGCTTTTTCTGAATAGTTTAATTTATGTAGCTCATCTGGGAAATCTAATCCTGTAATTTATGTGCTACATACTGAGGTGTGAGATAGTTGCCTCGTAAACTAATTTGTCACCTTGTAAGCAACTGACTAGCATTCACAGACACCAAATTGCTGTCTGCCATTGTCATTTAAAGTAGTGTAGTAATAGTGTCTCATGCCATACATGTTTCCTTACTGTAAGCCTAATGAAGCAGATCCACAGTCATTTTGCTTCATACAGATCTCTGCAAGTCAGTTGTTGCCATGTTGTCTCTGTTTTATTGCAGGTATGGTTTTGACAGTGAGCGTTGTAGGACAGTACTGAGATCCTGCAATGGTAATATTGGGGCATCGTTGGAGTATTTGTTATTGCAGTGCTTTACAGAAAGATATGGAGAGAAAATGCAGGTTTCTGCAACAGCTGCTGAAGCCAGTCAAGAAGAATGTTTAGAACAGAGACAAGAAGAGGCTTTTGCCCTGAAGTCAATCTATGGAGAAAAATTTGTAGAAAGAATTCAAAACCGTGTATGGACTTTTAGTTTGGAATTGGACTACCTAGCAAACAGGCTCAGCAAATCTAAACAAAAGGGTGGTTGTACTAGGGACACAACAAAGCAGACTTCAAAAGAAATATGTAAATTTTATCTCCAAGGAGGCTGCAGGTTTGGTTCAAAATGCAGATTTGGACATGAATTCCCTCCGAACCACCCACTGAAACCAACCAGGAACTCTGTAGATGACGCTCATCTCAGACCTAACGGTGATGGTCCCATATATGAACTTGAAGTAAGATTTCCTGAAGAAAACAAGTATCCACTTCAGGCACCTCTTGTGGCATTGTATTCCACTGATGAGAATCTACCTCTTGCTTGCCGTTTACACATTGCTGAATTCCTCTTCGGGAAGGCGTTGATAGCTGCAGAGTCTAATGAACCAGTGGTGTACACCTTAGTGACTTGCTTAGAAGATGAATTCGAAATAAGCGAGTTACTTAAGAATACTCACCACAAGTATAGTGTTCCTCCTGTGTCCCCTCTGGCAACACCTTTGGTAAAGCTACAGACAGAGAGTGCATCTGGTTCAAATCGAGTCTCTGAAGGTACACCAAATTTTCCTCTATGGTTTCTGAGCTAAGAACAGTCAACAGGATTAAAAAAAAAAAAAAATCAGGAGAGAAGGCAGAAAGCCCAGTTCAGGCATCTGTTCCAGTTCTGTGTCTGGAAATTAAGGTCATGTGGTGAGCCAGATCCATAATCTGTCTGTGTCTTGGGAAGTCCCTTCCATAATAGAACTGCAGCAGAGAGGTTTTCTGCTGGTAAAAAGTTGGCAGAGTGAATGATTCCTGCACAATCAATAAAAAGCCATTGAGAGATGTGGTGTGAGCTCACCAAAACTGACCAGAGAAGTGTGCTTGGAAGGGAACAGGGAAGGTCCTTTGCAAGCTTTGGTGCATCTGCTACTTATCAGTTTAGAAAAATAATTTTTTTCAAAAAACTGATTTTATAAAGGTAGATTTAAGGCTCAGTAAATGTTGCAGGCTGTTCTAGAATGTTGTTCAAGGTATCATCCCTTTTTTTGCATGCGAGTGCAACTAGGTTGGTTTCACAGGGGGAGAGTTGGGACTGTGTCACTTATGGCAGGGTGACAGCAACTCTATCACATAGATGACCTTCAAGCTCTCAATTCCAAAACTGTTTTAGCTAAGGCAAATTCTTCTTCAGGAGTTTTCAGGGACAACTGCATCATGTTTTAGAGCACCTAAATAGTGACAGCCTATTTTTTTGTTATAGTAAAACAAATTATTTCTTTTTTTTTTTTTAACAGTTCCACATAAAGACACCTTTGTTCCAGAAACTGAAATCAAGAGATTCCAAATAATCTGCCTTATGTTATAAATTCTTCTATATGTTATAAAATACCTTGTTAGGTAAATGTAGCCTTAAAACTTTCAAGCCTTGGCTTACTCTCTGAGTAAATCCCACCAGTTGATAGGCAGGAGGCACCAAATTACCCAGTCCAGTTTCAGCCTTGGTTTAAAAGTACTTGACAGTGGCTTAACACTTAATGTTACAGTGTAGTTTTAATTAATTTAAGCTAGTGCTGCCATTACAGTCTTGTGCTCCATGGAAGTGGTTACGTGGTGAATTGGAGAGGGGAGCTGAGACACATGTTAAATGTTCAGGAAGGTAAACCAGCTACCAGGCTGGTTTACTGTGTGGCCACCCAGACCTTGATGTTGCAGAGTACAGCTGGTGTAGGGGTAGTGACAAGTGGGTTGGAGGTGGAGAAACTGTGGTTTGTTTGATGGGTGAAGGGAGGTTTGCTGATAGTGTTGAACTAAATGCATGTCAAAAACAGAGCAGACCCTCAGCTCCACTCTAACAAGGTTCTTTGTTGAGAATGGGAATGCTGCTGGAACGTACGACTCTTTTCTGCAGTCCTGTTCCTTAGTAACAAGAATACATAACTGTATAATCTCTTTCTCAGCAGTGGCAGAGCCACAGGAAGAGGAGGTGGCAGAAGAGGAGGAGGAAGATGAGCCTGAACAAGTTGTTGTGGAGAACGAGAGTTACGTGAACCTCAAGAAAAAGCTTTCCAAAAAGTACAATGAGCGGGCAAAGACTCTGTATAATGAAAATGTTAAAATCTGCACACAATTTCGTCTGAGAAAGGTATAATATACAGAACAGAGGATCTGTTTTCATTCTTCCTTTAGAGAAATAAATAGTTAAGCCACAGGCTGCTTTTTAAATAGTTCTGTTGCACTCCAGAGGTGTTCTTACTGCCATGCTATCTGGTTTTGTGCATTAGTCTTCTAGGCACTTCCAGTCCATGTTGTATGAAAGACAGAAGCTCCCTGCATGGCAAGAGAGAGAAACAATTCTTGATTTGCTCAAAAGCCACCAAGTTCTTGTTGTGAGCGGCATGACAGGGTAAGAGTGTGCATGCACGTACAGACTTTATGTATCAAAGTATACACAGAAGGACGTGAAATATCCATGTCCTGAAAAGGTTAGGGTTGTGGTCCATCTGTGACCAGTGACAGTAGTCCTTGGTGAACTTCATGTGAAGGATGACACTAACGAAACAAAGCAAAATTCAAGTTCAGGTGGAGTGCAGTCATCTTAATTTACAGGGATGGAAGGTGTTGGATTTGTGGTTTGGTTGGGTTTTTTTTAATTAGTCCCTGACTTTGTCATGCAGATGTGGTAAAACCACTCAGATTCCTCAGTTTATTTTGGATGCTTCGTTGCAAGGATCTCCAAGCGGAGTTGCAAACATCATCTGCACTCAGCCTCGCAGGATCTCTGCCATTTCTGTGGCTGAACGTGTAGCCAAAGAAAGAACAGAAAAGATTGGACTCACTGTTGGATATCAGATCCGTCTAGAAAGTGTAAAGGTATATAGGCTTTGCTTGTTGGTTTTCATTTAGTTCTACTAACATGTGCTTGGTGCTTTTCTAGCACACAGAATCTCTGCCCTATATCTGCCATCTAGTGAGATAAGGAAGTCTGTATCACCTGTCTTTCATATTATATTATGAAATTTATTCTATATTTTATTTCATCTCAAGTTGCACAGTCCACTTTTACAGAATGAGGGTAGAGTACTATGCCTTGTATTGTTTTGCATTCTGTTGGGACAAGTGAGGGACTCTGGTAGTATAAATAATGCTTCTGCCCTCTGGAAGGCTACTGACTTCATTTCCACTTGTCTCCATTTCTGTTTGTCTCCCAAGTGGAGATTGAAGGATTAAAGCTTCAGTCAAACAGAAGGGGGGGCTGACTGCTGTCTTAGAAATGAAATTTTGTCTACATTGCAGCTGATTGCTTTTTCTAAGAACAATGTTAAAAATAATGATTCACTTAATCTTTTTGGGGACAAGGATTTGAGTTGCTTATCAGAAAGGAACTTCCACAGGAAAAAACAGTTCAGATTTTTTGTTTACCCCCTACAGTTAAAAATGCTTCTTGGTAAGAAATAGGTGTTCTTAGGTTTTAATCAAAGAAAAATCACTCAGCCCTTCTCTATCAGGGATTGCTTCTTCCCTTTCTGCCTAACCTGGCACTCAGCTGAAACCAAATGTTTCAGAGCAATACATGTTCTCTTTCCTCTATGTTAAGTTGCACAAAGCCAACTGAATGCTTTGTCTTACTGTTGAAGTCCTCAGCTACCAGACTCTTGTACTGCACTACTGGTGTGCTGTTGAGAAGGCTGGAAGGAGATCTGACTTTGCAGGGAATCACGCATGTTATTATTGATGAAGTTCACGAAAGAACAGAAGAAAGGTAAATAATCTCTTATTCCATAAGCAAAATGAAAAAACATAGTCAGAAGGATAAAGGAGACTTAAGGTGCAAGTAACTGAAATCACACTTATTGATCTTGTGGTGGGTAACCCGAGATGGTGGAAGAAAGCTGGTTTTAGGTTCTCTCCTTCAGCCAGTAGGAAGTTGTGTTGCAGCAGCTTGCAAAAAAAGCAGGTCTGTCTGAAATTTCTGTGCCCTAGTCTGCCATTGCATAGCACTGGTGTTGAAAAGAGATTTTTGATGGGGCTGGAGAGTTAAGCGACTTCTTAACCACAGTTGTCTGGTTCTTATTCTTCCCTTGTTTCAGCTTTTACCAAATACCCTAATTCTTCACATGCCATTTTGGGTATTATTTCTCCTGATGCCAGCTTCAGCGTATCTTGCAGAGTATCTGCAAGGGACAAGTTCTTATATTTTCTACCAGTGTGTAGATTTTACTAGTTCTAGACAGTCTTACCCTATCCTGTTCCAGCCTCCTGCAGTTTTACCCCACTTACCTGCTGAAGCCAAAGCGAAAGATAATGTCTGTCAGTATCTCTGTAAACTAAGTGGCAAGGATCCTTTTCCTTGACGTTTTCCTTGTGGAACACTGCAATTCAGTGCATTTCCAGGAGGCTTTGACTGTGACCTGTTATTCTACAGCTCAGATTATATTTTAGCCCTATGAAAAGATTTGTATCTCTCAAGGATTCTTCATCCTTTTAATCTAAAATCAAATTGAGTCAGTCTTCTAGATATGCCATAAAAGGTATAAATATTTAGGGAAGAATACAGTGAGCAGGGAAGATAGGGTGAGTTTGAATAACCCTTCCAGTGAGAAAAAGGAGAAAAAAAAGATCTCATTTGTTACTTTGAATTAATTTGTTACCTAATGTTCTTGAGTTGTTGTTAATGTAATTAATTTATAAGGTAGCTAGAGCTTTTTGTTGCTTAAATGAATTTGCCAAGTAATTCTGACACTCTAGTAAGGGAGAACCAAAAATAAGCAGATTGCCTTCCATTAATTTACTGGATTATTAGCTTCCAGCCATAATGAGAAGCTCACACTTCTGTGACATTATTGTTGTGCTACTGAAAACACCAGGAAGGTAGACAGAATGAGGAGAAAAAAGAGACTCTGAAAGTTAACACTGAAGAAATTCATATGTCTTTTTGCTTGTTTTTTTCAGTGACTTCTTGCTGCTGGTTTTGAAGGATATAATGGTTCAGAGGCCAGACCTGCGCATTATACTAATGAGTGCCACCTTGAATGCAGAGCTTTTTTCTCAATATTTTCAATCCTGCCCTATTATTAACATACCAGGTAAAAACAATTCATTTTTATTTTGTCACATTCGTTGGTTTAGGGGTTGTGTTCAGTATTTCTGCTTGCAGAGTGTTTCTCAAGTGCAAGGGGCTAATTTACAAAGTGGCAGGATTAGGATTTAAACAAGAATTATGATTCCAGGGGCTTTTAGAATGCAAGACCAGTGAGATTTAGGAACACGAGACTTGGAAATGGAGCCTTTCTTTGTGCTGACTCTATACCATGTGTGCATGACACATTCATGGTTCCCCAACTTGGTTTCACCACAGCTGAAGGCTCTTTTCTATCCTTGTGAAAAAGCAGCAGTGAGAGGATCCAGGTGGATGTGTACACATTTAGCCAAATGTGTCTTTAAATTGCTGAGTTATTACATGGAGCATGACAGAAACATGTAACCTCATGGATACGTTCCCATAAGTGTATTGGCCCTTCTCTAACTGTATAAGAGCCATGTTACCAAACCATGCTTGGAAATCATCCACTCTTTGTCCTAGACAGAAATTGTGTTGAAGAGTGCAGTGCAGTATAGATTGAGAGCTGTGAAGCCAGTGTATGACATAATAACCTGTGGGAAATGATAACCAGCTAGGGTTTTTTCATCTTTTCTGTGTATTGTGTGGCATGTAGATTTATTCTTATGTTTCCTTTTAGGTCGGACTTTTCCTGTGGATCAGTTTTTTCTGGAAGATGTGATTGCCATGACAAGGTATGAAATTGCCAAACCTTGTCAGTTATATTTGGGCTTTGAGGTTGCACTGTTGACCTTGAGACTGCAGTATTTCTGTGCATAGATTTAAAAATTAAATCCTCTCAAAACTCTGCCCTCACCTGCAGTCTCAGAGTTCCATTAAAGCTGCAGTGGGGTCTAGGATCTCATACCGAATCAAGCCTCCCTGCATTAGGTACCCCATAAGTACTCAAGAACAGTTGAGATTTGCCATGAAGAGTTTGTTAGTGGTTGTGCTTTATTTGTTTCAGTGGTGCTTACACATTGGCAAGCAAAAGAAATTTGAAAGTAGATTTCAGCACTGAAGATGAGGAATGCAGGATACAAAACAATTCCTTTTTTTAAGCCCTGTCTTTGCAGCTCAGATACCAGATTTGTAGTTACTGGAGAGTCACAGCTGCTTAGATATTCCAGATAGTAAATTGATCGACTGTTGTAAGTTACTTGAGGATTGTTGCTCTGAGCTGCCTGCTTAGCTGTCAGGGTGAAGTTTGCAGTCCTACTCTTTCACACCACAGCTTTTAGAAGACTAACATCCCAGTATGGAAGGACACCTTGACCTTGATATTGTCTATGGTTTTGCAACCCACTTCTACAAAGTACCTCTCAGAATTATATATAAGTACTTTTGATAGCCTATCTTTGTAGCTAATTATTAGAAGGGGAATGTTAGGCTTCTTTCCACACCAGTAGATGTTTTTCTGCTGTTCAGGTATGTTTTAGAGGACAGTAGTCCCTACAGGCGCAAGACAAAGCAAGAAAACAAACAGAATGGAAGACACAAAAGAACTGCATTTGAAGAAGTAGAGGAGGACCTGAGACGTGCTGGCATTCTGGGAGACACTGACACAGTTGTCAGAGATTCAGACCCAGACCAAAAATTAACTCTGAAGCAGCTCCTTACACGATATAAAGGTGAGATCCTTCTTAAATGTAATAAATTGGCATATAACATTTGCCAGCCAACACAGTATGTTAGTGTGTAATATTGTATGTTGAACGCATATATAGAATTTGGAGCTTTGTACTTGTGAAGTTAAGCAAGTCACTACTTCTAGGTGAGACCAGAAACCTCCTGCCAGCTTAAAAAAAAAAAACAAAAAAACCAGAGAGAACCCATTGTTCTCTTAAACTCAAACAAACATATTGGCTGAAAACAGTTCTTAGCATCTGAAAATGGAGACTTGTCAGCTACAACTTGTTCCCATCCCTTTTCAGATGCCTCATTAGTTCCACTTTCTTCTCTGTATCTGTTCTTGCTGGAGCAGCTTTACTTAAAGCATAGCATATATCTCCCCACTGACACTTCAGCATCACAAGCCTTCCATGAGAAATTCAGTTGCCTGTAAATAGCTTAATTACAGCAACGGACTTTCTATGAACTTCTCACTTTATCATCATCAAAATCCTCCTTGTCCTGAAGAGTTCCCCCCTTCACAGTCTTATGGTAATCTCCACAGTGGTATTGAGTGAGAGCCATTGCTTAAAAGTTTCAGATACACACTAGACAGTTACCATCTCATAAGAGTAAGGGAATCTGGGTGTCTTTTTGAGTTGCTGTAAGAAGTACTGTAAGGGAGAAGCTTGAGAAGCTATTCCTGGAGGTATCTGTAAGTGGCCATATGAAGGCCTTCAGCCCCCCCCTTACCACTAGCATGTGTGCGTGTCATTTTGCTAGTAGATGAATCAAGGCTGTGCACAAGGCAGGTGTGAAGCCCCCTAAGGCCTGAGAAAGGAAGGGAAGAGCTGAAACAGAGGAAAGCATGCAAGAGGTAATGTGACGCGTTGAGTCACTTACGGAGCTCCCTCTGTCTGGTTTAAGACAGATGCTGTTTAAATCAAGGTGTGGTTGGTTGGTGCAGCCGCACTGGCTCGATGCATCTGGCAGATGTTTTTTACAAGAGATGGACTTACTGTGTATTTTATTTCTTTTTTTCCCCAGGGGTTAACAAGGCCGTGTTGAAAACAATGTCTGTCATGGACTTGGACAAAGTTAATCTGGAATTAATTGAAGCCTTGCTGGAGTGGATTGTTGCTGGCAGACATTCATACCCACCAGGTAATTTCATTGTCCTCGAGAGATAAACAGAAGTATATTCAGGGAGGGCTGTGTGTTTATAGACAGCTCAAAGCTAATGTTTTGCATGGAGGATTTCTGTAGTTACTGACTATTAAAACAAAAATCCAAACCAACCAACCAAAACAAAACAAACAAAAAAACCCCCAACAAAACAACAACAAAAACAGTGTTCTGTCTTAGTAACAAAGCCTCTGATATCCATGGGATGGGAAAGGTGAGAGACTTGTCTGCTTTGGAAAGTCTTTGTTGAGGGACTGTTGCAGTCTGTGTGGTTTTGTACAATAATTGCAAAACAGAGCTGGAATTTTGACTTGGGCCTTCTGCACATTGATAAAATGTCATGCTGCCCTTTCTGTTGAGTGACTTTTATGTTATTTTTTTTACATGTATAGGTGCTGTGTTGATATTTTTGCCTGGTCTAGCAGAAATCAAGATGCTTTATGAGCAGCTCCAGTCTAATGCTCTTTTTAATAACAGGCACAGCAAGAGGTAAGGCAGAAAACCTCCAAAACTATTGGTCTTCACCCATAAATAAAGAGTGGCTTCCTCCACAAAACCTACCTTTATCCAGGGTTAAAGAAAAGATATTAAATGTGATACAAAGTCTTGACTCTAGTCAGGGTAATTTCTTTTCTACTACCTTATTGGCTTTTTGTGATTTTTTTTTCTTTCTTTCTTTCTTTTTTTTTTTTTTTTCCCTTTTTCTCTTCAACTCAGGAATGTTAGTTGTTGAAGTTCTTGGAGGCCCTAGTCATGAGTGGTCTCCATTTTATGCTCTGCATGATCCAGTGGACTGTTGAAAACTTCACCATGGATCTTGTTCTGTTTCAGAATGTCCGCTGAGACATACTCAGTTGTGGTTGCCTTAGATTGTTACATGGAGATGTAGTCTCTTGACTAAACAATTTTTACATAGATGTCCATAGCAAGGTTAGATGGAGTAATTTCTTCCAGTTTAGCATTGTAAATGGCAGATTCTAGACTTAAAGAGGCAGAATTTTTGCTCAACTGTATTCTGAGAGCGGTCCCTTCTGTAAACTTCTCCACCTTCCCTTCAAATATGTATCAGAAATAGTGTGGCCAGCAGGACTAGGGAAGTGATTGTTCATTTATATGCAGTGCTTTTAAGACCACACCTCAAATACTGGCTTCAGTTTTGCCTCCCTCACTACAGGAAATATATTTAGGTGCTGGAGGTTGTCCAAAGAAGAGCAACAAAGCTGGTGAATGGTCTAGAGAACAAGTCTTATGAGAAGCAACTGAGGGAACTGGGATTGCTTAGTCTGGAATAAAAGAGGCTCAGGAGAGACCTTATTGCGCTCTACAACTACCTGAAAGGAGGTTGTAGTGAGGTGGGGGTTGGGCTCTTCTACCGAGTAACAAGAGATAGGACAAGAGGAAATGGCCTCAAGTTGCACCAGGGGAAGCTTAGATTGGAAGCATTTCTTCACCAAAAGGGTTATCAAGCATTGCATCAGGCTTCCCAGGGAAGTGGTGGAGTCACCATCCCTGAAGGTATTTTGAAGGCATGTAGATGTGGTACTTAGGGACGTGGTTTAGTGCTAGCTTAACGGTTGGACTCAGTGGTCTTAAGGGTCTTTTGCAACCTAAATGAGTCTGTGGTTCTGTGTCATAAAGGTGATACAGCAGAGGGGTTTGCTGGTTTTCTATTGCTTTGAATGGCTGTGGGCAGCGTCTAGTTCTAGCAAGGGAATGCTGTGTGCAGGTTGTTCCCAAGAGGGAAAAGTCTGGATATGCACTGAACATGCTGTCTCATTGTCTCTCCAGGTGTGTTGTTTATCCACTTCATTCTTCACTGTCTAGTGAGGAACAGCAGTCTGTGTTCCTCAGGCCTCCTGCAGGAGTTATCAAAATCATCATCTCTACAAACATAGCAGAAACATCTGTCACCATTGATGATGTGGTCTATGTGATTGATTCTGGAAAAATGAAAGAGAAAAGGTACTGGGATTCCTTCTTCATGGCTCTGTAATTTAGGAAACTGCTCTATGCCTTGAGCTGCATACTTTTGCTTTCCAAAGGGCTGGGAAAAATTTGAAGGAACTTGATCTGCGGAGATCTGCTGCAAGGTGGAGGAAGCCAGTCAGATTCAACTGCAGGGGTGGGAATTATGTCCATACAGAAGCTGGCAGCATCTGCCTGCTCGACAAGCCTGTTCATTTTGCATTTGTGAATAAAAGCCTTTCTTTTTCCTCCTGTAGATACGATCCAAGCAAAGGAATGGAAAGTCTGGAAGACACATTTGTGTCCAAGGCCAGCGCTTTGCAGAGGAAAGGGCGAGCAGGCCGTGTGGCCTCAGGCGTCTGCTTTCATCTTTTCAGTAGCCATCACTATAACCATCAGCTTATAAAACAGCAGTTACCAGAAATACAGAGAGTGCCCTTGGAGCAGCTTTGTCTGAGGTGAGCTGCTGTTCCTGTATTGGCTTAAAAAGCCAGCGTGCAGAATGTTCTTCCTCCACTGGAGGGAGCACCTGGAACACCATTACTGAGGTGTTTCTTCAGTGTTTACAAATGTTGTGAAACCAAGAAGCTTACTCTGGAGATCTAAGACTCTAGAGTTGACTGGTTGCTTTGATCTTACTACACATTGCCTCTGCATCCGCAGCCCGCTCTGATCACACCCCTAATCACACCCTCCACCAATTGTCTGTACTTCTTCACATTCCTTAGCCCTTACCAAAAAAAAGATAAGTCTCTCAGATCTCTCATCACTGGAGAAGACAGTTGCATTCCTTTACTCCAGACCCACGGTAGATATTTGTCCTTTCATGCTGTAGACTCTCCTGCAGTGTTTCTGCGTAGCATAGTGCAGTAAAGCCACAACCTGGATCAAGCACATAAATTAAGAGACTCTTCCATCCCTGCTGCATACTGTGTACCCCTTTGTACTAAAAGGAAAAGAAACAATGGGAATTCTTTTTTAATAGTAAAAACTTGATTTTAAACCCCAGCGTGCTAAATAGCAAATCTGTTTGTATGCTCTCTGCCCCCCAAGCTATTATTTCACATTGCTTCCTGACTTGAAATAAGCATTACAGGCCCTCTTCTAGGGAACATGTTCTTAGAAGCTTGTTTTCTGTTGATTGCTTTGTTTTTATAAAAGCTTGCTTTATTGTCCTGTGTTTGGAACTAAGCTGTGGCCTTTTTTCTTTCTCTCTACTTTCTGTATTTTTTTCCCTTCACCTTAAGAATTAAGATTCTGGAGATGTTTTCTGCACAGAGTCTTCATTCTGTCTTATCACGACTAATTGAGCCCCCTAGAACGGAGTCTTTGCAAGCGTCAAAGCTGCGACTTCAAGACTTGGGAGCATTAACTCCAGATGAAAAGCTTACCCCTCTGGGATATCACTTGGCTTCTCTGCCTGTTGATGTCAGGATTGGCAAGCTAATGTTGTTTGGCACCATCTTCCGCTGCCTAGATCCTGCGCTAACCATAGCAGCCAGTTTGGCCTTTAAGTCGCCTTTTGTAAGTATGCTTAAAAGTACGGTGTATCCTGCTTTGAAAGAGGTGTATTTTCATGCAGCAGCAAAACGCTGTTGTAACTTACAGCATACTACACTTGAGTGTTTTAATTTTTCCTTTTCGCCTATATGGTTTATATGTTAGTGCAGTGCTTATTAAAAAAGTCCAGTTAAAAGCAGAAGACTAAACCCATGCAGCAGCCACAAGAACGTTGTTTATGAGTAAGCAGTAGGAACAGAGTGGATCTTGAACTTAGAAGTACAGCCAGACCAGTTTGTCCAAATTTGGTGTAAAAATTGAAAATGAATGGTAATATAAGAAGCCATTAGAAATAAGTACAAAATGGTGATAATGATGAAGATGACATGTCTGAGCTGTGAAGGCAGAGTTCAGTTTGAGTGTCAGTTTGATTTCTCTTTGGCTTTTTGATTCAGCTGTTGTACTTACAGGTGCTCTTACTGTTGTTAATCTTCTACCACAATTTACAAACTTGCACAAAAAGTCAGGCTTTCTTGTAGTTTTGATTGCTGTTGTTAGTAGTGCAAATCGTTTATATTGAGGATAGTTGTGAAAGAATTGGAAATAAATTGTTCCAGTTATTTAATTGCATATTGTTTTCCATATGCTTATTGGGCATTTTCTACAGCATTTTGACTTCAAGTGCTGTAGGTTTCTATATGCTGATATAGAATAAATTAAATTCAGCTTTTTGAATGCCCTGAGTTGCTGTCACCTTCTCTCCCTCTCGGACCCATGTGGATTTTAGATTTTCTGTGCTCTTCTCTATTACAGGCATTCTCACTTGAGCTTCAGCTCTGTTAACTTGCTAAGATTTGTCAGATGGTGTTTTTCATGACTCTTGGCATTCTGCAGCTACAGAGAGGTCTGCCCAAAATAAAGTATTTTCTGTGAGCTGGTCGATCACAAATTTACCTTTGGATCTCATGTAGTTAGGTAGGGCTTAGGTGCTCTGCTCTTGATTAGGCATTTTTGAATGCCTCATATTTTGTTAACTATGGAGAAAGTTTGCATTTTGACCTGTGAACTGCTGTGAAAATACCAAAGATCATGTGCCATGCAGCTCTCACAATGGCTTGTCTAAGTTAGGAGGGGAAGAACATGCTTGATCTGTTACTACCTGTCTAGGTGTCACCATGGGATAAAAGGGAAGAAGCAAATAAAAAGAAGCTGGAGTTTGCAGTGGGAAACAGTGACTACCTGGCTCTTCTGCAGGCCTACAAGGTGAGCTAAAAGTCATCAGCATCTCTCAGAGGTTTGTGATGTGCTTGAAATTCAAGCTGAAATATTTTATTAAAGGTTTCATCCCATCCTCTCATTTAGGGATGGCGTTTAAGTATCAAAGAGGGCTCCCAGTCAAGCTACAACTACTGTAGGGAGAACTTTTTGTCAGGAAGAGTTCTTCAGGTAAGTCAGTTTTTGTGGCCTTGCAGCAGGACTGGTTGGAACACTGGCAGAGTCCTAGTGACGAGAATAAACAACTGGTGAAGATTCTACTTGCTCTGTGTGGCACCCATCACAGACCTTTGTCTGTTTGTAGGAAATTGCCAGTCTGAAACGGCAATTCACAGAACTGCTTTCTGACATCGGGTTTGTGAAGGAGGGATTAAGAGCCAGGGACATTGAGAAGAAGTGGTCCCAAGGAGGCGATGGCGTGTTGGATGCCACAGGAGAAGAGGTAATTAAAAGCATTTCAGTGCTCTAAAACCGCGCTGTGGTTTTTCATCTGACCTGGGTGCCAGGTGAGCTCTAGACTTGTGGGTCTGGCTTTGTAATCTCACACTGGCGACAGTCATCTGCCTGCTCTGTTCTTCCTCCCTGGATGTTGTACGTGCTTGGTTGCAGGAGGCCTTATGGGCCCAGGAAGAACAAACCTAGATGCAGAAGTGAGCTGAAACCTGCTCCTTTGTAACAGTAAAACACTGCTCTTTTGGCATGTTAGAAGTCAACAAGTAGTAGAAGGGCACAGGTCTGACTCATGACCTAGCCTGAATGTTGGGATTAGTGCCAACCTTATTTTGGGAACAGAATTACATTACAGAGTTGGCACTGAAATATTTCAGCACTGCAGACAATATTACAGACAATTTTCAGACAGCAGTACCTCCAGAGCCAGAGATCTCCTAGGGCTACATAAAGAGGTGGTATGGGTTTGGTAGTTGTAGAGTCTCCCTGTGCACTGGGACAACTTGTACTTGCTCTCAGGGACGAGCTGCTTGGTAGCCAAACATTAGGGAACAATTAGGTTTGGCACTAACTGCATCAAGATAGTTGGTGGTCAGTTTGCTTCGTTGATAGTGGGTTAGCACAGACCAGGTCTAGCCTGAGACATACAGGAGCAGTAACTGGTTCTCCCCTACAAAGCACAGCAGCACAACTGTAAAAGTAAACAAGTTTCAGGAATTAAATAATTCTAGAAGCAGGGCTTTACCTTTATAGACTTACCTGTAGAATACCTAATGCATGCATTAATTTCACAGGCAAATTCTAATGCAGAGAACATCAAGCTGATCTCAGCTATGTTGTGTGCTGCACTGTATCCCAACGTTGTCCAGGTAAAAGAATGCTTTTTCATTTTCTCTTCTGCTGTCTAGTGTATCCACACAGCCTGCTTCCAGTCTCGGAAGGTCGTGGCAGCCTTGAGCCTTAAGTTGCCAAGGCTTGCTGCTTATCCTGTTGGAGACAGGCAGCTGAGCTCCAGTTTGTACTGTTTGAGACTGCTGCTGTTCCTACAGGCTGATTTTAGTTTCATACTGAAGCGAGCAGCAAATGTTCTTAAGAAGCTACTTTAAATTACAGCTTTGTAGAAGGCTGAGGTTGCCAATGAACAGTCAGGGTTAGACAGCACTTGGGAGTGTAATACCTGTCTCTAATGGCTTGACATGTTACTACTTTAGAATTTTTGGTTTTGATAAAATTATAAGTTAGAAAGGTTTTCTGATACAGCAGATTTTATAACTATTTGTCTTACTGTACAGGTGAAAAAGCCAGAGGGCAAATACCAGAAGACCAGTACAGGAGCGGTCAAAATGCAACCAAAAGCAGAAGAGCTGAAGTTTGTTACTAAAAATGATGGATATGTTCACATTCACCCTTCATCTGTGAATTATCAGGTCAGGATTCTTCTTTTCTGCAAAACACGCTCTTTTTTATAAAAGAAATCACCTTTGCTTGAGCAGTTGAGATTACAGTGAGGGTCCCTGTTGGTGTTTAAAAAAGAAAAAAAATCTTCATTGTTGAACAGGAAATGTTAGAATTGTAAATAATGGTGTGTTTGTGAGTTAAGAATGTCCTCTTGGACACACAGTTAAACTCCAGCCTCTGGAGTGGAATCAGCAGATGCAGTAACCCCCCAGTTCATGTTTTCTTAAACTGGGGCTGCAAAGCTGCAGGCAAATTGCAGTTGCAATGCTTCCCTGGCTTCTCCTGGGTGCTGACTGAGGCTGCGCATGTGTAGCACCTTTGTACACGTAGATGACTTCTCCCCAACACCCCTCCCCTAGGCTTTGTCTCTTCAGCTGAAATATTATTTATTGTTAATTAATTCAGGGATGTATTCTGGTTTGGTTCTCAAACTTGGAAGTTAATTTTCTTTCCAGCTTAACAGCGAGCAAGGTAAGAGCTCTTTTTTCTCTGCCATGATATATGGATTTTTTTGGTCTCATAAAGTCTGTCTCCATATTTGATGTTTCATTGTTTTTCCAGGATATAAATTACTTGCTTTAAAAAAAGTGGGGGTTTAATCGTTAACCACCTATTTGGATTATAAAAGCTTCAAACTATTCTTTGTTCTTGCTTTGCAAGAGCATAACCAATACGTGTGTGAAAGCGTCCTTAGTATGAAATGGTGAACTCGGAGCCCTGAGGCAACGTTGATGAAATCAGCTGATTTCTGACATGCTCACTGCAAAGCAGGAGGGAGCAAGAGTGGCTGCCAGTTATCCAACTGGCAAAGTAACTGGCAGCTCTTATGGGTCTTAGTCTGTTAGTCATGCAGGTGAATTTTAGGCACACTTGCCCTTCTTTGCAAGCGTAGGAGAGGCAGAGGAGGCCTGTGTGGAAGAGGCAGGCGGGAAGAGAGGTGGCACTTAAATGAGGATGTTGTATTCCTGTTCCAGACGAGGCACTTTGAGAGCCCCTACCTGGTATACCACGAGAAAATCAAGACCAGCCGTGTGTTCATTCGAGACTGCAGTATGGTGTCAGTGTACCCGCTGGTCCTGCTTGGAGGTGGGCAGGTTCACATGCAGCTGCAGAAGGGAGAGTTTGTCATCTCTCTGGATGACGGATGGATACGGTTTGTGGCTGCCTCTCACCAGGTAAGGAAGAGGGATAATCCTGGGGGTGCTGCAGAACTGGGCCTGCGTTTAGAATGCAGGAGATGCATTTCATGAGCTGTACGCTCGTCTCTTGGGTTTTACCATGTGCGTTAGGTGGCTGAGCTGGTGAAAGAGCTGCGCTGTGAACTAGACCAGCTGCTGCAGGATAAAATCAAGAATCCCAGCATGGACTTGTGCATGTGCCCCCGTGGATCTCGGATCATTGGCATGATTGTAAAGCTTGTAACCACGCAGTAACATGAGAACAGCCTTCTACAAAGACTTGGCGTTTGCTACTGCCTCAGAACAGACTAAGTAACATCAGTGTCTTGATGTATTTGTTGTCCCAAAACATGGTGCTGATCTCTGGAAGACCCAACTTGGCAACTGTACTATTGACAGGTTTGGGTGTTTTTTGTTTATGATTTTGGGGGTTTCCTTTGTTTGCAGAGAGCTCACTTGTTGAAAGTAAAGTGGCTTACAGTACACGCTGGAAAAATGGGAAAATGACAAATCTTACAGGAGCAGTAGAAACCTCCAAGTAAGAAAGTAAAGTGTTTTTTTCATGAGGCTATACCTGCAATAGTGATTTTATTGTTGCAAAAATACCCACTACCTAGCTGCTTCGTGAAATAGTGATGTCTGGAGGCAGCATGTGACATCCTAAGCTGCTACCAAATGGATTTACACTCACTTCTACATTTTGGCAAAGACTTTAAGTAGTCAGTCTTTGCTGACCAGGGATCAATTTGCTGATGGTTCAACCCAAAGCCCTTAAAAAGATAAGCATCTTTTGAATCACGTCAAGGGGTTATGAAATGGATTTAGAGAGCATCTTCTGTTGAGGAGACTGTACCAGATCAGATGGAGTAACTTGTTGGATCAGTGCATGCCACTCTAGTTACAGCGTACAACTGCAGGAGAGGGTGGATGTTGCTCCTGAAAGCCAGGCTTTCTCAGCCCCCACTGCATTGTGAGTGAAAAGGTAAACCAGGTGAGACAGACTCTTGTAACACATTAAGAATGGAGCCTTGGGCGGATGGTATTGTTCACTGTTAATCTTCTCTAATAGGTGGTAGTCCTCCTGCCACCCTGCACAGCTGGAATAAAGTCCTACTTCTGCAAACATTTAGCCAAACTCCTCCTCTGGATAGCGCACTGCTCCAGCAGGGTGGTGAAATGCTGTGGTAAGAACTACTACTTCTTCCCTCTGACCATGCTTAATTGCAGTGCTAAGCACTGATACAGCTGAGCTACTTGATGTACTAGCAATTGCAAATGATAGCAAGTGCCTTAAGTGAAGTACCTTTCCTGTCATCTGTAATAGTAAACACTGGCTACACCACCAGCCCTGCCTAGAAACAGCCTTGGGGATAAGAAATGATGGGCAGAGCAAGACTCAGCATTTGGGGACTAGTTCCATTTTTTTTCTTTCAAAACACTTCCATGTTTGTAGAAGCAGTTTCAACAGCAACACTCCTTTCTACGAGGAAGACAACAGGAGTACCAAAGCCAACATACCAGTGCAGTACAAGGGGCTCTGCAGGTACGTTGAACTGCAGAAGGCCAAACTGTTCCTATAGCTTAATGCTGGTCAACAGTAACACCATGTTGTCCTGGATACTTGGGTTTTGTTTTTTTTTCCCTGAGATTTAGAGAAAAGCTGTTAAGGCCTAGGAATCCTGGGGTGGGGTATTAAAGCACTGCAGAGGCATATGGAGTGTATTGTCAGATCTAAGCTCTAGGTGAAGCAGGACTGTTAGACAGGGTGTTGCTTCTCTTGTGTACCTGACAGACATTCCAGTAAGGGCAAGCAAATATTGCTTCTGTTCAGGCTGGCTGGGGAGTGAAATAGGAACAGATTCCCTTTTTCACCTCAGCCTTCCATGCACTTTCAAAGTGTATCCTCTTTAATAAATGACTTCCCAACCACCAGGCAGTGCTGTGTTTTGAATGGAAGCTAGTGCTCAAGCAGAGACTGTATGACTCTTCCTCACGTACAACAGTGAGTTCTACCTGAGCAATCCCCGGGTGAAAGGAAGGATAAGGATGTCTGCTGCTAAAACAGGCTAACTGCCTAGGGGGGTGGTTCTGCTGCTCTACTCACCTGTGGTGAAACCTAACCTGGAGCAGTGTCCAGCCGCTAGAGTCCTCAGCACAAGAAGGACATGAACCTTCCAGTTCTAGTATATTGACACTGATACAGTAACATACAGCAACACTTTCAACAATCCAGTTATAGTAAATCCAACAATCAGGTAAGATTCAACAGAAGTTGCTAAGCAGAAGCAAGTCACACATACAGCTATATACAGTTGTAGACATTAACCTATGATCTTTCTACAGATTAAATTTGTGTACCCTGGGATCACCAGGATTTTCACAAAAATCCTGGGGATCACAAAAACTCGTGTCTCCCTTTGTCAGGTTACTGCAAGTGGACAGTGAGTCCCTTTGTCAGCTTTACCACTGAGACCTGAGGAGGCATCACAGCTTGGGAGGGGGCAGATAACAAGACTCAGCCTGCTGAGATCCCAAAGAGCTCCCCTGAGCCTCAGTTAGGACCAGTATTTATAGGGCCACATATATAAATAAATAAAAATATTAAAAAATATATTAAAAATATATAGATATATCTAAAAATACAGATATATCTAAATACACATCTGTTATAGTGGTTTGTACCACCACAACCTCTTGGGAAGCCCAGAGGAGGGCCATAAAACTGATCTCCTATGAAGCAAGGCTGCGAGTTGGGGTAGTTCAGCCCAGAGAAGGCTCCAGGGAAACACTGTTGAGTCCTTCCAGTACTTAAATGGGTCCTGTAAATAAGATGGGGACTGTTGTTTTAGCGGAGCCTGTTGCCACAGGACAAGGGGTAATGGTTTTAAACTAAAAGAGGGTACATTTAGACTAGATGGAAGACAATTTTTACAATGAGCATGGTGAAACACTGGCCCAAGTTGCCCAGAGAGGTGGTTGATGCCCCCTCCCTGGAAGTATTCCAGATCAGGTTGGACAGGGCTCTGAACAACCTGATCTAGAGATGTCCCTGCTCACTGCAGAGCGGCTGGAACTAGGTGAGCTTAAAAGGTCCCTTCCACCCCAAAACATTCTATGACAATTGCTTATGCACTTACCCAGCTTCATGGACACAGCACAGGGGTTTTACAATTCCATCAGCCCCTGAAACCAGTGCCAGTCCATACAAAATCTCCATTTCTCCTTGAGAGGTAAAGGCATAAAATACTATAAAATGACTGAGATAGGATAAGGTGAAGTGCAGAGGCACAAGTGGAGCGTAGCTCCTGTGCTCCCCAGTAGCACACAGCCAGCCCTCCACAGTAAAACTGGAACTGTCTTTAAGAGCCGTCCCTGACAAGATGAGACCCAATAAATACAAATGGCAACCACCAAACAGTGCCTGTGCTATTATCAGAGACCATAGGCCTTCCTGCAAGGCATGAGAAGAGCCGCCTCCACCTCAAGCAGCAGCTGAAGAGCAAATGGTTCCTTCTCCAACCTCCTCCCTCCTGCTGCTGACCAAAGCTTGTCTCTAATAACCCTCCTACCCCCCCCAAGTCCCAACCTACCCCCTTTCTTGTAATACTGAGTGGAACGAATGAAAAAGAAAAGTATCAGTAGAAAGAGATTGAGTCTACAGGTTTATTGTAGTCATCTTGCTTCAGGAGTACAGAGGGGAGAAAAGCTACCCCCCCTCCCTCCCAATCCCCTTGAAAAGCACTGTGCCATGGGGTAGTTTTACTGCCGTGGGGCAGGGAACCCAAAAAATACTCTCCCCAGCAGTGTTTAGCAATAGCTTCTGGGTCACCTTCATTTAATGGTGTTGCTTCCAGCTTCCTCTTCTGTGGTTTGTAATGGACTGTGATTATGACAGTATATTAATGGCAGCATCATCATCAAGGAAGCCACTTAGTCTACTGAGCACCAATGCACTAAAATGCACAAACATGGGGAAGAAGAGGAGGGACAAGACAAATGCAGGCTGTAGTACAGAGGAAGTCATTGTGAAACCATGTACAGGGGCTTGTTATCATTCTTTTAATACCTGGACATCTTGTAAAGCAACCATGACCAAAATTCATCTGAAAAGCTGGGTTTGGGTGCCCATGCACAGCTGCAGTACTCTAGCCGTAGGATACCTACTCCCTGCTAACAAATTAGAAGCCCCAAGAGAATTATTGTTCCTCTCTGGCCCACAAGACACAGCACTATAGGCCAGAACATACTGTAATTAACACTTAAAGTCATTTGGCACTTCAGAGTTCCTTACTAGCCTGATAACAGCCGTTATCAGCTGCAAAGATAAATCAAACTGGCAAATATCTAGCACTGGTTTATCATACTTAGATTAAATCCCTCAGTGACCTATCTGTAGTGAGATGGGGACCGTATGTATCCAGGCAGCTATAATCATTTCCCAAAGCAACTGATGCGCCTTCCTCACCCTTTACTGCCAAAGGAGATGTGACCTGGCAGACCAAGTCAGACAGTGTAACATAAGCTCTTTGTTCCCCAAACGTACTGACAGTTAATTATGCCCTGCAGGTTCCGTTTGTGACCTTTCATCTGCAAGAAAAGACACAATTTCCTAGAAAGATTTTCTACATGTGTTATCTTCTGCACCAGAATTGCCAATTTAAAAAGTATCACACAGCAATAGTACTGTTTGGACACCCAGGACATAAAACAAGATTCCTAAAAAATGTTTACTTCAACAGCCTACATTCCAGAAGTGTTCCAAATGCCTTCAGCTGAGAAGTTCACTGGTCCTTTAATCAACAGGACAGAGAGACCAGCGATCACACATCCCTTGTTTTTTCCATCTGTTAATGCCCTTTGCAGACATTTTTTGTAAGTCAAATCATTAAGTGTACAAACATCTCCAGACAGGTTTTTCGGCTTCACTGAGCTCCGAGGAGGTGCAAATAAAACCACAAGATACAGATCACTGTAACACTCAAGACCAAACAGTACAAGTGGCAGCTGCTACTGGTAACTCTTCACTCATTAGTGCTCTGTAGGAATGAAGTTCTGACACCTGCAGGACAGCCACCGACCAGCTACTTGCACCACACTCAGTTCACAAGTGCCTGTAACGAGCCTGCCTCCTGCTTTTCACCACAGTGGCATCTGACCTGCTTCATCTGCCCAAGCATTAACAGAAACAGCAGGGTTATCACAAAGTATTTCTTAGTTAGAAATGCACAGTTTATTTCAATGCACCAATAAAAAAAGCCCAACATTTCCAGATCACAGAACGTTAACACAACAGAAGAGTTTTTGCATTAGTCTACTAATAAGACTTTTAAAAGAATCATGCCAATTGTTAGTCAATAGAAACAGCCTTCTAGGACTAAGCCCTTACATTTATAAAGACACCACAAAATCCCTTATAATAATGTAAACAAAATAAATTTTCTTCTTAAACTTTTTAAAGTTGTATCTATTCTTCAAGACTTGCACTCCTTCAAGGGCTTCCTGATGGTGAGTGACTGAAAGGGAAAGAAAAAAGATAAAGAGCAACTCCTACAGCAAAGCCAACACAGACTGTTCCCTCTGCTGAGGACCCCTCCCCACCTCATGTGCCTCCCCCACACTGGTTTTTGTTTCCGGTTCACGAAGAACATAAGAAAACTTGCTAAGCTTATTCCACTGTGTGTAAGAAAACTTGGCAGCTGTGCAACTGAGCGAGAAGCAGCTGTGAGGAGACACCAGCAGGAATTTAATCCTACCACATTATTCATGGTTTGCTCCATACCTTAAATTACTCACTTCTTCCCCAGACTCTAAATTCCTCAGGAAGTTTAAGATAATTGATTCTTATTTGCCCAAATTTTCCGTCATCCTTCAAAATTTGATTAAAGTAGGCTACCTTAGAGTTACCATCATGAAGTTGTGACTACCAGGAAGTGCTGTAACAATTTCCATAATTCACAAATTAAGACAAGTAAAAGAACTTCAAGCTTTTAACCCTGCACAAGTTAACTTCTACAGCAACCACTCTAGACACCAGCTCTAAGTTAACTGTATGGCACACTTCAGTTTTAAAATATCCTTACCTTCTCTTTGGAGATGGTGATCTGGACTTTGAGCGACTGTTAAAAAAAAGGAGAGGAAAAAAAATTATGTAGTAAACTTGCATACACTCAGTAACCTCTGCTGACCACCAGTAAGAACAGTTTGATTTGTTAAATACATTAAAAGACACCACCCTTAACGCTGCTGATAGCAAGTATACCCAATTACTTTAAGCAAGAAGCTGCAGTTGACAAGGAAGACTGCCGAAAGCCAGAGCCCTCAGGGAAAGAGCAACACACAGCTTCAAAGCAGCTATGAAATTATCACAGTAATCCTGCAGTGAATCAAGTAGAAGAGAGTCAGGAAGACTGAATTCAAAGTACAGACAGCTGACATCAAAGGTGAGGAAAGATATGCCCCAAATCCTGTCAAAATTACTTTTTTTGTCACAATCCAGGGTTAAACAAAAATCTGTATCCGCAATCCTTCTGGAAGAATTGCCTACTGCCCCACAAAAAAAAAAAAAA
>JANVCC010000020.1:42080993-42324085 GCA_025345505.1 Todiramphus chloris collaris
GCCGCCCCAGCCTCCCGCAAGAGCCGCCATCTTTGACTCCGCATCCATTTTAGTGCGCTCCTACCTGAGCCGCGCTTTCCCTCCCCGCACCCTCAGCGGGAGGGGTCTTCCGCCGAACCCGCCGCCACGGCCCGGCGGCAGCCTGTCCCCAGCATCTCCTCCCTCGGCCTCATCTCCTCTCACAGCTGCCCGCCTGAAGCAACGGCCACCTTCTCCCACCACCACCGCCGCCGCCAGCGCGGTGCCAGCGCGGTGCCAACGCCGCCCTTCCCCGCTCGCTCCGTACTGCCCCGGGCTCCCCGTCCACCCTACCGTAACGCCCGTAGCGCGACATCTTCCCGCCTACAGGCCGAGCCCCTCGCGCTACCCCTATGTGGAGGAAAGCGCCGTTGCGACTGCGCGCCGCGCCCCGCCCACCGCACGGAAGGGGGGGAGAGGGGGGGGGGGGGACTCTGGTCGCTTGGCAACGCCGGGCGGGACCATCCCGGTCCTCGCGCGCCGGCAGGTCTCGCGAGAACGGCGTCGGGCCGGGCACGCCTGAGCCGCGCGGCTGCGGGCCGAGTTAGGGGCATCTCTAACGCAGGCCCCGGTAGAGGCGGGGGGGGGGTCCTATCCCGGGTGGTTTCAACCAGGGGAGCTTGTCATGCCCGCTCTGGCCGTAGCCACGTGCTTCCTCTAGGGATGATGGTGCCAATAAGCCTCATGGGCACAGGGAAGCGCCCGTGCTTGCCCCCTAGGCGGCCTGCCCACCCCATAGCACTCCTGGCAGCAGGGAGGGCACAGTCTCACTTGTTCCAGTCATTGCCCCCACCACGTAAGATCAGTAACTCAGCTTTTGGCCTTGCTAAGGCCAGGTGAAGGAGCCTACCTCTTTATTCCCTGAGGAGGAGGTAGGAGGCCTTACTTTCCTTGCAATGAGGCCTTCTCAAGCTGCTAAGTCCCCTGAGTGGAGTTTGTCCTGATGGTAGCACTCACACATCCCAATAGGTTTGGGATCCCTGGAGTTCAGGTACCAGTCAATCCCCTCATCCAGACAGGCAACCAAAGCATTCCTGCATTAGCATCTATACACAGTAATGTATATCCAGTAGATGATTTTTAAGAAAAATCGGCATGAACCTGACTGATTCTAAATTATTTTAAATAAGCCACAGCAGGAATGAAGAGGTTCTTTTGTTAACAAGGGCCAGGCTGATTTTTCAAATGCATTTGAGCACACAAATATGTTTTGGTGCCATATCTCATAAGAACAAATCAATACACTAAGAGAGTGAGTGCTCTAAAGGCTTCTAACTGGATTAATCATCTCAGGAATAAGCACACAATGATTCTTGCATGGTGCATTGTCATAAAACAGAAATAACGTGTTAAGAAACACAAACTTTTTGAATTTCAAGAAATTCTCTAAGGAACAAAGGTCTTCCAATCACTGCTGCTCTAAACTGTTTTTAAATCTATTTTTAAAACCTGCTATCTGCCTGATAAATTTTCCTAATGATTTTATAAACTTGCACCTATGTGATAATTCATGTTCTAAAACAGGAGAAAGGGGGGGACTGCGGAGCTTTCTTAATTTTTTCATGTCGTTTGGGAAGTCCAAGTGTCACAATTCTCTTTCTGAAAAATGACCCAAGAAATTCTGATAGGCAGTTCAAACAAACATGCGCACACCATTAGATAATTAATTTAATTAATTTTAAAGGTGGAGAAAAACACTGTTTGAAATACGGTATAGGATAAATTTAAAGTACTGTCACATGAAATACTTATTAAACTGATATATCAGCTTAATACTGATACAGTAGAAATTGATATACCAGTTTAAGATACCATCATTATACAATGGCTTGCTTTTCATAAACGACAGTGCATGGAAAACGCTATGTGCTTCTACTTTACACTGCTTATTTTATCCCTTTCTTAACATATAAAAAGTACCTAAACCCAGCATTTTTGCAAAAAGTGAATATTGAAACACACAGCAGTTACTAAAATAGGGTGAGTAGATCCATTCCTGAAGACAATTGCTCTGAAGAGCAGACATCACTGTTGTTTTTCAAGAAAACCCTGTATCAAGCCTTGAACCCGAGACAGAATAATCTCATTGGAGCTGCTGCACTCTTCTGGGCCATATGGTGGGTCAATAGTCAGTACCCCCACCACACATAGTGTCCTTCCTGATTCACCTTGCTCTGTTACAGGGATGTGGTTTGTTTCTAGCCAAGTCTTCAAGTCATTCTTCCTTTTTTCAAGCTCCTCTGGGCTGTAGGCTTTGCTTTCTTCGGGCGCAAATATGCAAGAAAGCCGTTGCTTCATTTCATCATCCGCTTCTTTCAGTATTTCGACCTCCTGGACAGCATGGCCCAAGACAACTGATATGGACACTTTTTCATTCTCCAGGAATGTTGCAAGGACAATACTGCCAAGGAAAGAAGGATGTATGAGTCACCGTACTTAACAGAAGACTGAGAAACTGGTCAAGATTCTTGAAGATGAGTAATTATTAGCATCAGCATTACACAGGTATTTAGACAATATTGAGCACCCAGCATTTCTCTCGAAAACCATGCTGCTATATCCTTAAAGTGCTGAAAAGAGGTGGCTTTGCAGGCAACTTCTGGTCTTGAATTTGAAACTACTCTAGATACTATAAAGTAAAATGTTACTTTAAAAAAAGCAATGTGTATGTTAAAATCAGAGCTGGGAATCTAAATATATTTGTGCAACATTCACAACCTTTCTGAAGAACCTTAAGCATTCCAACATTCAAAACTAAAGGTATCTTCTTCATACATTCAGTATTTCAATGGTGGCAGGTAACATCACAACCTTTTAATGACAAATTACTAGTATTTAATTATTGATCATTACTAAAAGAATAATACCTTTTCCTTAAAATGAGTGTTGCTAGTTTCTGAACTGAAAACTATAGCTTCAGTATAACAATGGGAACACACCACAGCAGGTCCAGGCTCATGTTGTAGCAGCCTGTTCGCTTCACAAAGGCACTTACATCTCAGAACTCCTAAAATACAGGTGGGAAGGCAGCTTGTTGTATTTCTAGGATCTCTTCCTCACATTTCAATTAAAAGGAACAGAAACCATTTTCTTCCTCTTGTGGGAAGAAAAATTCCAGAATTTGATGCTGTCACTTTGCTAATCTACTGTTGCCACCATAAGTGAAAGCAATGACTTTTTGGGAAACATGCAAAGAAACGTGCCTCCATTTTAGCCTGGTCCATCCCCAGAATCACTCCAGCTACGGACACCTTCCCTACCAAAATGATAAGCAACTCCATGAGAAGACTAGAGTATTGGAGCTACTCCCGAGCTGAAGCAACAACCAATTCTTCTGAAACGCATTAGAAGCTAAATGTTGTAGTCTCTAGCCTCTACCTCATGCTCACAACCAAAAAGGGAAGAAAAAACTCTGTCAGCAAGGAGACAAATTTCTCCCTATTGCCTGGTGTGTTCTGCCTTTCAAACCCTGTCTTCAAGTTACTTGAGGTACTAGAGACCAAGTGCCCTTGCTGATTCTGCCTGCTTCCTCTCCAAAGTGGCCACTACACTCACGGGTGTCTGGCTGGAGGGAAAGCAGGGCACCAATAAGAGAACTCTGGACAGATACATAGGGATTTCAACACCTAAAGCATTAAACACATTCTTGCATTCCTGCTCTCTTTGTGAAGCAGGGCTTGGAATAGTATTAAAAGTAGCCCTAACCACATGGATGTAATTTAAAGTACTAAGCTCATGTCCACAATAAAGTCAGCATGAATCCAGATTTTATCCATTCCCCAAACTTGTCAGTCCTTTGAATGCAATTAAAATGGATTTAGATGAAGGGGCCTCATCAACTACAACACTGCTTTCTCTTAGGCCCTGCCAATTAGGAAAGAAACCCAAAACAACCCAGGACACACAGCCACAACATGCGGGTTTTGCTTCAAATAAGTTTGCTTCAGTCTTAACATCTTTTCCCTTCCTGAAAAACTTGTTTTCTCTTGGTTTAGAAAAAAAAATGTTTTACAGAAACAAGTTTTGGTACTTACCTGGCAGAAACTGGATCAACTGTTAACACCCATCCTTCATATTCATGTTTCTCAATTGCAGCAACTTTCACCATTTTGTTCACATAGGCTTCCCACTCCAGAGGGCTTTTCCTCTGCCAGTCATTCATATTTCCTACATCCAGAACCTAGAAAACAGCCAGAGCAATTAGCAGAAGCAATGAATCCTATTGCTCTGCCCTTCACATCAGAACTGAGTTTGCCTCCAGGTGAAGATCTTCTACCCATCTTAAGCACAATTTTCTTTCTGTAAAAGCAAACATTCACACAGGAGTTCTGCATATTGCTGCAGTTCTGTAATTTACCTCCCAGTTTTCAAAGGCACACAGCAAAGCCTAATAAATAAATAAATATCCCCCCCCCAACTTAACGCTTTTCCGTTGCATTAAACATTCCATTTATTGCTCTACTCTCTTGCGAAACCTCCGGGAGCCCTGTCCCTCTGGGGAAGAAGTTTCCCGCCTTTGCTCCGTGTACCGCCACATCCCTTCCGCTGCCTATCAGCGTTAGCGACCCGGATCCCAGCTCTAGCCTCATTCTCTGCGGGAGGGCGAGCAGCGAGTACCGTTCCGCTCCTCCTCGTACCAGTTGCACTAGTGATAGCGACAGCAAAGCCACCTCTGTCTCATCCTGGGGCCACGCAAGCATTTCTCTCTAACCCTGTATCCCCCCCGCGAAAGGGGCCGGGAAAAGATGAGGCCAAAGGGCTGGGGTAGCTCCCTCAGTTCCCTCCAGGCTCCCCGGCGCTGCCATTCCCCTCAGCGCCACCTGAAGCGGCGGGGCGGGCGGACAGGGAGAGTCACCCGAACCCCCCCCGTTAAAGTGGGCTCCGCGGCGGCGGGAGTGAGGAGTTCCGCCCGGCCCTGAGCCCCCATTCCCGCTCACCGAGCAGGAAGCCTCCGGCCGCTGGGCTCTCGACCCCGCCGAGGGCGCCCGCGAGCTGGCGCCGGCCCAGCGCTCCCGGGCGGGATGGCCGCTTCCGGCTGCAGCTGAGCGCCCTCCCCTCGGCACTGCGAGGTTTGCGGAACGCCGAGCGGGGGGATGCTCAGATCTGGACTGTTTTATTAATGTGGTTGTGCGTATGAGTTATACAGAGGTTTATAGTTATTCCATTTATATAATAATAGAATATTTTATATAATAGTATAGAGGGTTTTTTTTTTTTAGATAGGTTTATATTTATTACAGTTATTCTCTGCTTTCACAAGACCCCTCCTGGAGTACCGCGTCCAGCTCTGGAGCCCCCAACGCAAGAGGGACATAGACCTGTAGGAGTAGGTCCAGAGAAGGCCACTGAGATGATCAAAGGGCTGGAACACCTTTCCCCTGAGGACAGGCTGAGGGAGCTGGGTCTGTTCAGCCTGGAGAACACTCTGGGGAGACCTTGCAGCAGCCTTCCAGTATCTGAAGGGGGCCTGCATGAAAGCTGGGGAGGGACTGTTTACAGTAAGGGCATGTGGTGATAGGACAAGGGGCAATGGTTTTAAACTAGAGCAGGGTAGATTTAGATTGGATATTCGGAAGCTCTTTACTCTGAGGGTGGTGGAACACTGGAACAGGTTGCCCAGAGAAGTTGTGAATGCCTCATCCCTAGAACTGTTTTAAGACTAGGCTGGGTGAGGTTGGAACTAGATGATTCTATGATACATATGAGGCGAGACTGCAGAAGGAGGAAAGAAAGCGTGCAGCATTTAAATCGACCTGGTGATTCTGCCTTCTGCCACACTTAAAAATGAAGTTGGGTTTGCCAACACTCCTAGTGCTGTGAGATTGCTAACTTGAGCATGCGAGCCTCTGCAAGTATTCTGGGTGCATAAATAGACCTAGATGCATGCTGTGAGTATCTGCTCCATAAAATACTGTCTTCATGAGCTTTCCTGTGCAGCTGTGAAAGTGAGAAACATGCTTCCCCCCTAGAAAGCTGTTCTATTTTAACACTATTAATGAAGAGCTTCCTATGGATGAAGCAAACTAGCTGCCATCATTTCAGTAATTTAGGTGTAAGCAAGCACATAACATTAAAAAAAATCAAGGGTATAAAATAATCTTATTTTGCAAGCTTAAGGGAGTGATAGCTTTTTTTTTTTACTTTTTTTTTTTTTGGTCAAGTTTCAATTCAACTTCCACAGTGTTATGGGGATTAAGCCATTCACCTACTGTTTTCTTTCAGTTACAGTTTATTAGAAAGTGATTAGCAAATCTAATTGTTTTCACTATAAGAGCACACTGTCGCAATGGGAAATCTTAGCTTCTGTTTGAAAGAGCAGTGGGAAGATGGAGTGTCTTTTTATATGTATTTATGTGTAATGCATTTTAGTTGTTTATGGTCTAGACAGCTTCCTACCTAGCCCCCTTCTGGATCATAGCCTGGGGGGACTGTTTGTTCAAAGTCTCTTTTGATCAAAATACTATATAAACATCTTTGCTAGTCTCAGTCCATACTAATTTTTTTTTCCTCTGTTGTTGCCAGTGTAGTTATTTGTTCTGAACCATGCAGCTCCAAATTTTTTGTATCTTGTAGATACAGATCACTGTGATATATGGTGTAACAATTTGTGTCAGTGGTGTGGTGAGGCATGTCAGATGAATTATTGAAGTAGGTGAGCTGTGGAAAAGTAGTGAGCAAACAGAGGAACTAAACAAAGTTTCCCCTTAACTTTAGATGAAGATCTGCTAACTATGCTTGGCGCTCATTTAACCACAACAAGAATTGTTTGTTTCTACTTACCTGTAGATAGAGATTTGTTGATTATGCTTGTTGATCATTTAACCGCAACATTTGTGGCTAAGAATGAACCTTATAAGGAAGTGAAGATGAAGTGAATGTTGGGCGAAACCGATGAGAAGGACTATAACCTTCATCGTGGATGACCACCAGAGAGACCACCAGCACAAAGAGCGCATGCGCCAAAGCGAGAACCCCCCTTCTGAGAACTACTCAGAATAACCGCTCCTTTTCTTAGAATAGTTATGAATATGTATTAGAGTAGTGGGCATAAAAAAGGTGGGTGTGCGTGTTGGTAGAGTGCAGACTCCCCAGGCACCCAGCGCTGTTTATTTGCCTTTTATTGAACCACATATAATAACCACTGCTAATTTCAACTTTTTCACATATAATAAACGCTGCTCATTGAAACCAAATAGATTTTCCATTCATAACATCACTATCATGGGCATTTGTTACGACTCCTAGATCGTAGTTTTAATCTTTATCACGGTCGGAAAGAGGTGCGAACTCTCCCAACTCAAGTGACTGCTGCTAGAAGCTCCTGGCGCAGATCAAGTTGTAAATACGCAGTTGGAAAGACAAAAGCCGCTTTTCTGGCGCTCTGCTGGTACTGCTGCACATCTTTCCCAAGCCTACCGCTCCCTTTCGGGATGACCGGCACAGCCGCTTCCCTCTGCCCCGCCGGCGGCGGCAGGCCCAGGGGGAAGGCGCTTCTCCGGCGCTCCTTGGCCTCCGCTCCGCAATCGGCTTCCCGACGCAGCCCCGTGCGCTCGCCACGGGGCCCCGCCGCTGCCCGAAGCGGTTGCTGAACCACCCCCGAGGCCGCGATGGGCGCAGGAGCCGACCCGGCGCCGCCCGACTGCGTCCCCCTCAGGCGCCGTGGCAACCGGACGCCCGCCGCCCACCCTGCCCCCTTGGCGCGCACCGCCGCCGCCGCCGCCGCCGCCACCCCGCGCGCATGCGCCCCGCCTCACGCCGCAGCCTCGCGCCGGCCGGGGAGGAGGGCAGGGAGCAGGCGCGGGGGGCGGCGCATGCGCGCGGAGAGGCAGTTGGCGGAGCCGTTAGGATGTCGCGTTACGGCCGCTATGGAGGCGGTGAGTTCCCGGGGCCGCCGCGACTGTCGGGGAGCTGCGCGGAGCGGAGGGTGAGGGAGGTTTGCGGAAGGGGTAATTACCGCGGGGAGAGGAGCGGAGCGGTCGGTGAGCGGGAAGGAAGGCGAGGCGGCCGTTGCTGCCGTTGTCGCCGCCGCCATTTTGCGTCAGCGGCCGTGGGGGAAGGGGTGCGTCCGCGCGTGCCGCTCTCCGTGGTGGAGGCGGGAGCGGGCCGCACGAACAAGATGGTGGCGCCCCAGGGAGGCGGGGCGGGGCCGCCGCTCCCGCGCGCCGCGTGAGCCGGCTTTTTGCTCCCGCGCTGACACCGGCTTCGCTCCTGCAGAGACCAAGGTGTACGTGGGGAACCTGGGCACGGGCGCGGGCAAAGGCGAGCTGGAGAGAGCCTTCAGCTACTACGGGCCCCTGAGAACCGTGTGGATCGCGAGGAACCCGCCGGGGTTTGCCTTCGTGGAGTTCGAAGACCCGAGGGATGCTGAAGATGCTGTCCGTGGACTTGATGGGAAGTACGTTTGCATTTCACGTGTTTGCAGGAGATACAGCTGTTTTTAAGATGAGGGAGAGAGAGAGAGCATCACAGATTTCTCTTCCTCCCCCCTCCTTTTATTTTTAACCTCCCTTTTATAGTTCTGCCATAAACAGTGACAATTCACTTACAGTCATCACGGACTTGTTGCAGGGTGATATGTGGCTCCAGGGTTAGAGTGGAAGTGTCAACAGGGATGCCTCGTCGCTCCCGTTACGACAGGCCTCCAGCACGGCGCCCCTTTGACCCTAATGACAGATGCTATGAGTGTGGTGAGAAAGGCCACTATGCCTATGATTGTCACCGCTATAGTCGCCGAAGGAGGAGCAGGTACGTGTGGGGCCAGAGTGGCTGGGTAGCCTCGCCAGTTCACTTTTGTGTTGCTCTTGTTAGCAAAGAACAGAATGTTGCACCAGTTTTCTTTTAAAACTTTAACGCTAGAATAAATGTATAGGTGTGTATTACAATTTGTTGCTATTTCTATCAAATGTTAATATCTTAATAATCAACCTGGTCAAAACCTTTCAGGTTTCTTCGTTTGAGTCAGTCGCCTTGATTCAGAATGTCACGAGCCTTAAGATTTCATGCTGAGGCGCCTTGCAAATCCGACACTTAAGATCCTCCTAGACCTTGAGGTGATCAGCATAAGAGGCCAGATCCCCTCGAGCCATCTACACGTAGCTTCACCTTATTCTTTAAGGGCAGAAAATTTGAGACGGTGATCGCCGTAACAGTAAATTTGGCTTTCAATTGGGGCCCCCCTCCGGTTTAGAAAGAGGAACAGCAGATTGACCTCATTCCCACCTAGAAAAATCTTCTTGCGTCAATCAAGCCTCACCCTGGCTCATTGGGCTGTCAGTTTGATCGTCGTTAGATTGAAGAGAACACCTAGATGCAGCGATCGGCTATAGATACTTCTAGATCGTCTAGATCTGCTAGACCTTGGGCCAAAGAGGGTCGACCTGCAAACTTGCAAGGTTTATTTTAAATACGCATTACAGTGTTTTCTATTCTAATGTAATTCTGCAATGTAATTCAGCTTTTAACATTTTTCTAGGTAGTAAAATGCTCAAGAGTAAAAGGCCCAGAGATTTTTCCAACTCACAGATGCTAGTGGTGTGGTTTTGTTGTATTGTTCTTTCTTTTTTTTTTCTTTTCATATTTTGTTTTATTTTTGATGGTTTTTGATTTGTTTTGGTTTTTTTTGTTTTGTTTTGTTTTTTGTTTTTCCTTTCCCTTTTTAGTTGTCTGAAATCAGTTTTGACTTCAGCAGGGCCTCACATGCATTGAGTGCTGCAGCTGTTTCCTGATACCTGTTTTCTCTAACCTAAAACCAGGTCCCGGTCTAGATCCCGTTCAAGGTCCCGAGGAAGAAGGTATTCTCGGTCACGCAGTCGCAGTCGCGGTAGGAGGTGTGCTTAAGTTTGTCTTTTGTTCTTCTATGCTTCTTTTGCTTAGAAAAAAGCTACACATGTATAACTCTTTGAATTGTCTTCTTGCAGGTCCAGATCAGCTTCCTACCGTAGGTCCCGGTCGGTGTCTCCTCGTAGGTCTAGGTCTGTGTCTCCCCGCCGGTCCCGATCGGGTTCCTTGAAGAGATCAAGGTAATTTGGAGTGATTTTTAATGGGTCGTGTGCTTTGTTTTTGTTGTTGTTCTTTATTTAAAGGGTTCGAAAAGGTATTGGATAGCAGACTTCAAATGGTGTTGACCTCTAGAAATCAGACCTTACCATGCTTGAAAAAGTTTTTGGTAATTCCAGTTTATAGGCATAGCAATACCGTTAGTTTTGAGACCTTACACAGCTGCATATCCCATGAGGAATTTTGATGCATACAGCATCTAATGATCATGTAGATTTCAAGTTCAACATGTAGATTTTCATTTTAAGTAGAGCTGTAATTCTTACTGCTTCTGGTTTAGTTGACTTCTTTGGTCTTACTTTAATTTGTCTTTAAATATTTTTATTTCAGGTCTAGATCAAGATCCAGGTCTCGATCCAGATCTGTTACATGGCCCCGAAGCAGGTAAGATCTTTTTCAAGACTGCAGAAACTTAGTAAAAGCTCCTTAAGAGTCTGTTTAGGATTTCTAACAGATGTTAACATTTTCACAAAGAGTTATGTTTTCTGTGCACTAACTCAGGGTCTGTAGTTTTAAAAAGCAGTGCAGAAGATCGTTCTTTCTCTTCACTGTTTTATGTATCACTGATACGCAGGTCCTGATACTCATCACAAATACTGTTTTGATCAGGTTGCATTAATAGCTAGCATAGCAAGCAAATTCAGAATTAATCTGAAACGTTGGGTTTGGGTTTTTTTTCTTTGTGGAGCCCACACGAGATTGTGGATTCTCACCATTATTTCTCAGAAAAATCAGGATGCATATAGCCAGGCAAGTTGTGAAGGGCTTGCTAGTGCCTTGAGTGTTACAGCTATTCCTAGCTCTGTTGAATAACAAAGGGTCAGTCTGCAGAAGCTGAATTAAATTTGAGATAAACACCTGTCAGAACTATTTTGTACCAACAAATGTGCCTTAAGAGTGACAATCAAATTTTAAAGGAACATAGGACGTCATTCGTTTTATTAAGTTGTAGTTTAATCCTTCCATAGTAAGTGAACGCAGCTTGTGCTTTGTGAAACCTTGTCCAGGCAGCATGGCTGACATAGGTTGATTTGATGTCCTTGGCAAGCTGTTACAGGAGAACACAGGTAAATTGAAGTTCTGCTCTGAAGGAGATGCTCTTGCCCCAGCACATTCCTGGGCCTACTATTCTGGTTTGATAGCTGCTCTTAGAAATAACATAACAGTCAACCATGAAGAAGCACAAAAAAATAAAGGGAAGCTTTAGCTGAAGGGAGTAAGTGGACAAATCTACAGCCTAAGATGGGAGATTCAGTGCTGAAAGTGGTGACATTTTCTGAGAGGGGAACAGCAAGCCATGACAGGACTTTTTAGGGAACAGATGAAGACCAGAAGCTTGCTTAGGTAAGAGCAGAAACTCACAGAAACTGTCCAGAGGCTATTAAAAAGAGAAGAAAAAATCCTTGAGGTGGTAAAGCAATGCCTTTCTCTGACCCATTGCTTAAGTACGTTGAAGCTTAGTATCAGTTGTTCCAGTGTGACTTAATCATGGCTCACCACTGTCCGCTGTCAGTTATGAGCAGAAAACAGCTACAGTAAAAGGCTGTCTTGAGTACCAGGGTGATTTTCTGCAGTGTCAAGTATGCTTTTAGTGAAATTTCTAGACTATCATGTGACACCTTTTGTTGCAAGTAGAGATTAAGTGATGGAGGCAGAGGAAATTACAGATGTACAAGTACAGAGAAGTGGCAAAATATTGGTGCCTAACTTGAAGTCACTGTTAAACTTCCACATGAGGCAAATGAAAAATGTTTTCTTTACAGAAGAATCAAAGGAATGTATAGCACCCTAAGACAGTCTCTTGATTCATAAGGAAGACAGACTGAAATCAGTATTAGATTATGTATGATAGTTTGACAGCATCTAAGGATACATCTGGAAGTTGTTGTGGAAAGCTTTGGTTGTGGAAAATAGAACGCTTCATTTGAGAACCTCAAAATGTCAGTTATTCTTTTAGGCAGTATTACTGTTCTTACAGTGCAGCAGTCTTATCTCAAAGACTGACATTTTTGATGGGCTTTTCACAAGGGGTAAATTCAGACAGATTAATGTATTTTGAGCAAGTGCTTATGTAAGATGGAGTGTACTGAGGAGAAGGTACTTGTAGGACCATGCTGCCTGCAGTCAGTTTCAACTATTGTGGCAGGTGGATGTCACTCCAGCCTAATAAAACTTGCAAGTCTAGAGCATGGCTTTTTACTAGTTTTTGAAAATACTGATCAGGATTTTGATTGTTGATGTATTCCTGCCACCTGCATCAGCAAACACCCGTCATCAGCCAGGGACCAAACTACAGAGCAACATCTACAGCATCCATTTGAAAAGTTTTTTTCTGAAACTTATCAGGAAAAGCCCTGGAAACTTGCAGGATTCTCTCTTGAATGTGACAGTTCTTACACATGTAGTGTGAATCTTGCTGTCTCAAATGTGGGAACACACGTGCTTCCCTGCTGAGCTCTGTTTTTTCTTGTTGTAGATCTAGGTCTCACGGCAGATCAAAATCTGTCTCGCCGGCTAAGAGGTAAGCATACAGAGATAAAGTCTTAAGTAGGATCTGAGATTTGGTACTGGGTTTGCATGATTAACAGAGTCTGGTCCTTCAGAAAAAAATCCCCCAAACATGGGTGCCCAGCTGATTTTTAATTTTTGTGATATGACTGAGATGATAAAAATTCCTATGCAGCTCTTTGGATTATGTTCCTTACCCATCTCTTTGCTTTCTTTAACTCTTTGTAATTTCTCCACCACGGTACTGAGTTTTTGTATCTTCATGCTCAGTTCCGTTAAATTTTTCTATCCATCAGATAAAAGCTTCAGCTTGGTTAATGCTGCTGATAAAAGAGCAGGAATCTGTGGTGATGTTTTTTTTCCTCAAAGCCTCAGCTCAGGACTACGCCTTGTTTTCCTGTTCTGTCTACTGAAGACAGTTGCTTAAAATTAATGTTCATGCTAAATTAATTGAAAACTGGTTGATTTGAAAACTTTGCTGTTTTAAAGACTTTCTGGTTAGATTCCCATAATAATTCCCTTGCTATCTAAGATGCTTTTTTTTTTTTTTTTTTTTTTTTAAATATAAAAGTTCTATTTGACCTTTAAGCTGCATTGATGATAATTCTGTTTTGACAGTCGGTCAAAGTCCCGATCACCATCTCCAAAGAGAAGGTAAGCTGATCTCCCTACTAATAACATAGACTCCCTAGGGCTGACATTTTAGTATCTGCAGTGATCTCTGCTGAGGAGTTTGACTGCTGCTTGTAGGAAAATACAGGAAAGGTGTTTTGCTGAGATCTCTTCAGCAGAAATAATGTTGTGCTTGTGGTTTTATATATGGTGATATCTATGTGGTAATAATTCCTTGGGATACTGGTTACGTAGCAGTGTTACGTCTTCCCATTGTCTGCACTTGCGTGCATTTCAGTTCAGTAACAGTCTTACTGCACAGAGACTTTCTACTCGTGAGGTTAAAGCACAGAATAAATGTGTGAATCTGCCTTCAGTCTCATTAAGAGCTACAGTGAGATTGAGGAAGATAGAATGGAGTAACCTGGCACAGCTGTAAGGAATGGAAAGTCGAGCTTATAATTTTTACTGCTGTTACTCTTTTTCCCCCCCCCCCCCCCCCTTAAGTTGGTAAATAATTATCTCTGTGTATGTGTAGTGACAAAATCAGCAGCAATTTTTTTTGTAGTTTGAATTCTTTCAGTAGTTCATTTCTACAACTTCAGTGTTGAGGATTTGTGGGGAGGGGATATATCCTAGCAAGAATAGCTGTAGACCTGCCATGATGCATCCCTCCTTTTGGTGATCTTTCTGCCCTGCAAGTTGTTTCTTTTGTTGGTTTGGTTTTTTTTACTTACAGAACTTCTACACTTAGGTTTATTTCATTTAAAAATGTGTCTGTATGTAGTCTAACCTCACAGTCAATCACAGGGGACTTGAATAAATGCTCATAAGTGCTGAGTGATCACCATAATAGGTCTTGATAAGGTGCTCTATCAAAACAGTGTGAGAAGTATCCTGCATCTGCTATACCCCTTAAATGACTTTACAATGTTCACACTAAACTGTATTTCTGTACTGTTATTTTTATAATACAAAGATGTGAAAGTAAAAAACCACACACACACAAAAAACCCCCAACTCGTTCTATATGTAATATTAACATTAAATCATCAACCCATTATCTTTGTCAATAGTGAAAGGCTATTTTATTAAAAAGCAGTGCTTAAAGAGTAGTCTAGGTACACTCCTGTTGTTTTTTCCTGTAGTTGTGAATCCCAAATGACTACTGAAATGTTAACTGTGGTTTCTTTTTCTTTCAGTCGTTCACCTTCAGGAAGCCCTCAAAGAAGTGCAAGCCCTGAAAGAATGGATTAAATCTATGAAGTTAATCTTTTAGGAAGAAAGTTATTTTGCTTACATTATTATAAGGGATTTTGTGGTGTCTTTGTAAATGTAAGAATGTAGATAGAAGAGTATATCAACAAAAATTTGGCATGATCTGGGTCTTCTGAGTTAGTCACACCAATAGACTAGCACAGGTCTCTTTTTATTGTATGAATTAACTTCCTGTGATACGAAAATGTGGGACTTTTTTATTGGCACATTGAAATAAAATGTGTATTTTCAACTAAAACTTCTCTGTAGTAACCCTGCTGCTTCTGTTAACATTTGGGTAATTTTTGCTGTGTGCCATGTAATGTGGATGGAAAATATCTAAAATGGGAATTACTAATGCAGGTGTCAGACTAGTGTCACTTTTCACACTTACTGTTGAGTGGTCTTTGGTCCAAGGATCAGTTTCTGCTTTATTTGAAATGGAATTTAAAAGCCATCTCTGTCTACAGGTGTCTAAAAATTTGCATATGCCCTTTTTGTTTCTTTATGTTAATTAGCAGGCATTCATTTTTCCCCCTGCTCTATTTACTCTGCAAACCTTCTATGGTGCTTGACTAATAGTGAAACCAGATGCCCCAAAATTTAAGGATGAGCTTTTATTTAAAACACTGTCATCTTTTAAATTAATAACATCTGCAGAAAAATCTAAATGTAATAGAAATAATTAATAACTTGACAATTGCTACTTCTGCTTGCTGCATTTTTTTAGGTTTTTAGTCTATTTATATAAAGAAAACTTATAACGTCTCAAGGCATGTTTTCTTTTTTTTGAGGGAAGATGTGAAGTCTTGTGACCTACTTTCTGAAGGACCTTAGGAAAATGTGTTTGAGAGGCAAAAGAAAGCTTTTATTAGTTTTTGTGCAGCTCACTCAAACTTTCCTTCAAGTGACAGATTCTCACAGCTGACCTTGGGAACTCTAACCTGCTTCACAGAAACTGGTATGGTTTTAAAGCAGCTCAGATCCGGGAGATGATTTTGTTCAATTAAGCTAATTCCTTAGAGCAAATACGCACCTGCAGAATTAATTATTTGTGTATAGGTATGTCAAACTGTGTTTGTCCTCACTCTCTAGCCAAGAATTGCATGATAAGGCACTTTGTTCACACAGATCACAGCAAAGGACTGCAAACAACGTTAGACTGCACAAACTGGTAGGCAGAGGGGGGAAAAAACCCTTTAACTGCAGTAAGATATCTGTCAGAAAAGGTTTGGCAGTAAGCAAGCACCGAAATGGAAGTGAGGCTTTTTGGGGCTTCTTACAATAATCTATCACGGCAGTTTCCTTCCAAGAAAAAAAGCAAAAACAAAACCACAAAAACCAAGAATCACTTTGGTCACAGCTTGGATAACTCACGACTTACATAAATCAGGTTTCCTGTTACCAAGGCCTGCATGGAGCTTTCTCAGTGTACAAGTAAATAGTCCAGATTCTGAACATCGTGTCTGTCATGCCGCAGCACTGGCTTGCCTTCATGCCTAGTCCTAACTGGTGTGCTGCTTGGTGTCTGCCGGCACACTCCCGTGGTTCTTGGCGATGGGGATTAGTGTTTCATCTGTGCGGTTTCATTCTGGCAATACCCATTAAATCCCCAGGTTGCTGCACTGGGAGAGGCAAGGGGGGATGCAAACGTTGCCCTGCAGCGATTTAGCACAAACGCCCAGAGCCTGTGACTTGTGTTTGGAACATTTGGTTGCACGTTACCTGCCTGGTTTGTAGCTTACTTTACTTGGTAAGAGGCACACGTACTCCACTGCTCTGGAATTTGACCAGCTTTTTTTTTCTCTTCTGTACTCTTAAGGCAAACTTACTCTACAATAAACCTGCAGACTAACATGACAGCTGTACTAGTACCTGTTTTTCAGTACCCAGAGACACCATGGAAGATGGAACAGAAGAGCCTGGCATTCCTCTAAACCCAGGCTTAGCAGTGAGAACCTGAGCAAGGAGGCAAGGCTCTGCTGGCAGAGGTGGCCATGTCTGCAGCTATGGCCACTATGAAGGACAGACAGCATTTCTGAGGTGCAGAGAGGAAGTGGTGGCAAATCTGGTGTCTGTGCCTCCCTACAGCTGTGGTGACTAAAACTGAGGGGTGGCTGTGCTGCCTCCCTCGGCTCCAGTCATCGTGCTTGCAGCAGGCTGCGCAGCTCCAGGTCTCACCAGTCTGGTAGGATTTCACCAATATTCCATAGGGTGTTGGCTCTTGGAAAACACACCCAGACAAGGGTATGTTTGTGTGACCACTGCTGCTGTAACCCTGGGCCCTGCACATCTGGGTGGGGTATGCACAGCCTGGCTGGAGGTGGGGAACAAGGGGACGTGTACCCCACGTGTCCAGTTCAGTGGGCAAACCCCTAGGAGTGATAGTGCTTCCACCCCTGGTTTACAACCTAGAATTTCCTGAACTTGGGTCAGCTGGGCTTCATTCTCTGATTGATAGTAGGCCTTACAGAGCAGGAACTGCAGCCGCGTAAGGTGTGACCACTGTGCACAGCCATGCGCTCAGGGGCATCACAGGAGCAAGCAGGGTTTGGGGGTCAAGATGGCAGAACTGACCATGATGGATCTGCCCCATTTGCAAGCCCAATGGCCAGGCATTTCCACTGAAGGCAGGATGATTCCTGCAGCTGAGGAAGCAGACTGGAGTGCTGTGGGCCCTGGCCACAATCTGCCAAGTGGGTGTTGGTGCTTGCGCGGCCCCTTTGCCAGCAGCATGGCAGGAGTCACACTGCATGCCTGGCCCAAGGGCTGGCTGGCTACCCTGTGTCCCTGGAGAGAGGGCTGTCAGCTCCCTAATATGATGGCACTGCCACCCCCCTTGCTTAAGCCATTTTTTTACGGAACCTTGGAAACATGGAGACTTTAATCAGACAGGCCCCACTTACAGGGTTTGGGGGATGACACATATTTCACATCAAAACACAACATTAAGATGATGGTTTTCCTCCTGCAGTTGCGTATTTGGAACCATAGACAGACACACCTGCTTCACTTCAACAGCCAACGTGTGGTGTAGAAGACGCTCTTGTGCAGCTATCACTGCTGTCTTCGAAACAGGAGTTAAGCTAGAGGAGCCAGGGTGGCCAGCTGGGATAATCCCAGCACACCGTCCTCCACAACGCTGTTCTGCATGACCCCTAACCTCCTGATCCTAACCCTAATGGACAACCCTACCCATACCAGTGCCACCAGAATGCTGCTGCCAGACCTGGTGGCTCCAGCCTCAAGGGCTGTCCTGTTGCCTGGCATGGGAAGGGAAGGGCACCCTTTGATGAGCCAACACAGAGCCATGAGGCAGGTCAGTGATGGAGAAGCAGGCTGCACTGCATAAAGCACTTTGTTGGGAACAGCTGATGTTGTAACAATGAACCACAACTTTTACCAGCCTTCCTCCATGTTCCACAAGGATATTACCAGATAGTCCTCTGCTGTAGTTTGAGCTGTGACATGCCACATCCCTAAACAAGGTGTTTTCAGTGCATTTTTAATGTGAAACAAAACCTAACGCTTAGAATGAGGCTGAACAGAGGGCGAGAGCTTTGCACAGACCAGAGAACAGCAGAGATGGTGTGGCAGGAATCAGAGACAGCTAAACACACATGTGAAAAACGCCAGAGGAATAAAAAAGCTCACAAATCAGATGCATCACCCATGGTAGTTTGAAAGCATCATTCAGCATCTGGTGAGACTTCTGGTTAACCTGCTAGAGGCACTTACCCCCACTGGTGGTAGGAATCAGCATCCCCTTCCTTAAGTTGCATTGAACACAAGCCATGTGGTGTGGTTGTATTCCTCGCCTGGATGAAGTAGGGCGTTGGGGAAGTGGGGCTGTGGAGAGGGAGTAGCACATTAGTGATCATAAGCACACATTGTGGGACCAGAAAGGGTCACAAGGGCACGGCTGCATCTCCTCAGCCTTCCTGGAGCAGCATCCTACAGCTCACCCAGGTATTTGCAGTGACAGTGTTTAACCACTGGTTACTTGACAGCTGTCTAAGCGGGCAAGTTCTCCCCCTCATGGGATTCAGGCTGTGGAGAGGATGAGGCAAGGTCCTGGCAGGGTCTTCTGCTCTAGACCCCATGCCTTCAGGAAGCTGGGCTGCACAGGGCCAGTCCCCACTACACTGGCCAACCCCTGCATAATGCCACAGGATGCTGTGGCCTGTAGTTGCCTCAGTTCTAGTGTCTACAAAAGTGTCCCCTCATCAGATGGACTCTGTTCATATATTTAATGCCCCAGAGACATGGGTGGTGGCGATGTGGTCCCCTGCCACAGGAACAAAGCAACTCCCAGGGGTGGAGGGGGAAGGTTCACCTTATTGACAGCATCAGGCCAGTTCTGTGTTTCCAGGCAGAAAGCTGAGTGCTTGGGGTACGTGACAGCGCCTTTGCCCTTCAGGGAGCCATCCAGGTTGTTCCCGGTGTAAAACTGGATGCCAGGCTGGGTAGTGTAAACCTCCATGGTCCTGCCAGTGGGTGGGTGGTGAGCCCTGGGGAAATGCAGGTGGAAGATGCCATGGGGCTGGCCTAATGGGCACCCTGTGGCGCCAGCAGTGAGAACCCTTGCCAGGGTCCCAGCCTACCTGGCCACAAGTCGTCGACCCTGTGCTTGCTGCAGGCAGAAGTTGTGGTCAAAGCCATCCAGGCAAAACTTCTGCAAGTGCTTCCCCAGCTCTACTGGCTGACGGAGATCAAAGCTGGTGCCCTGCACAGCAGCCACCTCCCCTAGGCAAAGAGAACAGCAGTGTCAGCCACCCACCCACCCACCCACACGCCAGCAAACAAACAGCCATGGCACCGGCCCCTGCGCAGGCTGAGATCCCTTGCTGTGATGAACTGACTGACCATTTTAAGTCACTGGTCATCCTTATCTCGCTGCAGTGCTCCCCTTCGAGCTAGCTTGCCTCCTGGCCAGTGTTAGTCCAGCTGGGACATCACCACCTTGTCCCTCAGCAGAGCTGGCAGCCCCCAGGGGCACTGCTGTGCTTAGCTGGGACAAAGCAAAGCCAAGGAGCCAGAAGCGGGGTTTGTGTACGTAACTATACAAGTTAATTAATACAAAGCCAAAAGCTCTTAGTTATTAATATTTATATATGTATAAGATTTATATACATAATAGAAGTAATCCCAGATCTCCAAATAAACTTCCCTGAGATGTCCACAAAGTTGCCCCACCTGTCAGGACAGTGAATATGGGCTGTCTACTGGGACCAGTCTCCTCCTGCCTCCAGACATTGTTTCAGGAAAAAACCCAAAGGTTTAAGACCATAAAACCAGCATTTTCTCTTGTCTTTTCTCTAGGTCTGATGTGGTGACACAGTATTCTGTGATAAAACTCTTGCAGTGAGAACAACCCTAAAACACACTCATTAGAGTGTAAAACAGCCATCCCAACCCAAAGGCAAGAGGTTGTGCATGGGGGAGGTGAAAGAGGAAGAGCAGGGCAAAGGATTTTTTCCTAAAGTCACATTTTTTTTTACCCATCTCTAAAGAGAGAGTTTTCCAAGGGTCATCAGGCAGTTGCCAGTGTTGGGGTCGGCAACACGCGGGCATCCTGCCCTCAGTGCCAGCCCCATGCGCTGCGCTCTGCTTGCTGCAGTCACAAGCCCAGCTCAGCTGCAGCTCTGCACCAGTTCTGCTCTGCAAACCTTGAGAAACATCAGTCTCCACCTGACAAAACAGCACATTTCTGTGGGTTCTGATCCTATCTAAAAGGAACACGTTTACTAAATTCAGCTGTGGGGTGGAAAAACACCTTGGAAAAAAAAAAAAACCCAAAACATTGTAATTTAGGCACTTACATAAAATACAGCAGCCATTCCACACAAGGGCAATGTCTTTAATAGTTGCACAAATCTCATGTTCACCCCAGGGCTAAGACTATAAACAGTTTTATCAGCTTCAAAGGCTACATTTACCCAAAACACCAAGAGGGAACTGCAAAAAGTGCCAGCAAGCTGAATGCAACTAAGATATGAAATGGCTCCATGGTGAAAGCAGTGGGAAGAAGCAGGACAGTAGGTTTGGTACAGCCCTAAGCTCTTCCCTGGCTTGAGCTCAGGCATGACACACCAAACTGAGCAAAAGCCACCTGGACTGGGAGACCCACTCCTTCAGGTGCAAGCAAGCCCATGCATGTGCACACAGCAGGTTTGGTTCATGAACACAGACAAACTAGTTTTAGCAGACACCTGAGCTAAGAAGCCTTCTTGCTTTCTGTTGGTTTTGTGTTTTGTTTTGGGGTTTTTTTTTCTTTTTAAAGCCTCTCTTCCTCTGCCTCCTGAAGTCATAAGATGCACTCAGCAAAGCAGCCCTGCAAGAGCATCAAGGAAACAAGCCTTACCATTTTCAGCAGAGCCTTAGAAGAAACCACCCTGTGAGCTGATGCAACCCTCGGGCACACATCCTGCCCAACACCCAGTTTCTCCTCCATTGATGGTAGTTGTACTCAGGAGCACAGCCTTCCCAGCATTTATGTCCCGGACTGGCTGCTTGGTGCTACTGTCACTACTCTGTCCTCTGGAGACCTCCAGCCAGGGCAAGGCACCCTTTTCTTGCACCTCAGCAGAGTGGTAAGAGCCAGGTGCTGGTAAGAAGGTCTATCAACAGCCTCAGACCTGGAGAGATGCTGGACCCAGGTCCATCCAGAGGGCACAGGCAGGAGCAGCAGGAAATAGGGCTAGAGGCAAGTGGGATGCAACGTGGGTCCAAGGGGCACATCCAAGAGACAAGCTACCTATGACACAGGACCAAAGCATGTCCCTCAAAAGACTGTGCCCATGGGTGAGGACACTGCTGTGCCTGGGTCCCGGTGTGTCCCACTTTGATGGGCAGTGCTGTTCCCCCATACCCACAAACACTCATCTATAAAAGCTTCTCCACCGTGTGCCACTGGTGTCATACCACCCACCAGTAGGAATCTTGGTGTCATCCACAGGCAGGTAGGAATCTGCTTCAATAGAAATCTCGTGGTCGTAGATATCTCTTGCACCCTGCAGGAGAATGGGAAACACTGGGATTCCAGCTGCAGCCCTTCCACCACTCAAGCAGTCCTAAGCACACCCAGGAAGTGACTGCCCATGGTGGTGCTACACGTGATTTGGTAGTGCCCGGCTCTCATCCCACCTTGACCCTGATACCAGGAAAAAGGCACCAGCACAGGTAAAAACCTGCATGGCATGTAGGAACTGTAAATCCTGTAGGGCTGAGACTATCAGTCTGAACTTGTATCTCACCAAGCACTACCATCTTTCAGCTCAAGCAGCCAAAACACGTGGGTTGCTGAGCGCACACAGCAGCGGGCAAAAGGGGAAGGAAGCAAGCGTGGGGAAGCATAACCCAGCCTCCTGACTCATCTCCTGCAGTGCAGCGAGTTGTGCTCCTCTGCCTCTCCTGCAGCCTCAGGGATGCTGGGAGGCGAGCAGGATCAAAGCCGAGACTGCATGTCACTGTCTAATCTGAGCAGCAATTGCATGCCCAAAGGTCTCTTGTTCCTCTGGAAATAAGCTTGAGTTGCATGTTGCAGGTGGTGATACTACTGAACCGTTGGACAAAGGGAGGGTTAGCCAACAACTGCACAGCCATTATTAGGGCAGCAGCCTGAGCAGATCTCCTGCACGGAGGGGCTGTGATGTCTCTCATTGACACTTTTAAGGGTCTTTATTTCACATCCAAGTGTGACTGCACTGTCCAATTCCATTGCTCTGCCCAAAAACATTTTATTTCCCAGATCCCTGCACAGCGTCCCTCCATGGGGTTCATCTCACCATGCTTACCTGCCCTGCGAGGTTGAAGTACGCATGGTTTGTCAGACTGATGGGTGTCGTCTTGCTGGTCTCGGCTCGATAGTTGATGGCAAGCTCCCCACCACTGAGTGTGTAAGTTACCCAGACTTTCAGGTCACCAGGGTAGCCTTCCTCACCATCAGGGCTGAGCCTGAAGAAGCAGACACCATTTGCGAGGACCTGAGGACTCCACAGAACCTGCAAGAAGTGTGCAGTTGGTGGGACAGTCATGGGAAACACGGTGCCCTTTTCTCCTGCCCCAGGCTGGGCTGAACCTAGCAACAAAAGGTACCCAAAGAATGATGCACTGAAACAAAGGCTTTTTCAATCATTTTTCCTGCTTGTACTCCTAGAAGGAAAAAAAAAAAAAAATCCCAAACAATATTTTTCTCCCTATGAAGGACTAAAAAAAAAAAACCAGTATCCCCTTGTTGAAAAAGAAAGAGGGAAATGCAAGCACCAGTATGCTCTTGGTCAGCCAGGGAACAAAGTTTTCCAATGAGCCTCCAAACAAACAAAGCAGTCTGCTCTGACAGGGGTCTGTCCCAACCTGTGTTACTCCATGCCTAAGAAGGTCCACACGTTTTATTTTTGGATTGCAGCTGGACTTTCCCCCGCTTCCGTGGATCTCCAGATGTGCCATATTGCCTGAACAAGCTGCTGCCCTTCCCTCACCTAACTTGGGGCTGGCTTCTAGGACCATGTAAATACACACTGGGAGCTCCTGCTTAGGAGCTGGGTTAAATAGCACCAGATGTATTGCCAAAAGCATACACATGTCAGTGCTGATTCAGGGAACTGGGACCTCTCCACTTACCACCCCTGCCAGAGACCAAGGGTCTGCTTGGAACTGAACCTGCTGGCACGCGAAGGAAGTGTGCACACAGTACATTTATCTGCCTGGACTGCCTGTTTGACCCTGGTCATGAACCTGATGCTCAGCAGATGTCAGCTCCTTGCAGGACAGATATATGACAAGAGGCAAGGTTCCCAGAGCTTTGCATCTACCTGAGGAATAGTCATTGTCAAATCAAAGAAGACAGATCTAGGGGCAGAGACCAGATAATGCTTTTGAGATGACCCTTTTCATGGCCCATACAGAGACCACAAACTCAGGGCACTTGCCAAAAGCCAGCATTTTCACCAAACACAGGAACAAATGCGATAACCAGGCTGCAGAGCAGGTCCTCCTGCACAGGCTGCAGTTCAAGTGCAGCTCCCACAGTTCAAGTGCAGCTCCCAACCACGAGAATATGGGTTTCCAGTTAAGTTCTTCAAACTAAAAGCTATTAAAGGCCAGTAAACACACAGCTATAAATATTTTTTAAAGCTAAGGGAGTTGTTTCCTGAAGTTGCGCAGACTCCCAGCAGCATGGTCAGATACTGCTGCCACTTAAGTGTGGCTGCAAACAAGCTTCCCTGTCACCAGGCCACAACTGACCTCAGCACCAAGGTCTGCGTGATCAGGAAAAAATGCCAAGATGCCCAAGATAGCTACAGCCAACATCCAGCATGTCTCGTTTTTGTTAGGGCTGACCACAGGTCTCTGCACAGTGACCACGAGCTGGCCTAGTCTTGAGCAGGTGCCCAAGAGTGCCCTGTGCACCTGAGGACACAAAGCCCTGGCTGGGAGGTGTCACTGCCTTGTCCCCACAAAGTTGGCATGCCTTGGCCAAGAAAGCAAGTGGAAAAGGCAGAAGAAAAGATGACATCCCTTGTCTGCAGAAGACAGGTTGGAAGCCCTGTGTGTGCAAAATAGTCCGTGTTTCCAGCCCCAGCTCACAGAAGATCAGGGCATATAAAGAAACTTTAAAATAATTGTCCTCTTTGGGGGTACAACAGTCAAGTCACACCCCTACTCTCTTTTTTTCTAAGGCTGCTGAAGAGCATTTGATCCCAATCTGACGCCAGTTCACACCACACTGCCCAGAACTGAGCTTTTTTTCCAGACACTCTTGACTTTTGCCCCAGCAGCCTAGATATCCTTTCACATAACAAAACATTAACCCAGCAAAGCAGCTGCACTAGAATATTCATATGCATTCCTCTGGAGAAACAGTGGATCAGCTACTTCCTGGTTACACATGCATTTGATCCAACAAAGCCCAAGGCATCAGGAAAACAGGGACTTCTGAGCCTTCTATGCAATCGGCAGAGTGGTCAGCAAGACTTTTAAGAGAGGAGATACTTCTCTGCTCTTACCACTTGAATCACACAGACGGTATCTGGATGGCCATGGAAAGGTTATTTTATTTCAGAGAAGGGAAGGGTTGTATTATTATTATTTTTACCCTCAGGGAAGGGTTATTTTATCTCAGGGAAGGGACACAGCAATGCTGGGGCATTTTGCAGGCCTCCTCTAGTCACCCACCACAGCGAGTCAGAGCAAGAGCCTGGGTGGGTTATGCTGTTACTGTGATGAATGCAGCACTGAAGGGGGTACAAAATAACTCCACAGAACCCACAGCACCAACGGGCTCTCCTCTTACTTGAGAGTGCTGTCAAAGACAAGCAGGAATGATAATCAGTTTCTTCAAACCAAGGACCTTCTGACTGTGAGAAGCTATGGGCAGTTGACAGCCCTGAATCCGAGGGGTGAATGAGTCTGCACGGATCAGTTTCCCAGGAAACTTTCTAGGGCACTGGGACAACTACAACACCAGTCTGGGTCCTCATTGCCACGTCCCAAACCAGGCTCTACGGGAACAGAACCTCACCCTAGGACAACCCCATCAGAACTGGGCTCATGAAGCCTCAGGGCTGCAGCAATGCAGAGGAACAGCACAGCAACCCTCTGCGTGGCATCCAAGGATGACATAAGTGAGCCCTGCTAAGCCACCTGGGCAAAGACAAGCTGACCCAGCAGCTAACAGGGTCTCATTTCCCCCCTTTTCTGCACTCACAGCACTTTCTGGGACTCGATTCAGCTCAATAACCAGAAGAAAACCTCACAGGATTGGAAGTGAAGACAACATATCCTCTTGCCACAACCCTACAGGCTGTGTGCTGGAGAACACTGGGACCCACCAGCCTGATGTTCACCTTGTCAAATCCCCTGGCTCCGCCATGCAGGCTGTTGGGTCCGTTGTTGAGGAACAGCTGATAGTCCTTCCCATCTACGGTGAACCTCCCTTTCGCAATCCTGTTGGCAACACGCCCCACGACAGTGCCAAAGAACGGGTGCTTCTTTGTGTAACCTGTCCAGGAAAAAAAAAAGGCACGTTGTTAAAATGGAAGGATTGGGACAGGATGGGTGGTCTCCAAGTGTGCTTATGGACTCAGAGGTGTCTCTCTCTGCTTCCCCCCCCCCCCAATACTAAACAGGTGACTGCAGTCACAGGACACACAGCTTGCTAGTCATGCATATTTGATTAACACAGCCTCGTGGGATCTTGAGTTCTTCGCAGATTTGCAGAAAAGGCCTCTCTCACTGCAGGTCAAAGGGTGATGCAGAGCCGCCCTGTTGCAGGGGCATACTGCGACCAGCAGCCACCAGCATCCCCATTCCCCACCGAGCTCAGGATATGCAGCAGAAGCTGTGTTCATTCAACCCATCATTTGGAGGAGAACCTTAGAAGCAGATAGCGCAGTGCAGCAATAAATCAGAAAATGCTGATTAAACTGCCTGATTATTTTGTTTCTTTTTTTTTAATTTAATTTTCTTTTTTAAAGAAACAGATTCAGACTCACCTTCCAAAGTGTCAAAACCTAGGACAACATCTGAAAACTGCCCATCCCTGTCCTTTGTCTCCAGAGCAGCGATGATGCACCCTAAGGACAGGATCTCCACCTTCACACTGCCCGACTTTAACGAGAACTTTTCCACCACTCCTCCTCCTTCCTCCTGGGGCATCTGCCCGAACACCTCTCTCTTCACTTCTGTCATCGCTCCCCAATAAAACCAAACAACCAACTGGGCAGGAGTCCTCACCCTGCCGGGGAAGGGCACCCAGGAGGAAGGAACGGCGGCCGGGAGCCGAGCAAAGGAGGCTCTAAAGAACGGCCATCGCCATCACATGATCGGCTCCCAGCGCTGGGAAGAGTTGCGCCGCCGTACACCGAGCGGCTCCTGCCCAGCCCCAGCCCCAGCCCCGGCTCCTGCCCAGCCCAGCCCCGCAGCTGGACGGGTCCAGCACCTGCTGATGGGGCTGTACATTGGGCTCAGGTTATTTGCTGGCCAGGTATTATTCTCAAAGTCCTGTTCACGTGGCCCCCAACCCCGACTCCGTTTAAAATTAATCATCTTTTGAAATACCAGCTTCTTCTGTGTGTCTCAGGCCTTTGCACGCAATGTCAGTTCTGCAGGAAAACCCTAGCAATGTTTAAGTAATGTTTTTGACATCTCTTGGCAAGACTCAAGTGCAAGGTGAAAGAACTTAACTATGATTTGATGTATTTTTATGAGGGACCATTTTCAGAATTTGTTCAAAGAACCAAGAGTTCCAGAAACTGCCACTGAAATACCTCAAATCAGTCAACCGGTGCTTGCTAAAGATTAATTTTCAACGCAGCAATCACCTTTAGCCAAGGCAAACTACAGATTCCAAGCTGACCCAGAAACAAAACCTACCACCAGAGCTGAGCAGAGGTGGTTTTGCAGTTTAACACAAACAGCTGTTCCCGTGTTTCCTTCTGCACCTTCAAAACTAGTGCTCTGTATCTGAAAATAACACTGCAAGTAAACATACTTTTTACTGCTCATCAATACCATCTCTTGTTTGAAGTGGGACAGGGTGCAGCACAAACTTTTTTTGGAGCAAGGAAAGGCTCCTGGCAGGTGTTTACAACTGGAGTGTTTTCACATGCAAAGCATTCTCAAAAGTTTGCTCCTTAGCACCTTGGCTCCCTCGATGCCTCTCCCTTAATGTGCTTCTCCAGACATAGGAAGTTATTTCTGCTTTGCAAAGACAGGTTTTCATTAAGGTGTGGGTTTCTAACATGACAGGAACTGCTGTTTTTATTTCCTTCTCTGACTCCCACCAGAGAAGGTCCAGATCCAGCTCTTTGACACAGTATCTTGCACGCTCTTGCGTTTTCTCACATACCTTCACAGATGCAAGATCACTCAAGCTCCAGTGACATCAAAGACCGTGCAGGTGCAAAAGCAATACCACAGACAAATCTGTTCATGAACCATACACTCAATTTTTCAAGCTGCTGGATAAATCAGAAAAGAAACTAGCTTGTACAAGAACTGGATTTTGAATGAAACAATGGGGGCACTGAAGCAGTGTCTGCTTCAGGATTTGAGCAAGGCATTTCAGAGTTTTGCTTCGTTACCTAGAGGGTTTCTCGCAGTTTGCCTTTGTGCACATCCTACCTGTCTATCTCTGGTGAATGGGGGACTCAGTCAAGGGGAAGAGGCAAGATACAAGTGAGTCATGCTCAGCATCTCACTACACTGGACTTTCTCTTTGCCCATTCCTGTTTTTAAGAGAGAGTTAATTTCAGGCCTCATTCACTGTGGCATTGAGTTTTGCTTACAGTGAGGGTTAAATGCAAGGTCCTTGCATTCTTCTGTTCTTTCTTCCCAGAAGAAAACTGAAGTACCAGCCCTGAATGTGCCTGACATTGGCAGCAGGGCACTTCCACAGCTGGTGAGTGTTCAGAAAACTTGCTACACATCCCCAAGACTTTGGTTTCATTTCCCTGCCTTGCAGCTCTGTACAAGTAGCTGCACACTATCTCTCTTCTCCGTATCTCCCCTTATCTCTCCAAAAAGGTACTGCAGCAGCCTTTTCCAACCCAAACCCCAAAACTTTTGTGAGGAACAAGGTTTTATCCACTCTATTACAGCCAGTGAACCTGCAGGTATAGCAGAGGCATGGCATAAAGGCAGGTTATGTGCCACCCAGAAGCCTGGCCCCAGCAGGCAAAAGATTTATGTTTAGTAGCAAAGATGAACTGGGAAGTCAGTCTGTGAGCCAATGGTCCTGTCTTTCCCCCAACAAAAAGCTAATAAAAAGGGACACATTGAAAAAAGAACAGTTTGGTTGTTGTGTTATGGTTTTTCTTTTTTTTGAGAGGGAGATATTTAATGCACTATCAGCTACTGTAAGAAAATAAACTTGTTATGAGAAAAATTACAGAGGCGAATTTATTTCCCTGGGATCAGCAGCTTGGAAATTCCAGGTGCCTGAGGGGCAGCTAGCATTTTGCAAGGCAGAAGTAAGGCACCAGATTTTACACATGCTTGTGCTATTTTCTTATGGCTGCTTTATTTTTGTGCTTTTTACAGATGTTTTTCTTTAATCCAAAATAAAATGACTTCGCTTAAAAGACTGCAGTCAACCAAAGCTCTCTGTTGTGCAGTACCTGCTATCACAAGATCCTTTTTTTGTTGGTCCTAAGGCACTTCTGTAATAAATTACATCATTACACTTCCTTCCTTAATTTTGTCTTTATTTTAAACCCAGCTGTGCTTTTCAGTTTATTCCAGACCCAGGGCAAGACTTTATGACTCAGCTGATGAAAAAGAATGTCAAAAGGCAATTCAAGTTTGTGAAGGGACATGTTGTGTCCTCATTTATAGGATCCAACTCTGTTCGGAGTTACTCAGATTCATAACCCCCATTTTCAGCAGAGCTGCCTTGTGTAATGGAGCAGGAGTGTGATGTTAATGTCACTCACCATTCCTGAGACAAGTGACATGTCTATATCTGCCCTGTGGGGAATCTTTGGACAGTACTCCTAGGTCAGGTTGCTTGGACCAGATCTCTTGTTTTGGGGAACCTAGGCTGTTTGTCTCAGCACCATGAAGTGGGCGCAGTTTTGCACACAGAGCTCAGAACGATCAAACTGTTATTACATCAGTGGCATTTTGATTTTAAGGTGACAAAGACACTCCAAATGTTGTAATACATAAGCAATGGCCAATTATTACAGTTTGCTGTTGCCCAGGAAGCTTCTTTATTCACTAACAGCAACAGCAATGTACCCACTGCCGCTGGAGATGGGTCTGTTGGGGCTGGTTGCTGCACAGACACAGAAAAGAATACAGACATCACTTGTTACACCCTCCAGCATTACAAGGCTGTAATTAAATCCTGGTTTTCCAACAAACCTCCTGTAAGCCAGAAAGGACAAGCTGGCACTAAAGCCTGCAGGGAGTTTGCACCTGTACACGGAACAAAAGGGGAGACATTTCCCCCACCATGTTATAGTCTGTTTATTGAATGTACCTTCAGCTCTGCTGGGTACTTCCCGGTGCACAGGTTTTTCACGGAGCCTGCACTTTTTTTGCTTCATCTCTTCAGGGGCAAATACACTGAGCCATTGATTAGATTATTTTAGGATGATGGCACAGTACAATTCCTTGCTGTCATTCTGGCAGTCATTTATCAGGAGCCAGTTATGCGCATTTTATAAAGCTCTTCAGACAACCACAGCTACCTGATAACACTTTACACAGCATGTTTCAGAAGTGCCTTTGTGCACAAGTTGTTTGTGTCTCAGTAGCAGCCAAAGAGCCATTTGGATGTGTTGGTTGCTATAGTAATTACTTTCCTTGGGAAGTAAAACAATAGCTTACAGCTCCTGCAGCTCACTGTTGCATAGGCTGCCTTGAACCAGAGACACTTCTGTCTTGTTTTGGAGGGGGCTGGGGATTATACTGTAGTATGTGCTGAGAGACAGACTTGCCTTTCTACGCTTGTGCAGCTAATTTTGAATTTAACCTTTGAAGAGGATGTGTCACAAGTCTAAAGGTTAAAAAATAAAAACAGCGTATGAAATGGCAGGACAGCCTTGTGGCTAAGCTTTCTGACGAGGTGAAGTTTTGGATTTGGTTTCCATTTCTGTTACGGAAAACCTGTAGGAAAGGGACTGAGGGTCATGATGAGTCTGATTTTCAGCGCTAAGGGCCCTACAGAACAATGAGTGGGGGGATCACAGGAGTTTGAAAAGCACCTAAGCAAGTCAAGCAGGAACGTGACACCATTCAGTATTTTTTCTTTCCACTGGTGAAGTAACTGCTGTATGGACCTGCAGCTCTGGAGACGGTAAGGGGTCTCACTGGGGACAAAACAGCCTTTCAGAGCAATCTCACAGCTGACAGACACCAGCAACACCCTCCATCTGCAGGCACAGAACATTTCTGAGTTACATTTTTAAATGGCAGTCCTGTGGGCTGTGGGACTTGTGCTTGGAAGGGCACTGTGCAGAAGCATTTCCCTGCAGTAGGACAAGCACTGTGCTCCTCACAATTCATGGTCATCAGGAAGATCTGTAACTTGTTTTGGGCTCCTGGCCTGACAAGCCAGGGATTTTTGTGCAGCTAGCATCCAGATGGGTTGGCGTGCCATCGCACTTCTGGCATCTACCAAGGAAGTAGAAGAGAGGCAGGCACAAGTGGCATGAAACCGATTACCCCCCTGCTTCAAGAAGCAGCTACAGGGCCACTTCAGCTCAGATTCATGACTCACAGGGGTTGACCTACATAGGGTCCCAGCACCAGCAACAAATACCAGTTTGGTTTTGTAGACGGAGACCATCAAAACGGGAGGCGGATATGAAAAAGTGCTCAGAGAAGGCAGCAGAAGGAGCTAGGATGAAAGGAGAGAGAAAACAAATCGGGAAAGTTTTTTCCCCTCACATTGCTGTCCTAGAAAATTCACTGCGTGATGTGTACACGCCTTCGTTGGCAACTGGCAAGGAGGTGGCAAAGGGAGATCTGCATCATGTGCTAAAGGCTGCGCACACAAACAGTTCCTGTTTGAGTAACTGCAACAGACAAAGATGCAGAGAGGAAGGGTGTTTGGGGAAACCACAGGACAAAACTGGGCCTTCGGATGTGAGGAGTGTGTGCTTGGCTTGCAGGCAGCAGGTGCTAAGAACTTATCTCACACATGTAGATGTGCAGATACCCTCCCCCCAAAAGAAATGAAATGTGGGCATAGCATACACTCGGGTTTTGTGCCTACATGGCTTTGCTGCTGAAGTGTAATGCGTTACCAATGGAATGAAAGCAACTTAGCAGGGAGTTACGTGAGCATCCCCCTTCTCCCCAGGCAATGCTGGATGAAGTGCCCTTTGTCATGCCCACATGTTTCTATGGGAGGCTTGTATCTAATGGCACTGGTACAACTGAAACCAGGTGACTTTTTAATGGAGGGATAGCCCTGGGCAGTTGAGGATGATGCTGACCTCGCAACAAATGTCAGTCCAGGGTTGCTCTGACAACTAAGCCATGGCACCTGCACTTGCACATGTGTCCTGGAGCCCCATGGAGGCAGGGAGATCCTGTGAACGCTGGGCATGGGGGGCTCAGTTTGCCTGCCTGTCCCTCCAGCCCGAGGCACACATGTCATGCCCAGCCCGTAGCTGACACCAGCCTGGCTGGAAGTCCAAAGGATGTGGTTTTGCTGTTCCCAGGCCCTCTTCCCTTCAAAGTTTGGTTGTAGGAAAGATTACTTGTTCAGTGCTTCTAAGGATAATGCCTAAAATTATGGAAAGACAGGGTAAGACAGAATGATAAATTTCATCAAGGAAGCCCCTGAAAAAAATAATACTGGAAATGTGGAAGTGCTTCATTGCAAGAACTGATGGCTCTTTTTTATTTTTCCTTTTCTTTTTTTTTTTTTTAAATGAGTAGAGAGCCAAACTTTTAATTCACAACAGTCTGATTGTGCAGGCTTCAGCTATGAGAACATTTAAAGTGTCTGTTCTGTATTAAACTTGTTGTGATGTTTCAAATTTTTTTTTATCTGGGAATTTCCAATGACCTATTTATAAAATTCTTGAGCTAAGTTTTCTGCTGTTGTCTCAGGAAGTTTGACTGCATTTTTTATCCCTGGTGGATTGTGGTGTACCAAAATCTTTAAATTGACACTGAAGCACCCCAGTAGAAATGATATTTAAGGTGCAAAATCCTAAATGCAAGGGGGAAACAAGAAGTTTTAAGAAACAGAAAAGTAAATCAAAAGACATATGGAGATAAAATTTCACAATCAGTCCAATGTATTACCTGATTCTGTAGATTATCAGCTGTCTTTTAAACATGCCACTTGTATTCACTGTGGCCAACACCTGCAGTTTTATCAGAGTAACAAAACTTTTTTATTTGCCCAAAATGGAGTCGGGTGTGGGAGAATCTTGGCTTTCCTTAAACAGAAAATCTGCAGCCTTCATAAGAACTTAAAATCATAATTAAAAACATGATCCAAATATGAGATACAGTCTCAAGTTACCACAAGGTGAACAAAATAATTTAGACTGCTTTAACCACACAGAAATATTACTTCTGACTTTCAAGACATGGTTTGGAAGGAGCAGGACAGGTCTAATTCATTACTTTTGATTTCTAGGATGGGCAGTACTGGTCTAAAGAATGATTAATGGGAGTATTTCTGGATCACTAGATTTTTCCTTAGGTTAATTTGGGAGTAAATTTTATTATTAATTATTTGATATTTGACATTTGTAATGAGCCGCTAATGAGTCAGAACATGCACTTTAGGGAGCCTTGTTATGTTAAAAGCAAAAGCTGCAGCTACATTAAAAACCTGGGGAAGGCTGCCAAAAACTTCCTCTACTGGAGGACCAGTTTGTGCTACATAAGTATTCTTGCTGGCATAATTACGATTTCTTCTCAGCAGCGACTCCTCTTCAGCACAGATGTAGTAAGATGAAAAGAAAAATAAATCTTGAAAGTTTGTTCACACATATCATTAAAGTTACCTTACAACGATGCGTGGTAGGTAGCCTGTCTAAACATGTGGCTCAGCTGGACAATGCACGAATGCTTCTGTGGAGTGTGACACTAAAGAAAGTGTATCAAGGTCACTCTGAGGACATGCTTTATTAAGTGCAACTTCCTAGGCAAGTCACCAGAGTCAGCAATGATGCTCCTTATTCATATAAACAGCATTTCCTCAGGCAGGGACTGTGTTCCAGACAAAGGAGTATTCATGGAGTAGCTCAGGTCATGAACTGTATTGCAATTGCATAAAGAGAAAGCTGACTGCATATAGATACCTACTATGCATTCACTCAGCCTGATTCCTCCCCCCTCCCTCCCAAGTCATCATCTTTGTCTGCCAGCAGCAGCAGCAGCAGCTATTTAATTGACAGTTTTAGATGCTGTCAGTTAGGACAAAGTGAAAGCGGAATTTTATTTCTTTTCTTTTTTTTTTTTCCTTCTTTTTCCTCCTTGGGAAAGCAACTGAAGCAATAATTGGGAACTCACACCCTTTGTGGCAGTCAAAACCCTTGTGCTAGTCCCCTGCTTGGGGAGTCTGGTAAGGTGGCAAAAGTTATACTATAGGGAAATCACAAAGGATTTACATCAAGGCTATTGCAGCTAGGTAGAATGGTACAAAATATTTTATTTGGCTTTAGCCAGCAGAACATTTTTTGCAATGGGCACAAATAAGCAGAGACAACATTTTAACAATAATCAATACAACTAATCCTCGTGTATCACATACACCACAAGGACATTAGTAAGCAGAACTGCTTTGAGCTTATGAAGTGTTTGTACCGTGCCATGTACATTACACCACTCTGGGGGCCCAAGCAAAGGTATCTCTAAAATGTTGGTTCATGCTTTGGCGAGGTAACATCTCCAGCCAGCACGAGGGTAGGGAAACCTCTGCACTGCACCTCTTACCTGGTGGGTGTTCTCGCTTACCGGTCCGTTCAAAATCTATAACCAAATTGCAATCCTGACACAGCAAGCAAAGTAGTCTAGTGGCTCTTCTCCATCCATGGAAAATGACAAAGGAGATCAAGATTAGAAATAAAATACAATAACTCGTAGGAAAGCACCTGGCTTTCAGAAATGGTCTTGCTTAGACACTGAGCCTTGTACTTCAGTTTTCACCATCAAAGAGCAAGACACAAACCACAGAGTATCAATTAAATTGCTATTTTAGAAACACATATCCTTTCTGGTAGCTTTTCTTCACAGGTGCTTACCAAGTGGTGATTCTGAGAAACAACCCTTGCTTCACAAATTGATCGCCGCTCATTTTTAGGAACTGATGCCTAATATAAATCCAGAATTGTGACCCATTCCTCCTTGGGGGGAGTGCAATGCTCAGGAACAAAAAAACTCTTCCAAAATCTCTGTCTTTAAAATGGAACAGCTATTGGAAGAGAGGGAGGACTTTCCTGGTGTCTGGACAACACCGTTCTGGGTGCCTGTTTGATTCAGGTGCAGGAGCTTCTGGAATGTTAGAATCTAAAGTCCACAGTACCTGGAGAGAGAATGGAAAACAGACAAGGAGAGGATATGTTTGTTGATGGAGCTCATGCTGGTGCAAACAAAAAAATTCCCCCAGGGCTGTACAAATCCAGAAGTTAACCATGGGTTCAGACCCTGAGGATTCAGATGGAGGCAGTTGGGGAGACCCTGATGAAAACAGTCCTGATGGAACTGAGGAAATGAAGGAAAAGGAGGTAAGACCTATTGTTAACAGAGACGCATAGTGGACTGCATGGCAGGAACCCCCACAACACTCATTATCAATACAGGCTGGGAGATGGGGTGATAGAGAGCAGCCCAGAGGAAAAGGACTTGGGAGTTCTGGTGGATGAGAAGCTGGACATGAGCCAACAATGTGCACTTGCAGCCCAGGAGGCCAATCACATCCTGGGCTCCATCAAAAGATGCATGGCCAGCAGATCTAGAGAGGTGATTCTGCCCGTCTACTCTGCTCTGGTGAGACCTCACTTGGAGTATTGTGTCCAGCTTTGGAGTCCTCAACACAAGAAGGGCGTGGACCTGATGGAGTGGGTCCAGAGGAGACCCACAAAAATTATCAAGTGGCTGAAACACCTCTCCTACAAGGGCAGTCTGAGGGAGCTTGATCTGTTTAGCCTGGAGAAGAGAAGGCTCCAGGGAGACCATATATCAGCCTTTCAGTACCTGAAGGGGTCCTACAGGAAAGCTGGAGAGGGACTGTTTACAAGGGCTTGTAGCAATAGGATGAGGGACAACGGTTTTAAACTAGGCAACAGCAGATTTAGATTGGACATTAGGAAGAAGTTCTTTACTATGAGGGTGGTGAAACACTGGAACAGATTGCCCAGGGAGGTGGTGGAGGCGCCATTCATGGAGACATTTAAGGTCAGGCTTGATGAGGCTCTGAGCAACCTGATGTAGTTGAGGATGTCCCTGCTCACTGCAGGGGGGTTGGACTAGGTGACCTTTGGAGGTAACTTCCAACCCAGGGTATTTTGTGATTCACTGCCTGTACCACCCCATGGTTGGGATCTGATCTCAGTATGCTCCAGGACAGGTTTTCACGTAATCTGGGTGAAACCAAACCTAAATATTTGGGGAGAGTGTCTTTGGTGGGAGGCAATCTGACACTGCTCTGTGATGACGAGTCAGCAGGTTTTGGGGTCCAGGAGTGTTTCTGAGCGACAGACCAGCAGGAAAACAGTCAATCACATCCTGAGTGGCTTATGGGGCTGGGGGTATGCACCCTAAGGAAAGGGGAGAGATGGTGGTTATTCAGGTGACTATCAGAGCTGGCGTTAGGAATACAAAAAGCTGCCTGCATCCTGGCGATGTGTGAGAGAGGGAGGTTTGGGACACTGATGGCTGCACCAGGGGACCCCAACCACCTCACACTGCTCATTAAAGGGCTGCTGGACTTTTTAAAGATACACATCCAGGCTCTCAGGAAGGATTCAGGGGACCATAGAACATAACCAGCAAACCCCTCGGAATCCATCCACCCATGTGATGACCTGGGCAGAGCCTTTCTCCAATATAGTGATGTACGGGTGCAAGATGGGTTGGGCTAATCCAGGCGGTGGCACCGACAGCGGGAATAGGAGGGTATGAAAAAAGGCAGTCACAAACATCTCCCCGACAGGCCACCCCTGTGGGAGTCTGAACTCTGCCGAGGCAAACTAGGTCAAAATTATGATCCAGCAAGGAGTGACCTGTGGAGAAAAGCGGCAGTGCTGGGAGTACCTTGGGCAGCACTGCATGGAATGCCTACCAATCATATCTGAAATTGCTAGAGGGGAAAACGAGGGACCTGGGAGAAGTGGGGGCAACAACTGCTCCTCAGATAGACAGAGCAAGTCCCTGTGAGAAGAATGGAAGGAGTCAAAAAACCAAGAAGCTGCAGTGTGGGGTTCGGACCACCAACTCCACATGGTGAATTCTTGCCAGTGGTCCACTAACAGGGAACCTTCTATCACATTCCTGTGGATCTGAAGTGAGTACATTTAGAGTTCTATATTGATACAGGGACCCAAATTAATGTCCTAAATAAGCAGATATCCAAGGAGCTAGGAATCAAGTGCTTGAGGAAATCTGTAAACATACCAGGGGTTATGGGTACAGCAGAAAAATGTTCCATGGCTCAAACTCAGTTTTATCTTCCCAGGAAAAAGCAGATGACAGCTGTGGAGGTGGCCTTAAGCCCTCACAAGGGGAATATCTTGGGATTCAATCTGTGGTTATCAGACAGGCGGTGGTACCTGCCCAGTGGCTGTGTGTGTAGCTTTGGGAGCTGCAGGGCGGAAGGGGCTTGCACGAGGACCCTGTAGCTGCTCCTGCACTGCCACAATCTAAAGTGCCCTGCATTGCTCAACCGGCCTCTGCCAGCTGCAGGTGAACAGGACATCTCAGGAGTTACCTGGAGAATAGACTGATAATTAGCCTCACCCACTCCCCTTACAAGTCTCCAGTCTGGCCAGTTCATAAACCTGATGGGCAGTGGCGTTTACCAATTGATGCATTAACAGCTGCTGTCCCAAGATAACTTCAATAGTAACAGCAAAGTGTTGTGGGTCATGGATGCATCTGCCCATCATGAGATCCAGGTGGCAATAGAAAACAGGCAAGAGAGGGGGAGGGTAGTGCACAGGTCAGGGAGTTGCCCACCCTCCTGCTGGCAGCAGAGAATGGAGCCACTCAGTGGGAAACAGGCTGTACAAAAGTCTGGAGAGCTGGAGACTGGCAGCCATTAAAGATAGCTGTCCCCAGTACAGACACACGTGGGCCTGTCTGTAATGGGAATCTACTCTCCATTGGTATTATGACCCTGGCAAAACCCAGAGGCTTATGTGCCTGGGAAGCCCTGGATGGGAATGGAAGAACCCATTGTATTAGTGCTTGTTGGCTAGTCCCTGACTTCTAATGTTGAAGGTGGGTTTCTAAACTGAGGCCAGCTCGGTGTTTTCTTACAGGACAATAGACAAGCAGACAACAGACAAGCAAACCACCTTGTTGCGTTCACTGGTGATGACCAGAACCTAGATGATAATGCAGACTTGCCCTTATGATGAACTTAAATCCCGTGGTGGGGATTGGAATGATGTTGTCAGTAATGCAGCATGAACATCCTGAACATATCAGTGCCATTTCAGGATCACAGCAATGAGATAAAGAAAGTGGCAAAAGAGTCAAAAGCAATTCTTGCTATGCCGGGGACCAATTGCTTGGAGAAAGTTTTTATATATTTATTATTTCTTAATGCTGATTCTAGTTATGATGATTATTGTAACTGTATTGCACTAAGCCATATTGGATGTACGATAGTGACATCTGTGTTAACAGTAAAGCGTATCTCACTTGGAAGTCTGTTCACATATTGGTATTGGAATGATGATCCGTGGGTACAAAACCTCACTGAGACTGCACCCCCTTTTAACTTTGTGACTGTACCACCACTTCAGGGAAACCAATCAAGTAGTGACTGTGTTCACCTCGTAGACTGGGGCAGATGCAGCCCTCCCAACAGAAAAAAACAGACAAAATAAACAGGGCGTGCCAGAGCATTTTGGCACCTTGGCTGTTAAGCTAACCTCATGGTCTGGGCCCTTAGTTAACAGGCTCAGGGTCTGGGCTTGTCTGGGTTTGCCCCCAGCCAATTAGAATGACCACAATACACCCTTGACTAGGGTATAAATGAGGTCCTGCCTGAAAACCAGAGGAGTTGGTTCGTCTCAGAGCAGCGGGACCCTCCCCTTGGACACACCATCCAAGGACACTTCGATGGATTGAGGGTGTCGCTGTGGGTTGAGTGAGCCTCACCCCCTCTTTGGGTGAGTGATACCTTGGATGATACTCTGGTGTGGGAGGTTTCCCCTTGATCAGTGAGTGTGTGCCCAGTTTGGTTCATCTTTCCTTAAGGTTTAGGAATAAGTTTTGTGGTAGTTAATTCCCAACAGATGTCCAAGCACTTGTACTTGGCCAGAAGGAGCTCTGGGCAGCTCTGGTTGCAATAAACCCCCATTTTGGACAGCGGCTGCTGATGGTTTCGTGGGTGCCTCTGTGATACAGCCAATGTGCACGTAAATGAGCTGCAGGTACACTGAGACGTCTTTGATGGGACCAAGGACGTGTGTAGCAGTTGCAAAAGTGACTTTAGGCATGGGCAAAGGTAGTTTTCTAGGTCAGCAAGGCAGTTTATGGATCTGCTGCTCCTTTCACCTACATCAGAGCCCTGAAGAGATAAGCTAGCCCTGCTGCCAAGAGGGTGTGGAATGGCTGCTCTGAAACACAAACAAAACACCTCTGTGTGGCACATCTATGTGGCAGCAGAGTTCTCCACCTCTTCTGAACTTGCCCACAGATCAGCAACCTACCAGCAAAAGGACAGAATTTCAGAACCGGAGTTATTTTATGCTACAGACAAAAAACAGCAAAACCAACCCTGGACGGAGATGTGAAAGTGTCATTACAGTGTCTCAAAGAACAAATGGTGTCTAGTATTTCAGCAGAGAAAGGTCATCTGAACCAGAGAGAGAAAGTACCAACTAGATAGATACCTTGCACTGCCTAACCAAGAAAGAATGCTGGTAAACAAATGATAAAGGTAAAAAACCAACCACCACCACCACTCACCCCCCTGGGGGCCCCATAGGTAAGAGCTGTGAGATGGGGACTTTTATCTCTGCTCTGGCTGCACTAGAACAAACAAATGTAGTGACTGGTCTGCCTGTGTACCTCTACTGTATGCAGGCCTGAAAAATACCACAGGATGATCTGTCAGGTTGCCTTTTTGTCTTTTAAGAGCGGGAAAACACAGATGCTGTAGATTGCAAAGGAAAAAAAAAAAAGCGTGCGAAGTCAAAACCATATATAATAGAAAATGGCAACATGAAAGTTGCAAATGCAGGCTGGTTTTTATCCCCTCATTCCTAATTTGTTGTGATAAGAACTTCAGATTTACAGCCATCAATTCATGTGCGCATTGGGCCTTAGCCTCACTTGGTGCACCGGACAGGCTGTGCCCAGCTAGCAAGCAAGTGCTCAGTTTTGCTTTCCTCCCACTCACGCAGGGAGTCCAGGCTGTGTCCAGAGCATGCTTCTCAGCTCTTCTGCTGATAAAAGAATTGCTTGTTTTCTTCTGAGTGTTTTTCACTACCGCAGGGAAGTGTGTCTCTGCCATGTGTGGTGAGCAGGTGCTGTAGTCTGTTGCAGACGTAGAGGGACTGCTATGTAGACATCTTTTGGCCACATGCATTCTTAATACTTTTCGAGGGACCGTTTGAAATGCTTAAGGCCTGATTCCACAGATAATGCAGTTTTATTTCACACTCCATTCTGAAAATTAGTTCCGAGGTTGTCAGCTCAGGTGTAAGAAAATGAGGAAAAACCAGTGAGTGATTGTAAGCAAATGGTTTAAGTGACTTGCCTGGTATTACATTGGTCTGAGGAGAAAGAAAGCATCACCACTTTTAAACTCTGTGTCTGTGTGCACACACTGACTTTGTATATACAGAAGAGCAGTAGTAATAAACAAAAATGCTTGAAAACTTTGTGTCAGGACATCCAAAGAAAAGCTGAGGTTTGCTTGTGAGTTTTTGTGGATCATGTACTTAAGCTGACTACATTTGGGTTTCCCTGGCATAGGACCACTTAAGAAACGTATTTTTCAGTTGCAATCAAAGGAATTTAAATCTTTATTTTTAATAAGTACCGACTAGACAGAGGTAAACTTCTTTAAACTTCTTTGAGTTTACTTAGAGAATTAAACTTGGAGTTACTTGGAGTCTGATGAAACAATAAATACCACAATATTTGTGATCCTTTTGAATGTGCTGGTAATAGTGCAAGGCCTGGTGATCCTGCTATGTAAGGCAATGATTTTAAGTCCTTACTGGTCAATGGATTTGATCTCTACCACAGCTCAACCCAAGAGCACACTGTTAGGTCTTCAAGCCTGTGTCAAACATTCTGAGCAGTCATAGTTTCTCTTGACAATAACATGTTTAGTACTTTTGGGTTTTGGCTTCAGAAGTCTTATAATGAGTACCCAACTCCTGATGGATTGAAAAGAGTAGCAAGCAGCCAGGATCTGTTAGTGCTGTCCAGCCTAGAGGAAAGCATGGATAAATACAGATCAAAATACCAAAAAATAAGAACTGAAAAAAATTTGCAGTTTGGTTTGTCCAGATGTGTTGGTGTTTTCACCATCCCTCTGCAGCTGAGGTAGTGGTGACTTCCAGCAGGAGCATGGTCAGAGCACTAATTTCTTAACCCATTGAGACTAAATTCAAAAAAGGAACAAAACCCCTGCACATTGATGTGTCAGCTCTAGATAAAGAACACAAACACCAGTGTAACTTTCCTTCACGTTGCTACATACCAAACTTCATGTCCAACCTGCGTGCTACCTTCTACATGCAACTCTGTGATTTCACTGACTGTGGGTGGGCTCCTGAGTTTTTGGTAAAAAGGGATGATTTAAAACGATTACCATGGGAAAGCCATACTCATAAGTGCTGTTGGAAGTGAGGCCTTAAGCCTTGAACATGGACGCTCCAGCAACACAAAACTTTCCAAGAGCTGTCATCCTCTCCTCCCAGTCAAGACCCCATCAGTCAGAACAGCTGAGTTTTGGCTGAGATAGATCTGCAGAATGAAACCCTGCATCAGCAAAGCCTCCCTTGCCACCACTGTATGCTTACATGAGCCACTGAAGCATCTTTACTGGCAGGGCTCAGGAGGTCATACTCCTCCCATCCTATGCTGCCAGCAACCCCCTGTGTCTTGCCTTCTGCATCATACTGTGGCAGAGAAGCTGCGCAGAGCTCTCTGTTTATACTGATCTAGCCCTGTGGTAAAATTTTCATTCAAAATGGTACTCTTTTTTTTGTTTCAGACCTTGACTGAGGCTTCTGCAGTTGCATGCCTTCAGCTGCAACAGCTTGTGTCAGCAGCAGACACAACACGCCTGAGCGGGTGAACCATGGCTAGCAGCCCTCATGTCAACACGTTGAGAAATCTGCTGACATTTTCCCCACAAGCTGCACGCCTACTTATAATTCTCTTCAGGCTCCAGGAAGGTCCCTGGCATTGGTTTCCACCAAACATGCATGTGAAAACATGCAATTTGGGGGTGACACATCATGACATCAAAGAACTGATCACTATAGGAGAACTCATCACTATAGAGTACATTTATGGAAGGAAAAGTATAAATGGGAAAAAGAAAAAAGACTAGGCAAGAGCCAGCTTAAGGATATTAAACAGGAAGGTATGGAAGCAGCTTCTGACTCAGAAGACCTTTAAACTGATGATGGTGGGAAACTGTAAAGTGTACCTGGTGTTAAAGAAGCATGGTCTGGTCTGAGAGTCCCATGTTAGTCATTATGCAGCCTGAACCCTAGGTTTCCCAAAGCAGAGTCTCAGGCATTGAATCTCATAAAAATAAGTAATTTAATGGACTGGTACAGCAGCAGGGTCAGCTCGAGCTTGATGTCTCTGGAGAGAGACACTGAACAAAGAAATCCCTGGGCATTTATACCCTACAAGAACAGGCAACAGCTCTTCATGCAATCCTCACACTCTTTTCACATGTCATTACCGTCTGGTTTGTGCTGCCTCTGGAGGCCTTTTCTTGCTTGAATAGATAGAAGTTCTGTACAAGTTCTATAAATCTAGGTGCAAGTTTACAGCTTGTGGCCTAGGGCTTCAGCAAATCTAGCTACTCATGCTAAGTAAGTGAAGCTAAGCGAACAGCATACTAAATCGCACTGCACTGTAACTCTAAAAGGATCATTCTATTGAAGCTAAACAACTAACATCTCTTAATGCCTGGGAATGCTCACTCTGGACATTCCACTCTTTACCTGTTGCTGTATGCACCCACTGCCAGTATCTCTTCAGTATAGGATGCTTTGGTACCTTTGGTTTGGCCCATTTTTGTGTTATATCTTGTTGACTCAACCAAAAAGGGTGTATCAGATCTTAGTGTACTATCACCCCTAACACACTCAGCACAGAAATGTGTGATGTCTGAAGGACTCGTTTCACCTTGCATTCGAAACTCATATGCAGACCATTTTTAAGTATCTCTTTCTTGTCAACATCCTGCTATCAATGTCGTTACTGAACCAGCTCATGCTAATTATTTTTCCCTTATGTCTAAGCAAACCAAAACCTCTTCCCATTTTTATTCTAGCTGTTACTTGCATTTCCATGGTATCTAAATACACAGATCTTGGCACTGGAAGTGTAACGTGTTAGCATGGTAAGAAACACCCCCCACTACAATGAGATAATAGTGTAATGTAATATAAATGTCAGTAAAGGGTGCGAGAAACGCAAAGCAGGAAAGGAAGAGGAGAGAAAACTACACTGGTAGCAACACATACTTTCAAACTATGTGCATAATGATGTGGTTTAAGTTTCTATCAAGTCTGGGGATCTTTCTTCATGTCATTGTTCTACTCTTTATGCAATCATGTGGTTGTACTCAACTGCACGGTGCTAAGCAAATAACACTAATTGCTTTTCTTATTGGAGAGTGGTGGACTTCAACCATGACTTCTGTTTATCAGCTCCAGGTAATAAAAATTGTATGTAAAGAACTATTTCAAGCAGTATTAGCACCTTTCATCTCTCTCTCTCTTTTATACAAAAGAGGCAGGTCTGACAAGCAACATCAACAGTGAAAGCCTTCTGCTGAGTCAGATGCTTCATTTCAAACACATAACTGGGATGCATTTCCATATTCCTTCTTTCCTTTCATAGTCACAAAGCACAGACAAAGAATGACTGCTAAAAGGCTGCTCACAGCAGCTTAGTGCAGAAGCCTCAATGTCTCAATTTAAATATATCTTAATATCTCCATCGTGGAATAATTAAACATTACATTAAGTCAGCAAAGCAAGGTCTGCTACCAAGTGACATTGGACTCCATATGGTGCACAGAACCATACTGAAACTTTTCAGTTTCTCGGAACACTCAGTAACTAAGAATTTGGTCAAAAAGTAAGTCAGTTCCTTGTTTTCAGAGAAGTGATTTTAAATACATAGGGGGAAAGAGAATTTAATTATTGCAGAAGGTCTAATTATTGCAGCATTTCAGTGCCATTTTCTGACTATAATTCTGGTATACTCTGGATTTCTCAGGCTGTTGCTTTTTGCAACAGCGCGGTATAAATGTCTGCTAAAATCCCAGAGCTCTAGGGATTATTACTAATGTACTAGAAACTTCATCTGGCAAGTAAGCATTTATGTCCGTAACAGAAATACTGGTAGTGTATTTAGAAACAAGTTCCAAGAAGAGTAAGTTTATGTTCACAGATGGCATGTTCCTCATTGAGTATTTGAATCTACCACAGATGTATATGTAGCTTCAGCCCTGGACTGTATGCTCTCATATTTGTTAAGAAAGTAAAATAGTTAACAGTATAAGCAATACTGAAATAAAAAGATAAATTAAGAAACAGAGTAAACAAGAAGGTGAGAAACAGAGCAAGGTAAGTTAAATCAAATGTATGTATTTGTAGATAAGACGTTTGGATGAGCTACCAGAGAGATGCAGATCCAAATCATGTCAGGCAGAATGGGGAACTGAACCTTATTCTACTTGTAGAAGTGCCTTTACCACTCGGTTTCAGGGTAACAGAAAATGTTTAAACAGCAAACTGATTGCTTTCTTTTCTAGCTTACAAGTACCTTTTCAGGTTGAATAACAGGGTTTTTTTTGATACAAGTGTGAGATTTCGTTTTGTTTTGTTGGTTGTTTTTCCCTGCATTAAAAGAAGAAGAAAAGAATAACGTTTATTTTGTCTGTCTTCAGAATTATTTCCCTCCCTCTTATTTGGCTGCTCAACTGAAAATGCAATTACTTGCACAGTCCTATACCCATTCTCCATTGACCTACTTTCAGCAGGGTTCCACTTCACATCCACCTGGGTTTGGCAGCCACAGCAGCAGAAATGAATTCAGCCAGAAAGTCCTGTAAACCACTTATACCATTGAAAGTCTTCTTTCAGTACCTCCATCCATGAGGAAGCCTTCTCCTGGACAAACTGGCAAGACAGAGATGGGATAGGCAGTCTGGAGTACGGGTAGAACATTGGCTAACAGGCAGCACTCTGAGGGTGGTGATTAGTGTTTCTCAGGCTGGCAGCCTCTCACAAGTGGGGTCCCCCAGGGATTGACACTGGGGCCCACATTGTTCATCTTCACGAATTATCTGGATGATGGGATTGAAAGCACCTTCACCAAGACTGCTGATAATACCAAACTGGGTGGTGAGGTGGGCACATGAGAACGGAGAGCTATCATATGGAGAGACCTGGACAGGCCAGGGAGAGGGTTGAGAAGAACAGTGTGAAGTTTAACACAGACAAGTGCAAAGTCCTGCGCGTGGGATGACATAAACAAAGAGCCCAGTACAGGCTGGCACCTGTGTGACTGTGGAGCAGCCTTGCTGAGAAAGACCACGGGGTCCTAGTGGACAAGAAGATGAACATGAATCAGCAGCATGCTACTGCAGCAATGAAGACACCAGATCCTGGGCTACCTCTACAGGGTTATTACTAGTAGGGATAGAGGTGTGATCATCCTACCATTCAGTGGCTGTCAGACCACATCTGGGGCACTGTGTCCAGTTCTGGTCCCTGCATTTCCAGAAAAACATGAACAGGCCGGAGAAGGTCCAAAGGACGGTCACGACAATGATCAAAGGAACAAGGAAAGACTGAAGGAGTTAGGTCTTAGTCTCCCAGAGGAGAGCAGGCTTAGAAGGGACCTCATTACAGTATTACAGTACTTAAAGAGTGTCTACAAAGATGATGGAGACTCTCTTCACAAGGAGCCACATGTAGAAGACAAGGGGAAATGTTTAAATTTTTAGCATGAGAACAACCAATCACTGGAACCTGGGGACGTGGTAAGAGTCCTCATCACGAGAGGTTTTCTTGATGAGACTGGATAGGATGCTAGATAATCTTATCTAGGCTCCCTCCCACAAAAGGTTGTGCCCGATGATCTTTCCAGCTCCCTTCCAGCCTGTGCTGTTCAATGCTTCTGTGATACTATGCAGACAAGCCTGACCTCCGGGAGCCACCTTCAGCACCAAGACCCTGAAGAAGGAACCAGGAGTGGACCCACCTGCCGTTTTGTTCGCACTGGCAGCAAGCAGAGCTGTACGCAATGCCGTGCGGTCCTGCGAGCACCCACTTGGCACTGCTGGAAACGGTGGTGCCAGGAGCAGAGCCTGGGGCGGGGAGAACACGACACGGACAACTGTCCCCGCAGCTCTCCCTGCTCACCCAGCACGTAGGGAGCGCATTTAGCGCGCTATTGTGTCTCCACCCGGTGAACGCTGGACCCCGCTGGTGAACAAGCACACGAGCCTCCTTTCCACTTGAGGGGCTAAGTGTGGAGCTAAGGGCTGCGAGTGTGGAGGTGCCTCGGGAGCGGCCTCACGGCTCCCCGGGGGAGGGCCCTGTGACCTTGGCAGCTCACAACTGGGAGACGGGACACACCGGCCGTGCCGCCGGCCCGCCCGCTCCCCGCGGCCCGCAGCGCCGGGGCCCGCGCCTCAGCTTCCCCGCCGCCTTCATCAGCCGGCGGTGCCGGGAAGGAGACAAAAGCGGCTGGGAAACCGCACAGAGGGGTGGGGGGGGAAGCGATGCGGTGGGCGAGGAGCCAGCGCCCAGGCGGGGACGCCGGCCAGGACTCTCAGGCCCCCTTAGCGCGGCCTCCCGCGAGCGCGCCCGCGCCTTCCCGAGCCCTCAGACATCAAAGAGCGAGGGAGAGGAGGGAGGGGGCGGTGCCAGGGCGGGCTCGCGGCGCGGTGACGGGCGCGCTCGCCGGCCAGTCGCCGCGCTGCCGGCGGCCGATGGGCATGTCCGCTGGCCCATCGCCTTGGCGTCTTCGCACCCTCCCAACTGGCAGCCAATCGTGGTGCCGGTGGGCCGGCGGGGAGGTGTGACTCGCTCCCGGCCTGGGGAGGGGTGTGTGCGGGGAGGGGGACGGAGCGCAGAGCATCTTTCGGGCTCGCCGCCGCCAGGCCTCGTCCCCACTCCTTTGTCGCCTACCCCCACCGGTCGCCGGGCCGCTCCTTCCCTTCCCTCCCCTCTCGCGGCCATGTCGTCCCCGTCATCCGGAGAACGGTACGAGGAGGAGGAGGAGGAGGACGGCGGCGCCTACGAAAGCCAGGCCAAGCGGCTGAAGCCCTGCGCCGCTGCCGAGGAAGGCGAGATCGAGTACAGCGGCGCCGAGGAGAGCGAGAGCCGGCGGGACAAGCCCCCCGCGCCGCGCGGAGGGGGCTTCTCGGGCGGGGTGAGGAAGGCGGTGGCCGCCGGGGTGGGGGCTCCTTCCGTCAGGATGCGGGCAGGGCGGGGGGGGTGGTAGCCGGCGAGCCGCCCCCGCCCCTACCGCGCTGGTCGGGGTTCGTGGCACTCCCTCTGCTCTGCGTACCCGGCCGGGGCTGGGGGGGCTCGTCCAGCTCCCCCGCGGCGTGGCAGGAGGCCGGGGGAAGGGGTGGGAGCCCCGGACACGCGGCCTTCCCGGGGCTGGAGCCCGCTGGCCCTCTCCCCGGGCATGGAGGCGCTTCCGGTGGGGTTGCGCTTCTCCCCCGCTGGGGTCGGAGAGCGGGAAGGGCGGTGAGGGAAGCAGGCTGGGTCCTGTCGTCTCCTTTCTCCCCGCGGCCGGCGTGCGCAGGTTGCGCGGCTGATTGTTTCTGGCCGTAGTTGCCAGGGGGAAAAGGACCGAGCCCGCAGTCTGCTCCAGGGACGTGATTTGGGTTTTGCAGTTCGGAGGATCGCCTCTGTTCCGTGGGCAGCTTGCTGCCTTTTGGGATATTGCCACTGCAAGTTCGATGCTTGCCCTGTTTCCTCTGAGTGTAACTATAGAAACGTAGAGCGGGGGAAGAAAGAGAGGCAAAGGGTTTCTTTCATCCGTCTGTTTTACCTTTCTGTCTGGAAGCATACGGCGATAAGTCTGATCGTAAATTATTACCTCTTTAAATTGATTCTCTTTTTATTTACCCCTTTTAGTACCTCTTTAAATTACTTTTTAAAATTCAGTAGTATTTCTCCGTTCTCCCCCATGAACAATGCTGTTAATAAGCACACTGGTTCACCAATTTATTTTTTTTTTTGGCTGTGTACCTTTTAGTCTTCGTTAATTTGTACTGTAATTATCAAGACAGTCCTTGACCCATAAATTTGGGCTAACAATACTTTCGTGGCTACTGTTTGATTTCTTAGCTAACTAATTGTCCGACTGATTGTAACCGGTTTTCTTCTTGATGAAAAAATCATGGTCAAGCAAACATTGATTTAATGTCAGACCGTGAAGTTTAGAATAGCTCTGTTTCATGATTTGTTAAAATAAGCGTGCTTACCAAGGGGATAAGTTAATGAGAGAGCATTTGCCGTTACCTTCTTTTCATCAGTTAAACCTCTTGATGGAGAGGCTACCTGCTAAACTATTGCAGAAGTTCACCAATAAACTGCGGCAAAGATGCATCTCTGGAGGCAACCAGTTTATCTCTATAGTCTCTTGTGACAGAGCATTGGCTCTGTCGCAGTCAAGGCTTTAGCAATGCTCTCTGTCTTAGAGGTGGGTTCTGAAAGAAAGCTGTGTGCTTGCTTAAGTTATCTTGACATTTTGCCATGTAGGAGAGCTTTTTTTTCCTGTGGTGTGGTGTTCTGTTTTTAATTCTGGGCTTGGCTCAGGTTGTCTTCTTGTTGACCTCAGTATCTCAGTTTATCCCAGCTAGTGTGCAGGACACACTGCCCTGCCCCTTTAGGTAACCTGGAGTATGTCCGTAACTTTATGTTTTGGATTTCAAGAATGGCATATGCTGAATCTCTTGAGTAAAGAAACAAACAAACGTGTAGCAAGTCAAGAACATGAGAATTTTCAGGCAGCTTATGTCAGTTGCAGTGTGCCTCAGGGACGTGCATGGTCACCGCCTGATGATTTATTGGCAAAGCTGTATTCACAGGACCGCTGCTGGAGAGGCAGAATTTGTCTTGATGATAGAGATCAAACTAATTTCGCAAGAATAAGCTATAACATCTAGTGCATATATGAAAAGCGAACGACTGAGCGCTTCTGTTAGTAATTTTATGTGGGACTTCTAATAACAAAATGCCAGCATCTATTCATTAGGGTTGGTTAGTGTGAAATTTATTTTTTTCCTCTAATAGATTAAAAAAAATGTGCAGGAAGCTTATTTATTCTGTGACATATCTTATTAATTTCTCTCCAGGTAAATATTCTTAGCTTATAAAAGTTGTATGTGGTTGAGGGCAAAGATACATAAGATGAACATAGGCTGAGAGGAAGGAAGAAGTGTGAGTATCCTGGCATTACTCAGAGCAGAAAAAGAACAAGTGAAGATGAAGCAGAAGGAACTATAGGGAATGGGGGATTAAAAAGAGAAGTGTGAAAATGGCTAACCGTGGTAAAAAGAGTGCTAGAAGTCTGGTAGTCTCGCTGTTGGTTTTGTTTTGTCTTGTTTTTGTGTTTTGTTTTGGGTTGGGTTTTGGTTTGGTTTTTTTTTTTTGTGATTGTTTTTTGTGTGTGTGTGTGTGTGTTTGGGTTTGTTTGTTTGTTTGCTTGGTGTTTTGTGGTCTATTTTTTTTTTCCTCTCTCCTTAACATGTCCTAGAATATTGGTGAACTGTACACTCATACAGATTATATGCTTGCTTTATATAAAAGCTGGTTTATGGTAGGGCCCCGATAGCAGGTTGGTGGGGTCTCCCTCCTCAGCTATATTTATTACTGTGGCATTTTCCCATTCTTCTTGATTTGTTTCAATGGGTTGAATCGTATTTAAGTTTTGAGGGTTTTATTTTTTAAGTGGGTGCCTGTATATGAGATCCAGATGGGGAAACCCAAAATTTATTTTGCTCTTCTTTTTCTTCTGTTTCCCGCTTGTGTGGACATTTCTTATAGCCCAGAGGTGTACCCTCTTCCTCATGGCTCATCTCAAGGCTGAGGAGCATGGAGAGCCAGGAACAGACCAGAATCTTGACCAGGGGAGGAGTGAATAAGAAGTGGTCTTGCAGAAGTAGTCTGTAGGGAAGAGTATGATTTAGAAGAACAATTTGGCACCACTGAGTGGTGGAAGCCTTGGCAGAGGAGTCAGAATTGCAGTGTAGCAGAAAGTCAGGACACTGGGAGAATGTGGGTTAAGAGCTGCGTTTGAGGGTGTTTGGAAGGCCTTTCAGCTCTGTCTCATCCCTCCCTTAAATTTCAGTTTCGTCAATAAATGTTCTGTTTACACAAGGTGTATTTTCTGTAGCATCCGCCTGCCTCATTGTCTCTATTCTTACATATCTATTCTTAAATATTTCTGTGAAGTAAGGAAGATCTACTATCCCCATTCTTACAGTAGGGGAAGTGAGATGTGGTGTCTAAATACACAAATGTAACTACAAGTTACCGCAAGATAAGATAGGGTTGTGAACGTGCAGGTTCTCAGCTACTCTGCTGTAACTTCCCGCGTGCAGCGTTCTTGCTTTGCGGTAAATGGAAAGCAGCTCGCTTTGCAACTCAATTGCTTCATGTCTATCACAGCCAGTTGTGCTAACAGTAGCTAGATGGCTTCAGATCCTGACCCATTTTGCAGCAACTTGTTTGTGTATCTTAACTTTCAAATGAAGTACATCGTAGAAATCCGTCATGGAGTAAGCGTAAGTCATCCTTCCTCCTTTATTCTCCATCAAAAAAAGTAACCATTACCTTCAGGCAGGGGTTCTTCCAGCACCTCAAGCTGAATCTCCTGATGATGCTATGTGTTGTGTGGGTTTTTGTTTTGTTTCATTTTGGTTTTGGTTTTTTGAGTGTTTGCTTTTTTTTAAAAGGGATATTCAGATTGTGCTGAGCAGAGAGGAAAATAGAATAGAGTATTTCAGTTGGAAGGGACTTACGATCTAGCAAGATCATCTAGTCCAGCTGCTGAACCTCTTCAGGGCAGATTCAGAATTTGCAGAAGGGACCAGAGTGCAGGTATTCTGTTCTGTAGTAGTTTTAATCATTGAAAGGACACAGTGGTAGAGAGTTGTAGAATCACAGAATGGTTTGGGTTGGAAGGGACCTTAAAGATTATCTAGTTGTAACGCCCCTGCTGGGGCAGGGACACCTTCCACCTGACCGGTTTGCTCCAAGCCCCATCCAACTTGGTCTTGAACACATCCAGTGATGGAGCATCCACAGCTTCTCCGGGCAAGCTGTTCCAGTGTCTCGCTACCCTCAGAGTGAAGAACTTCTTCCTAATGTCCAATCTAAATCTACCCTCTTCCAGTTTGAAATCATTACCCCATGTCCTATTACTACAAGTCCTTGTAAACAGTCCCTCCCCAGCTTTCTTGTAGGCCCCTTTCAGATACTGGAAGGCCACTGTAAAGTCTCCCTAGAGCCTTCTGTTCTCAAGGCTGAACAAGCTCATCTGTCTCAGCCTGTCCTTATAAGAGAGGTGTTCCAGCCTTCTGATCATCTTAATGGCTCACCTCTGGACCCTCTCCAATAGGTCTATGTCTCTCTTTTTTGGGGTGCTCCATAGCTTCACACAGTACTCCAGGTGGGGTCTCATGAGAGCAGAGTAGAAGGGGAGAATCACCTCCATGACCTGCTGGCCATTGTGCTCTTGATGCAGCCCAAGATGTGGTTGAGGCTTTCTGGGCTGCACTTGCACATTGTTGACTCACATTGAGCTTTTCATCAACCAGCACCCCCAAGTCTTTCCCCTCAGGACTGCTCTCAATCCACGCTCCACCCAGCTTGTACTTGTGCTCAGGATTGCCCCAACCCAGGTGCAGGGCCCTGCACTTGACCTTCTTGAACTTCATGAGGTTGGCATGGGCCCACCTCTCCAGCCTGTCAGGGTCCTCTGGATGGCATCCCTTCCCTCCATTGTGTCGACCACACCACACAACTTGGTGTTGTCTGCAAACTTGCCAAGGGTGCACTCGACCCCACTGTCCAGGTTGCCAACAAAGATGTTAAACGGCCGTGGTCCCAGTACTGATCCTTGAGGGGCCCCACTCGTCACTGGTCCCCACTTGGACATTGGGCTGTTGACTGCAGCTCTTTCGCCTATGGCCATCCAGCCAATTCCTTATCCACCAAGTGGTCCATCCATCAGATACATGTTTTTCCAATTTAGAGACCAGGATGTCATGTGGGACAGTGTCTCGCACTTTGCACAAATCCAGGAAGATGACGTTTGTTTCTCTTCCCTTATCCACTGATGCTGTAAGAGTTGGTAAGAGTGCTAGAAGGAGGTATTGCATTAGCAAGAGAAACGATACCCCAAGCTCCACATCCAAAACAAAACTAAATTGCCAGGTAGCCTTCCAGAACTATGGGGTGTGATTAACCTTAACCCCCTTTCTCCTGCCTAGCCTCCCCTGCCATCCTCCAAAACCAACAAGAAAAAAATACAAGCTATAAACTGGTATATTCTCCTGCTGCTGTGGAAGTCTGTCTTGTTTGCTTGGTTCTTCTGAGACAGTGCCTTACTTCACTGCGTACTGGAGATATTGTTGTCACTGCAAAGCTACAGGAATTCCAGGTATCATGAAGAGAGGTGTCTCCTGTATCTCTGTAGGGAAGACACAGAACTGCTCCAGTCAGGCCAGTGTGATCAGCAGGGGTGATGTATGACAGGGTAAACAGCTTTAAGTAATGCCACCTTCACATAATAACACTGAGCAGTTGGAGAGTGTGCACAAAATACTGCATATCTGCTTATGAAAGCCTTTCCTCATCAGACCATCCCCGGTGGGCTGAGCTGAGATTATTGGGGAATGTGTTGTGTACCTTTATAGTGTGGGAATTTTAGGTACCCTTCACACCCTGCAAGGCAGCTGGATGCAGATCAGTCTATAGTTGGGCATTAATGAAATTTGGGGCACTTATGTGCCTAATAAGCAACCTTTTAGGGCTTCCCCCTCCCAATTCAGTCATATTTACAAAAGTAATTTCAGAGCATTTAAAAGGGATGCAGTGAGAGGGGGGAAAAAAATGAGATTGAATAAGATAATATGAATGATGAGGAATAAAATAACAGTGTATTTAGGTACCTGGGGGAGAGAAGATGAAGAAGGAGTGCCATCCTTTTGCAGTAAGGAGAAAAGGAGAGATGGAAGAGGTAAGCAGAGAAATGGTAGAGGAGCAGGTAGTCCAGAAATGGTAGTACAAAAGGTGAATATATGGACTGGAAAGTGTCTGGAGACAGGATAAAGGACACATTTAAGTGCCAACAGTTGGTGAAAAGTTGTCTAATCTGGAATTGGTAAGCAAGAGACATATCATTCTAGAGCCCGTAGTGGTTTTCTTCTGTTTTTGGAATGGCAAATCAGTTTGTTAGCAAGAAATCAGTGCTATATTTAAAATGTTGTCTAGAACTACGTAGGACACCAAGGGATGAATGTTGAAATTCTACGGCTGTTCTTTAAAGCTGGTTCTGTTGCAGTCTTCCGTATGTGAAGTAACTTTGTGTTTCATCTGCTTGGTTATGTCAGCACTTCCGTTCATGCCTCAGTTCTCTACAGAAGCTCAGTTTCAAACTCGAGCATTTTTATGTTCCTAGTTTATTTTTTGAGGGGAAGCCTTTTCTGTACTTGTTACTGGTCTTGAGCACTCAGAAAGTAAGTCTGTTTCCATTATTTATTTGATAATTATTTTCCATCCAGCTAATGATTATTCAAGAAACTGCTGTGGAGTTTTCAAAACCCCTTGAGCCGTATATATTAACGGGTATGGCAGTAATGTTAGCTGCTCTGTTCTCCTGGCTTTGGTGGTGTGTTGGAGTTCTGCATGGGGCTTTTGTGCCATCATGGGAGTTGGGAGTTACTGAAAGACTCCTTTGTAAGCAGAGAAATACTGGTGGTGGCTAATCTGTATGTGAGCAGATACTTTGAAGTAGCTTTTGTCTGTGTGCCAGCTGTAGCACGTGTAGTTTTCAGGATACAGTGACCGTGAGATCCTTGTCAAAATCCTGTATTTTTCACCTCTGGGAAGAAATTATGGCAGCAGTTGGATGAGTTATATACGTTCTGACCTTAGCTGTGGAGATTCTTTACTCTTAACAGACATGTTTGATTTATTTATTTATTTTTCATGTGGTCTAGTGGTTTTATTTCTCCTTTTAGAGGAAATCAAGGATCATCCTAGATTTGCTTGATATTTCAGCTTGGTAGCTGCGCAACTTGTTTGATGATAATGTGTATGTCTGCCATTTGTGAAGACTTTTTTTCTCGTACCCATGGCACATGTTCACGACTTTCACCAGTATGCTCTGTGAATGTTAGTTTGCAGCTCCCTGGCTCAGGACTGACTTGTGCTCTGTTCTTGTGCTGTTGCTTACAGCTGCTGGTTAGAAACTATTTTGAGTAAAGCAGGGGCTGTTTGATTGGACATTTATATCCTCAGTAGGTTTATCTGTATAAATTAGTTTCTGTAATGCTATGTAGATAAGACCTTAACTTCATGACAAGTAACTGAGATTTCATTGTTTTGTGCGGTTTGTTTGGTTTTGGTGTTTTTAATCCTTTCTTTTTAATTTTATATTTTTCTTCTACGCTTCTTGAGCTTCTGAGCAAGTTACTAAATAGCAGCAGTGTTACGATTTTTGATTCTTGTTAAATCTTCTACTATATATCACCCTACTAAAGGATGCTTTCTGTGTGGCATGGGAGAAGGAAATACAGCTTGGAAAGCCAAGTGTTGCTTTAACTACAAAAGAAAGCAAAATTTGTATTTGCTGATGGTTCTGAGAATTCCAGTTGCAGAAGTGTGGACACCTCTATATGTGCGTGTAACTCAAGTATAAGGGATTTGAAGGTGCAGGTATAAAAAATGTCTTAAATTTTGAGAGAGTTTGTACTATTAGAAAGATTTATATCTTCAGTAGGTGAGCTTAAATGAACTGCTAATAAATAAAAATGCAAAGGGACAAAAGAAACATGAAATGCAACTATAACTGAAGATTGAACTGGGAAGGGCAGGTAGAGAGAAATACTGTTCCATTATGATCCACTGTCTGAAAGGCTTGACTTGATGTGTGGGGGTGCTGATAAAGGAAGGTAGCTCGTTATGTTGAGTCTGCTTCAATGAGAAAATCATTTGCCAACTGGTTAGACAGAAATATTTTTAGGTGCGATTTCTTGAATGCATTAAAGAAAAGAAAACAAAATGCGTACCCCTCGTGTTAACTGCACTCTTAATATAGTCACAAGTATGCAGGGTATTAAAGAACTGATTTAATAATTTGATTGTTCTGTAGACTGTAAATAAAGCAAAGGTGCCTGCTCTCTTAACACCTTAGAGTAATAAGAATATGCAGGAAAAAATTATTATTGTTTTATTTTGAAAGTTCCCTTAGGTGCTGCTTTAAGCCTTGAAAAGTGTCTGTGTGGGTAAAGCACATGTAAGCTGAAAATAAAAACCTCTGTTCCTTCGGCAATTGCCTAAGGATTTGCAGTTCAAAGTATTAGCCTTTTATGACTACTCTGATCGCTGCTGCTGCTGCTGAAGTCACCTGATTAATTCAGTATACATGGTATCTTATGCCAATATCACTAGTGGTGTTTTCCCCCAATTGTCACTGCTCTTATTCAAAGAAATGTGTTGCCACTTAAAACATTTTCTTTATTCATTTCCAGTATATGTAATCTAAACTTAAAAAATTACACAGCAGATTGCTCTGACATCTGGCAGTCTGAAGTGTTGGCTTTTGGTTCAAACATAATGACCAAATCCTTGATTTAAAGGGAAAAATACCTAATTTTTCTGGGAGAGATGTGTATGGAACACAAGACTCAATTTGTAGTTATCTGGATGTGGATTTTACCTTGAATCTGTAGATAGGGAAGAGACAATTGTCTATAGCAGTAGTAGCAATCATTGTGATTACTTAATTACTGGAGCTAAAAGCTCCTTCGTGCTGCAAACAAGGATCTCTCTAGTTCCAGAAGATGCTATAGTATTTCTTACCCCCCCCAAAAAAAAAGGTGAAAAATCAACCGGAGTTATCTGTTAGCAGCTACATCAGTTTGTTTGATCTAAATTTGAATACATCAACTTTACATATGAAATTTGTCTGCTGGCAGTTTTAGTGTGTTGTAGTTTACCCTTTATTATCTCTAATCTTTCTTTGATTAGCTCTCACTACTGGCTTTAATTGTTTCATTCTTGGGTTTTTTACCTCCATGTCTTAAAATATGTAAGGAAAAATTTGAGCCCTGCTTCAGGCTTTGGTTGGAAAGATGATGCTGATCCCAAATGAAGTTCTTCAGTTGCACAGAACTGACTGTCTGAAGTCACAGCAGCAGCTCTGACAAACATTCCTAGTGGGAATTCTGTGTGCTAATTTATGATGGCTGAATCTGTTCATGGTAGTCAGCCTTCGGGTGAAAAGAGACCGTGCCCATATGTACAGAACGTGAGAGGTTTTAAAAACCTGTATGAAGAGTTCTGAGAATTAGAAGGGTGGCTTGGTTTATTTTAAGGGTAGTACAGAGCTGGCTTTTTCTTGCACTGTGGGGCACAGCCCTGCGTACATGGGAAAAATAATCAGTTTTCAATCAGTTTTCATTCAGTTTACTGATGGCCTTTGTTTGTTTTTCCTTTTTTATCCCCCTGGCCTGTCTCAAACAAATATTGGCATAAACAAACAGGAAGAGTGTCAGGAATATTTTAGCTATTGTGCATGTCCAAGTATTAATTTTATTTCTTTTTTTATGCTTTTAACAAATAGGGTGGAAGACCTCCTGCAATTCAACCAAGTGTTAAATGGCTTTTTTTTTAATATTAGAAAAATCTTGCCTGTGCAAACACATTAATTAAATCTGCAGAGCATTTTATTTTAAGTAGACTTCAGCAACTGAACTTGGCAATCTGTTTGGAAAGAAAAGATGAATTATTTAAAATATGCTTGGACTGTACATTTGGATGGCTGCTTCTGTATCCAGTGTAGCATCTGCCAAATATTTAATTTTAGTTAATGATAGCAGTAGTCCTTGTTCTGTATTGATTTTTAACATGTCATTTCATTGCTAGGATGCTGGGGGAAGTCATCACAAAGTCTCTGTTTCTCCTGTCGTCCATGTCCGAGGGCTGTGTGAATCAGTTGTGGAAGCAGATCTGGTGGAAGCTCTTGAAAAGTTTGGAACCATATGGTACGTCAAGCAGTATAAAGTTGTGTCTCTGGACAAGTTGGGAGCATTACTTGAAAGTCTCTTGGACTTCTTTAAATACATTATGATGGGCATATGACATCTAGAACTTAGTTAATAGTAAAATACAAATATTTTCTAGCCACATGAAAATTTTGTATTTCTGTAAATGGCAAGTGTGGTCAGACAGAGTTACACTGTCTGTGTGCACTGGTGTCTGATGTCAGACTTTAGTGACACAGTTAGTCCGGGCATTAATATAAGCTGTAGCTAAATTGAATTGCAGAACAGCATGAGGATGGTTGTCTTGATATAAGTGAATACACCAAAAATAAGGATGGGCCACAGAGCAGATGATGCTTTTTCCTATGGTTTCATATGAGACGAGTTCTTGTGATATGGCAGGACTCAGAATTCTGAGTTTTTAGTGCTTCTTTTTGGAAACATGCATTTACTTGAAAGGAAATGTATGTATTGAAGTCAAACAGGTTTTTGTAAACAGAACAACAGTATTTTTCACTGACTTAATATTCAAATAATTGAATAATACTTGTACCGGTGTCTTAATATAAATAAATAAAATGAAGTTAAGTACAAGGTTGTTCAGGAATACAAATAGGTCCATTTTAGCCTGAATAGAGTGGTAAGGGATTGGAAGGGACCTCTGGAAATGATAGAGTCCAATGCCCCTGCAGGATCACCCAGTGCAGGCCACACAGGAACAGATCCAGGTGGGTTTTGAAAGTCTGTAGAGAAGGAGACTCCACAACCTCTCTGGGCAGCCTGTTCTGGGGCTCCATCACCCTCACAGTAGAGAATTTTTTCCTTGTCTTCAGGTGTAGCTTCCCATGTTCCAGTTTGTGACCCCTGCCCCTTGTCCTATCAGAGGGCAACACTGAAAAGAGCCTGGACCCTTCTGCTTGACACCCACCCTTCAGATATTTGTACGCATTAATAAGGTCCCCTCTCATAATATCTTACTATCCTATTATCTTATAGCTGCATTTCTTTGTTTTGTGCAAATGTGTTGGCCAGGTTTGGGAACTGTGAGTAGGGAAACCTGCCTTCCTTTTATGTCCTTGTTAAGAATTGTTTAGAAAAAATGTATTGTATCTGACAGTTAAGGTACTTTGGAGTTGTTTTGAGTAAGCACATAGGAAAACTTACTGTCATGTTTCTCTCACCAGCTATGTCATGATGATGCCATTTAAGCGCCAGGCTCTGGTGGAGTTTGAAAACGTAGAAAGTGCAAAGAAATGTGTAACGTTTGCAGCAGATGAGCCTGTGTACATTGCTGGACAACAAGCCTTTTTCAACTACTCAACAAGTAAGAGGATTACTCGGCCAGGGAACACTGATGACCCATCTGGTGGAAATAAAGTTCTCCTGTTGTCAATTCAGAATCCTCTCTACCCAATTACAGTGGTATGTTTCTTTTTTTGTTTGTTTGTTTTTTTTAATAAAAGGCAGTGAGCAGCAATTCCTGTTACATTATTTCCATTGTGTAATGTTTGTTAAAACTGTACATTGTTAGTTTGAGTCAGGAATTAAATTCACCAACCAAAGCTTTACGCTATCTTCACATAAGTAACATGCGTGTTCGGGGTAAAAAGGTTTTTTCAAGATGATTCAGTCTCAGTGTACAAGTATTTTGCAATATGTTTGACAACTCCAGTGGTCAGGATTTTGAAATGTTTAAGTTGCTACATGCTCCTAAAGTATTTCCAAATGTGTTGCCACAACATCAGGAATGTCATTTGGCTTTTGGGCTCTGAGTGGTCTATGTTTGAATAGCAAGTAAGTTTTCCAGTAGGGGGGCTTATTTTGTTGCAGTCCTTCATTTCCTTTGTGGAAAGTTGAAACTCGGAAATTTGATGGAATCTTCCTCACTTTTATTTGAGCTGATACATTTTACTTTTCAGTATTTCAAGTCATAACATATATACAGTTGCATCCTAATTTATTGCCATCTATTTATGGCACATATACAGGTTTTTTCAATGATACAGATACTTTCTGCTAGTATTTAAGAATGCATGTTTTCTCATGCATTGAATATTTATATTTTTTTCATAGAGATGTTATAGTACACATGGAATTGCACAGAAATATTTCAGGAAAAAATTAAAAATTCTGCTTTATGCAGACTTGTAATACTGTGATACAAGCATAAGTTACCTGCTCTTAGGGAAATACGTAGGATAGTATGGATCAAAGTGTTTGAGTTGTGTAGAATAATATAACTTAATGCAAGTATGAAGTTTTGTTTAAAGTGCCATATATTATCTTAGCAAATTGATTGAAACTTAGTATTCTTGCAGTTACTTTAAGCAGTCAGTTCCATATCTCATCATAGAATAATTTTGGCTGGAAGAGACCTTCAAGATCATCAAGTCCAACCTTACTCCTAGCCCTATCAAAAACCATTAAACCACGTCCCTAAGGACAACATCTACCCAGCTCTTAAAAACTTCCATGGATGGTGACTCCACCACCTCCCTGGGCAGGCCATTCCAATGCTTGACAACCCTTTCTGGAAAGAAATGCTTCCTAATATCCAGCCTGAACCTCCCCTGGTTCAACTTCAGACCATTTCCTCTTGTTAGAATCATAGAATTGTCAGGGTTGGAAGGGACCTTAAAGATCATCTCGTTCCAACCCCTCTGCCATGGGCAGGGACACCTCCCACTAGAGCAGGTTGCTCAGAGCCCCATCCAGCCTGGTCTTAAAAACTTCCAAGGATGGGGCTTCCACCACCTCTCTGGGCAACCTGTGCCAGTGTCTCACCACCCTCATCGTGAAGAAACTTCTTCCTAATGTCTAACCTGAATTGACCTATCTCTAGCTTTAATCCATCCCCTCTAGTCCTATCACTGCTCACCAGCCTAAACAGTCCCTCCCCAGCTTTCTTGTAGCCCCCTTCAGATACAGGAAGGCAACAATAAGGTCTCCCCGGAGCCTTCTCTTTTCTAGACTGAACAACCCCAACTCTCTCAGTCTGTCCCCATAGGAGAGGTGCTCCAGCCCTCTGATCATCCTCGTGGCCCTTCTCTGGACACGTTCCAGCACGTCCATATCCTTCCTGTAACAGGGGCTCCAGAACTGGACGCAGTACTCCAGGTGAGGTCTCACGAGAGTGGAGTAGAGGGCGAGAATCACTTCCCTCGACCTGCTGGCCACGCTTCTCTTGATGCAGCCCAGGATACAATTGGCCCTCTGGGCTGCAAGAGCACACTGATGGCTCATGTTGAGCTTCTCATTCACCAGCACTCCCATATTTCATCAGTGTTTAAAAATATACCTGCTTTGAGATGTGTGAACAAATCCAGTAAGTTAAAGTATTCTTTGCATGTGACTCTAACATAATTTTTGGAAACTACATTTCCTTCGTGCATTTTAAATTTGGCTTGTGTAAGCAGCTGAGTTGAACGTAGATGCTTGAGGAAAGTGGTAGCAGAAGCATCATTTTGGGCTAGGAATGTTTCATTGAAATGCTGAAGTTGAAGCCTTTAGCACAGTAGCAACTTGAAAACAAACAAAACCGCCCCCTCTCACAAAACCTCATCCTTCCAGCCCCCACCTGTTTGTCTAGAATATACAAATGAGCACTAGAAGCAGACAGATTTCCAAAATTACCTGCAAGCATCAGAGCTCATTGAACATAGTGTAGACTGGTAGAGTCATAGCAACTGGGAGGAGCAATTGTACACACACACACACCCCCCCGAAAAAAAACCCCAAAACAAAACACAAAACCATGAAGCTCAATACCACCTCTTCAACACTTTTCTCTCCTTAAATTTGAACTATGGTTAGGAAAAATAGATTAAAAATTGCAGCCAGTTTTAAGTCAAAACTGTCTGGATGTCTGGGCCCAAAGTGTTATGTTGGATAGAGTTAGCTCCAGTTAGCAGCCAGTCACAAGTGGTGTTCCCCAGGGCTCAGTATTGGGGCCAGTTTTGTTTAATATCTTCATCGATCTGGACGAGACGATTGAGAGCATCCTCAGTAAACTTGCAGATGGCACCAAGTTAGGCAGGAATGTTGATCTGGTTGAGAGGAGGGAGGCTCTGCAGAGGGATCTGGACAGGCTGGATTGTTGGGATGAGGCCAGTGGTATGGGGTTCAACAAGGCCAAGTGCCAGGTCCTGCACTTGGGTCACAACAACACCCTGCAATGCTACAGGCCTGGGTAGGAGTGGCTGGAAAGCTGCTCAGCAGAAAGGGGCCTGGGGATGTTGGTCAACAGCCGGCTGAACATGAGCCAGCAGTGTGTCCAGGTGGCCAAGAAGGCCAATAGCACCCTGGCTTATATCAGAAATAGCGTGGCCAGCAGGACTGGGGAAGTGATTGTCCCACTGTACTTGGCCCACTGATGAGGCCACACCTCAAATATTGGGCTCAGTTTTGGGTGTTTCACTACAGGAATGGCATTGAGGTGCGGGAACGTGTCCAAAAGGGCAACAAAGCTGGTGAAAGGTCTGGAGTTCAAGTCTTAGGAGGAGTGACTGAGGGAACTGCGGTTGTTTAGTCTGGAGAAAAGGAGTCTGAGAGGAATCTTATCACTCTCTACAACTACCTGAAAGGAGGTTGTAGTGAGGTGGGGGTTGGTCTCTTTCCCCAGGTAACAAGTCATAGAACAAGAGGGGCTTGAACTAGATGATCTTTTGAGGTCCCTTCCAACCCCTGATGTTCTGTGGTTCTGTGAAATGGCCTCAAGTTGCACCAGGGGAGGGTTTTTTTGGATATTAGGAAAAAATTCTTCACCAAAAGGGTTGTTAATCCCTGGACCAGGCTGCCCAGGGAAGTGGTGGAGTCACTATCCCTAGAAGTATTTAGAAGACATGTAGATGTGGTGCTTGTGGACATGGTTTAGTGGTGACCTGGCAGTGCTAGATTAACAGTTGAACTTGATGATGTGAAAGGTCTTTTCTAACCTAAATGATTAAAAATGATTCTAAGTGGCAAGTCTGAGAAACTGCAATAAACTGTTCCCTAGTTCTTAAGAGGTTTTCTTTCAAAGCAAGATACAGTTTTTGCAGAGAAATTGGTGTGCTCAAGGGCATCTCGTGGAAGAAACTAAATTGTTGTAAAATTTTGCCGTGGCTTATTTCCTTCGTTACAATTGTGACCTGCTTCTTTCTTATCAGAATTTTTTAGAGGGGTGTGGCGGTGAGACAAGATACCTGTATTTAATTCCTAGCTGCTTTCCACCCCTTTGTGATGGTGGAGGGTTGGTGTTTTGAAAAATTTTTGCCTAAGGTATCATATATATGTCTTTGAAGTACTCTTTCCTCATCTGTTGGCAGAACTTTGTTAGGGATTTGCTTGTAAAAACAAACCTTCTCAAAGTGACCCCTGCTCCGGCAGTTCCCTTCTGTTCAACTGTACCTCTGCTGTTGCCTCTTAGTTCTTGCCTTCTAAGCCTTCTGCACATGCATGAGGAAGGTGTGGTATGCCTTGCAAATGCAGTGGTTTCAATTTATCAACTTCTGAGATTAGATTGCTGCACCTCCTTTTTTTATGATACTCTCTTAAGTATAGAATGCTAGTGTTTATTTTTAAATTTTATTTTAAATATCCCATGTTATGGTATCATGTGAATCACTTGATTGATTTGGTAATCTAGAGTAGCTGAATTTAAAAAATAATAAAAAAAAAAAATTAAAAATCAAGCTGTATATGTCCCTGGTGGCTAACAATACTGATGGCATTTTGAGCAGAGCTTACATTTTGAAATATGACTTTATTATTATTATTATTATTAAGTAGCTGTGAAGAGATCTTTTGAGAGAAAAAACTGTGAAAGAAAGTCATATGCCTGTAAACTGATGTCAACTGGAGCTGAAAAGTTTTCAGCACCCTTTTCTTCCAAGCAAGAGGAGATGAAGGGCAGCTGTTTGTACTATTGAACGTGCATAGAAAATATATCTATAAATGATCTCATAGATCTTATTTTGTAGAGGTTTAGGCTGCTTGAATTCTTTCCAAAAATGTCTGTTCATCTTCTGAAAATCTTAGGGTTTAGAGTCTCCTCTGCTTGTTTCATTTGTCTATGAAAAACACTCTCTTGAGTGTTTGGAGCAAGGCCCCTGAGTATGGACAATGGTTTTGGTTTATTGTGGGCATTTTGTTTGGGGTTTGTTTGTTGGGTTTTGGGGGCTTTTTTTTAGCTAGTGATAATATGCCTATATATTAAAGCTTACGGTACTTTACATTAGTCAGGAGTTAAACCACATCAGCTGTAGCCAGCAATGAGACATCCTCTTTTTCTAGTTTCTTGTTGTGTGTGTGGTGGGGTATGTGGCGGTGTGTTTGTTCTGTTTTGAAGAAATCCAGTGTGTCCACCACCCTTTTGCCTTCCCATTGCTCTGCTTTTCTGCAGAACATAGTAATAAATACTATACCTGCTTCCTCTGACTCTTTTTCCTCTTGTCCCCCCAAATAAACCTGAGGACGTACACTAAGATTTTGGAATGAGTATTTCAGAAGTATTTGGTTTAGAAATAAAGAAAAGAAGGGAAAACCAGAATGCAGTTGAGTGTTTCACTGAGATGTCAGTGCCTTTGCCTGCTAGGTTTAGCTGTGAAACTGGCTGTTTAGTAAAGCTTATGTGCATTCAGGCATTTGAACATGATCTAACAGATGAATTGTTTCAAGAAATCACAGTTCCTGTTTGTTCAGGTTCTCAAGCATGAGGCTTGGGAATTCTGAATATGGGTGTACAATCACTGTAAAAGAAACTTAATTTTCTTGTCCAGATGCATGCTGGGAAGTAGTTTCTGGTACCATGGTGCCTGCATTGCATATGTAATCAACTGTTTGACATACTCCTAGCACCATGTCATAAGCCTGGCCTGATGTGCAGTAAGGCCATTTTTTTCTCCTTACTGTTTGGTTCCCCTGCATCACTGAAGATGGTCTTGAATTTTCCAGCTTCCTTGTAATATAGACTGGTGAAAGCAGAGCGTTAACAATGAGTTTGCATGAATCCAGTGTTTCCTGACAGAAGTTTTCTCTTCCTTAAGGGGAGAAGCACAGCAACCACTTACAGTGTCTTTGATTCGGGTGAATATGATCAAAATTCTTCTTTTCTGAAGCTACCTAAGTTTACATCATGGACTGCTCCCAGTTACTCTTCTGCAAATGAACATGAACAATTAAAAAATTAGACAGCTGCTAGAGTCATATGAGGTGAAATGTGCTAGTAACTACAGTGTCGCTTTGTATCTCTTAGCTTTGGTAAAAGTGCTGCAGTGCGTGCTTAAAAGGGAGCACAGCTGCTAAACTAGTGTTTGCATGAGTACTTCTTACACAAGTATTTTCCCATTTTTCAGATTTGACTGCCTGTACTGTATTAATCCATAAAAATGCTACCAAGGAATGTATAAATTGTATAGGGAAGATTAGAAATGAAAAGTTAACAAGCCTTTTCTTCACTCTTTGGCATTTAAATGCCAATTACAAAAAAATGTTTTGTGGCCCTAAAGTGTCTGAAATTTCACATCTGACTGAAGTTATTTTTTTCTTCTTCCATAGGATGTCTTGTATACTGTGTGCAACCCTGTTGGAAAAGTTCAACGGATTGTTATATTCAAAAGAAATGGAATACAAGCCATGGTTGAATATCCTTTTTCATTGTGATGATGATTTTTTTTTTTAATTTTTTTTTTTTTTTTATTTTTTTTTTTTTTTTTGCTATAGATTCTTGACTGCAGATGCTATTTAACATGAGAATGTCAGAAAAATACTGCGTAGTTTTAAGACCAAATTATTTTTTCATTTCTCTATAAGACATGGTAATTTCTAATTTCTACACGATTATAAGACATTTCCCCTTTATAGGAAAATGACATTGTCAGTAATGGTCTCGACCAGCCTTAAGGCTGGTAATTACACACATGAAATATGTCATAGATTTGACAGTGCATTATACACAGAAGTTTCATGGCTTCTACCTGTGTTGATACTAAAGAAATGGGTAAGGGATTGCAGAGGTGCATTTTGACTTCTTCACACTCTTTTAAAATAGTTCTAATATATACTGCTTGTCTTACTATTCTGACTTAAATAAGCACAAGATGAATTTAGGCCTCCTTAGCCTGTTGGGGGGAAATTCCCTGCTGTGTTATCCTGCAGTTTACGGTGTTCATAGCATTAAGTTGTACATGGGATGAACGCCTGGAGTTGTTAATGTGTTACTGGTTTGCAAAGTCTGATAAGATTGTACCTTAGTTTATAAAACGCTGATAGCCCTCTTCTTAGAGATTGGTTACCTTCATTTCTGAGCTGTTACCTGGATGGAACTGTACCAAAAATCTCAGAAATTCTTTTGTGATTTTAGATACTACTGATGTGTCAGTCTTTATTAGTGAGTTGCTTCTGTAACATAGAACTTGGTGTCTGTATTGATGATTTCCCTCGCAAAAAATTACCCTAACTTCCATAGAAGCAAACTAATTGCTGTTTATCTATGTTGAAGACTTAAATTGTGTGTCCTACCAGACAGTAGGTGGACTTACGATGATAGTGTGTCAAGTTTCTGGTAAGTGGTGTTGTCTGGATTAGATGATTTGTACAGTTCTGTATCTTGTTAAAGATTGGGGAAGCTGTGAGGAGGATACTGCACATTCTCTGAGACTGCCATACTTATGTTCTTTGAATTAAATACTGCAAGGTGTCTTTTTAAAAAAAAACAAAATAGCCAGCAATTGAAAGAAAACTTACAAATGTGAGCAAGCAGTGTAGGTAAACAGTTGGGGGAAGCATCAAGAATTTTTCAGCTTGTTTGAAAAAACTTACTTAAATTTCAGTGCTAATTGCAGTACCCATTACTTTTGAAGATGTGCTCCCACAATTCTAGCCAGTGTCAAATGATTTCTTAGACATCTGGGAAGCTTAACTTTTCTCACTCTTAAATTCCACAATGAACCTGCATCACACTGGAAGAAGCTGGGCTGCAGAAATCAAGTAAAACACAAGGGATATGCTATTAATATAAACTACTTCCAAAATTTCACTAAATTATAGCAAAGGATGGTGCAAAATGTCTGGTCTGCTCCAAGGTTCTGGCTTTCTGACACCATATGTTATTGAGTATGTATGAGATCATGGATTGCCATGCGCCAAGGCTCGGGTACCTTTTTTTTTCTGCTAGTCATAGAACTAATCTTGGAGTATGTAGAGGATGCAAAATACCCTACATGTTGGTGTCTGGTACATGGTTCTACCTTGAGCAGTGGATTTAAAGCAATCCACGTGTATTTTTTGATGCAAAATGATTATTTGTTCATTCAAAGTATCTCTTAGTTCTGTGGTTTTATTTGGCTACCAAGATAAAAAGGGTATACTTCTTCTTAGTTGTTTCCGCTGTGAAGTAACTACAGAGTTCATGTTCTCCCTACCCACAAGTCTCTAGCTAATGCTAGTTGTGAGAAGAGATGGATTATCTTAGATCACGCCTTCTCGCCCTCAAGCTCTGACCCCTACCCAAATGATGCAGTTTGAACTCTGCCTTCAAATATTCTCTTGGCTTGCTGGTAACTTTCTGTGTCCTCTGATGAAAATTACTAAATCCATCAGAATATCCCCTTCCAAGTGGTATAAGCTGAGAACATAAATCTTGCATCCATGTAATTGAAGAATTTACTAATTTATGAATGGTCTTACCATGTGCTGCTTACATCTCAAAAACAGATGCTTAACATAAGTTGAACCCACGTATACTTGTTGGTAATTTTATACTAAAGTCTGTGTAGAGTTTTCGTAAGGTATACAAAAGTGAAGTATCTGCAGGCTACAAAAATGAAAGTCCTGTCAGAAGAAAGGGATGTGAATGAGACACCCGGGAGAAAAAAAAACTAATTCCTTAACATGATGTGTATGTTTGAATCAGTGTTCTGTGCCCAGAAGGCGAAGGCTGCACTCAATGGAGCAGATATCTATGCAGGATGCTGCACACTAAAAATTGAATACGCAAGGGTAATGCTTGGCCCTTCTCTTTTAATTTTACTAGAAAGATATATATAATCAGGACTTAACCTTTCTCACTTTTACTTTATTTGAACAGCCAACTCGACTTAATGTCATTAGAAACGACAACGATAGTTGGGACTACACTAAGCCATATCTGGGCCGACGAGGTAGGTTTTCATATGTTATTGCTGTAGATGTTTGACTATACTAATGACAATCCTTTATACGTGGTCAGGCTGTATTGCAGTAGTCATTTCAAAGCAAGCCAGTGCTGCTGAAGGCTGTGTTCACAAGCCAGGAAATTAACCCTGAGCCCTAGTGCCCCCTACTGCCGTGTGCTTGAGCCACTTAGTTCAACAAGGAGCCCACACCTGCAAGCACCTTCGCAGTTCTCAAGGACTTGCATTTCTCCAAGCAGCTCTCTCTCTTTGGAGGAGAGGAAACCTGGTACAGACTATTCCTTACAAACTACAAACTTGCACACTGCTTCTCCTTCGAAAGGACTCTTTTCCCCTATGTTGGACAAGGCATTAAGAAGGATAGAGGACTTCAGCAGGCTGACTCTACACTTCATCATGCACCACATCGGCATCAGCAAAAAACCAAAATACAAAAATCAATCAAACAAAAAAGCCCTCTGAAAAAAACTCAGACTTGCAATTCACCTTGTCTGCATACTGCATGCACCATCACCACAGCTTTTTAAAGGAGGACACTTTCAGTACTTCAGATTTGTATGGGATGAATAACATGATAGACTGTACCCATTCTGTTCAAGCTTGTATGTATGTTGGTCTTAATTCCCTTAAAATTACAACTGAAAAATTGAGGACCTCCAAAACTAAGAACCTCTCTTGTTGATATCATTGACGTTGTAATCTTTTTATTACTTGCTGTATGTGAGAATTGCATTCAGTCTTAACAGTGTAATTATTGTCTAGTAGTAGGGAAATTTAATCCTTATCTGTAGACAGTTGCAACTGAGCAGTGCATTATCAGATAGGTCCCCTCAGTTATATTTAAGTATTAAAATAGGGAGATTCATAATTGGTACAGTCATACTGTCTCTTAAGTACTCAGCTGTAAAAATTACCAGAGCTTAACTCATGTCAGTGGAAACTATGACTATATATGTAAAGACAAACTGCTGTGTAGCCTAACTCCTGTAAAGTGTTTATTTACAAAAAGAAAAAAATCTGTAACTGTTGAGTGCAGTGTTCAGTAACTTATGTACAATAATGTGTGCAATGTAAAGTTAGAAAAGTGAAGACAATGTGTCCAAGATAGAGTATCTACTTATCAAAGGCTATATGAGAACCAGGGCTTTGGTCATCTCAAGTGATGAGCACTTCCAAAATAATTCTGCAGAGATGCTGGACTTGTAAAACTGTTGTACGACTTAAAACTTAGGGCTTGAATTTTCAAAATTAAGTTCTTGTAAAAAGTTAACAAGGGAGCTACAGTATTGGTTGCAGCTTGAAGGTTATGACTATTTGTATCAGGATTCATTTTTTTCCCCTCAAATTCCTGAGTTAAAAAAGGGATTTTTGAAGAAACTGAAGGGCAAAAAAAAAAAAAAAGTGAAGGCTTGAATTTGAAAAATCTGAAAGATTAATTTGACCCTCATGTCTTTTGATCCATTGTAGTGTTTGGAGGCTGACTTGCAACACTGTGCATCTAATTCCATTATGTAATTGGTCTGCAGATAGATATGGCTGCATGAACTAATGGGTCCACAAGCCTGAGAAAACAGTGGAAAATGAAAAATTTAGGATAGGTATGGCTTGCTCTTTGTCAAGAGCTCTTACCCTGCTCTTTTGTTTTCCTTTTGCTACTTTGACAAGCTATGTGTATTTGGCATACATCATTCTACTACACATAAGAGGAAAAGAATTAGATTTGTATTATATATATTTATATCTATATCTCATACTATGTTGTATGTAGCATATTTTTTCTTCTACATCCATTTATCTAGAAAATAGGAATATAAATTGTTGAATGAACACTGAAAAGTAATTGACAAGGCAGGCACCTAAGAACAATTTTGTTCATTAATTAATCCAGGACATTCTCCCCCCCCCCCCCCCCCCCCCCCCCTTTTTTTTATGGAGAGAGAATTTTCATATTTGTGTTTCAACTTAGTCTTGCAGCAGTGTTGTTTGGCTTTTGAACTTACTGTGACTCAAACTGTGGGGATCTGACAGCAGCAAACAAGATCTTAGCTCAAAGGAATTTCACTCTGAGGACAGGCATGCTAATACACCTTTCCAGAACTCCCCCTCCCCAACTCTTAGGAAGGAAATGTATTTTGCTAATTAATTTTTTTTGTTGTTGTTAAAGAACTTGGTTTAGTTCTTTATGGTACCAAATTACAGACTTCCCCATAGTATTTCTCCACTTAAGTAAACTTCCAAACAAGTGCCTGCTGCTGTGAAACCATATTTCATTAGACTGAGCCAAAAAAACCCCACCTGACTTTATAATATTCTACTTGCTTTCAGCCATAAAGTTCCAACTGCAGTTTGAGGCATTTCTTTTGGTGGTAATACCAGCTTACGTAGTGACTCGAGGACCTGATGTGAAAACAAATCTAAAAACCAGCAACCCCCAAACTTAAACTAGATTATAAAGAATCTTTTCTTTCAGAATTATTTTTAACACAGATCAGTTCTCATGTTTCAGTGCCTGTTTGCACTAGTATTTGTACTGGCACTGCTGAGGGACCTTGTTCAAGGAAGGAACAAGTATGGGGCAAGGAGACGGCAGTGGACTACACCATCACGAGGAGGAAGTTATTTGTCAAACTCTGTTCTCCCAGAATTCTTCATTTGAAGAATATGGTCCTTTACTATATTACTGTGTGCAGTTTCCAAGGCTTTAGCTCCACAGACTGGAATGATAAACTTGATTTTTCTGAAAGATGATTACTGCATACAGTTTAAATGCTCAAAATACTTGATAAGCCTGCCCATTTGCTTTTTAGAGCCGAGGAGGAGAGCTGTTACCCTGAAAAGGGAACAGAAAAACAAAACTTGATGAAAGTAATCTTTTTCTGTAGATTTGAAGGCATTCAGCACTGTTCTCTCTTCAGGCTTTATTGCCAAAGTAAATATTTGACTTGGAACCCATCCTCAAAATCCTGAGCAGAAAGGGCACATGTGTTTTCATCTCCCACTGTTGTGTTGTCTAATGCAAGTAAGTTCCTGGTTTTTAGGGGAAATGCCTCCAGCTGAATTGGGCTGGAGTTGCCAAATTTCCTGGGAACTGTTGCAAACGGATAAATGTCTTGCCCCATCTTTTCAACATGGATTTTTTAATTGTGGGAAGTCAGTTGTTGCTTACTGCAAAGAAATCTGGAAATTTAGATTTTCTTTGTCACGCACATAATGGATCTGATTAGAAAATACAGCTTTGGCTGTGAAGCACTGCTTTCCTCCAGTAATGTAGACCCCTTGCTTAACTTTATATCCTAGAGAACTGGGTTTTCTTAAAGGATTGAGCGTTGTTTAAGTGCATTATTCAGTGATCTTTTTCTTCAATTGAACTGTTACGTGCTGCTGATAATGCAATAATGTACAATCCTTTCAGCACGCCCATAAATCAGTAGGTGTTCTGTAAATATATATGTACATATATGTAATGCTCTCTGTTTACTGATTGTGAAACCATGTAATACAGGTTGTTGTTGGCTTATGCTGAAACTTCTTGAAAGAAGCCCACTTTGAAAATGTGTTGCTGTTGAAGCTAATATTATGATTCAGGTACTGTTTTTCAAAAGTACTGCATTTCAAATTTGTTTTAAGAGACACATAGGTAAATCCTGGTGTATGGTGTTATCTATATTAATGTGTGGTGTCTGTTTAGGAAAAATAGGGTATTTCCATAAACTTTTAAATGTCTGCATCTCCTCATTGGCCACTGCCCTCAATCAACTTAAGTGCGGTCTGTTATACAGATGGCAGTCTTAATTTTGGTGTCCCAGGGCTACAGCTTATGGTTTTAGATGTATAATGAATGAGAAATTGTTTATAACATTAACAAGGATTCAAATTACCTTTTTTGCTTCTTAACTAGAAGCTTTGTGTCTTAACTGGAGAAATCAATAGTTGTGCATACTAAACTGTTTTCTTTCCCTTCCCACATGTTAGACAGAGGGAAGGGCCGCCAGAGGCAAGCTATTTTGGGAGAGCACCCATCATCATTTAGACATGATGGTTATGGTAAGTAACATATGATGACAGATGGTTATGATTTCTTTACATGCTATGTGGAATTCTAAATAGTCAATCTGTGCTTAACTGTGGACCCCTACAGCATGAGAGTAGCTGACTATTGTACTGTACCTGTGGTGCTGTCAGTCCACATTCTGAACACGACAGTGATTTACTGAAATCTGTGTGCATTTATTGCCATGCCTCTTGCATTCATGGAGAACATCCGGCTCTACAAATTTATTCCTTGGTGGAAGAATGTTTCTTTTTAGTTGCCATCACCATAGCAATGGATGGAAAATGACATCTGTACTGGGAAAGCAGCTTTCTTCTAGAAAATGGCAACACAGCTTGATCAGTGGTTTGATGCAACACAGAGCTCTTTGATGTTCTTGCATGCAAAGCTGTGAATTGTGGGCCTTGTGTTTCTTCTAATTTAACTAATTCTGAAACAGGACATCTATGTGACTGTATAAGAATGATGTTTTGGAATTAGTGCTATAAGGAGCTGCAGTTACCAGTGCTATCTGTAAATGACAATCTGTGACTTTCATGTGGTGGACCAAGACCTCAGGATTGAGAAAACAATGCCCCCAGTTAGATGTGACTTTTCTAGTTATTCAGTCTCTTAACTGTCAGATGCAATGTGGTTTGGCTTGCTTCTTTCTTTGCAAATATATTTGATATTTTACAATGTAGGTTGACCTTCTACCTACTCTTTCCAAAGATTCTTCAAATCTCCAGAATTTCTGAGTTCTACCTTGTATTCACTGATGTTCTTTTTTCATTCTGATATACCCTGATATATATACACTCCTGATATACCCTTCTACCTTAAGTAATGTGTCTGTCTTCTCCTGTACCACTGTCTCCTTCTCATTACTGTTTTTTGCTGGGCTAAAAAGGACAAAAGGTTCCTTTTATACTTGGCTTATGTGAATTTAGCATTATTTTTGTCTCAGAAGAACAGGAATCCTCTCCTTGGTCTGTAATACTGATGTTTTCTATAAACAGAAGTATTGCATAGTAGTAATATCTCTTAATTAAAAAAAAAAAAAACAAAAAAATTTCAATGAAACTTGTGACTCTACCTATAGTGGAAAATAGGATGGCTTCCTTTTGCTTTAATGCAGAGGTTTAAATATTCTTGTTTCTTCCAAATGAGCTGTTGGTGGGAAAGCAGTCTTCTGGCTGCATCTCTTGTCTCTGGAAAAGAGCTGTGTCATCTCCTTTCCCAACCTCTGGCTAAAAGTTTACTCCTTTTGGTTTGTTTTCCCAACTTTGTAATATTCTTTCTCGGTGTTGTATAGCTCTGTAAGTAGGCATGGTAATATTGCTGAAAGTTTATTTTAAATATTTCTTCTGATAGGTTTATGTTCAAATATTTGGTATGGTGCAGGGAAGATACTATATTTATAATTAATGGAATGCCTTTTTTCACTTGTGTATGAAAATAGTACCATGAAACAGTTCCTTCCTTCTTGTCTGGTAATGTAAGAAGAGACTTGGGATATTAAAGGGAATAGAAGAGGGGTTTTGGGTGTTTAAGAAACTGTTGTAATGTTCCCCCTCCCCACACCTTTCTGTAAATACGCATTATACATGTGGGCTCTAATACACGATTAAGTGGTGAAACTTGTTTTAAACTATATGAAAGCATGGCCTTTCATCTCCTTAGGGTCACATGGTCCTTTGTTGCCCTTGCCAAGCCGATACAGAATGGGATCTCGGGACACTCCAGAGCTTGTTGCTTATCCATTGCCCCAGGCATCTTCCTCTTACATGCATGGTGGAAATCCTTCTGGATCAGTTGTCATGGTTAGTGGGTTGCATCAGCTAAAGATGAACTGTTCAAGGGTCTTCAACCTCTTCTGCTTGTATGGAAACATTGAGAAGGTAAGGCATAATTTATTAGAAACTTGGAAATACTATAGTAATTTTACTTGTTTTGGAAAAAGACTGGCAGGGCTGGTCTAAAAATATTTCCTAATCACTTTTAAAACACTTGATTGGAGTGTATGTTGCAATAGAACTTTTTTCCCTTATCTATCTTAGGTGAAATTTATGAAGACCATTCCAGGCACGGCACTGGTTGAAATGGGTGATGAGTATGCTGTGGAAAGAGCTGTCACACATCTCAACAATGTCAAGTTATTTGGAAAGAGACTTAACGTCTGGTAAATATGTTTTATCAGATTAATAGTCTACCAGCAGGCAGGTGGAATGAAGCTGCAAACAGCCAATATACCAAAATGACATTGCATTTCTGTTATTGTTGTTGGAGTTATGATTTCCAATTTGCAACTGTTGTTATCTATTTATTACTACGTATATTTACTATTATTTTATTTATACTAATACATATTTATTAATAAAATAATAAATATTCTTATTACATGGATTGGCCGTTAATAAACTATTCCCTAATGTGTCTTATCCATCATTTCTACATTTTTTTAAAGGAAGGTATCAAATCCAGCCTATCTTGTTCTCCTCCTGTTTCAGATTTTGTGTGCAAATTGTGCAAGTCTTAATTATTTAAGAAACTTTAACTGTATATATATCTCTCCTTAAATCCCAGTGTTTCCAAGCAGCACTCGGTAGTTCCAAGCCAGATATTTGAACTGGAGGATGGCACAAGTAGTTACAAGGATTTTGCAATGAGTAAGAATAATCGCTTCACCAGTGCTGGCCAAGCATCCAAGAACATCATCCAACCACCCTCTTGTGTGCTGCATTATTATAATGTCCCTCTGTGTGTAACTGAAGAAACATTTGTAAAGGTAGGCAGTTGAAATGACTGTGACATAGTGCTTTGGGGGGCTCTACTCCAGCTTTACACTGTGCTACTTCAAAAAAGAAATAGCCGGGATAGTTACGGCATATTGACTGGAAGAGAACTGGTTTTTAAAATAGGTTTGTAGCCTCCTTATATAGAAGCTGCTGTACTTTCACAATGTTGGCATTATTCTCTCAGGGTTTGGGGTTTTTTGGCTGCTTTTAAATTTTTTTTAATTGTGTTTTTTTTTTTTTTATGTGAGAAACAAGATCTTGGAAATAAAGTTGAGGAGTTTAGTGTGTTTTTGGGGTTTTTTTTTGTGGAGGAGGGGGAAGAGACTCACACAGAGCCAATTACAGGGAAAGTTAGGACTAGAATTCACAAAAGATTTACTCACTCTGAGATGGTTACTCTTATGACTGCTAGGATGTTTTGGAATGGGGAGAATCACGTACCTGGAACAGTTTGCACACTGGAGTCCTAAATGAACTCTAGATTCTTAAAACATGCAATACAGGGCCTCTAAAGTGGAGGCAGTGGTAAAACTGGTGATGGTTCAGAGATTTCTTTCTTAGTTCAATAAAGGTACTGTTTTTAAATCTCTGTGTGAAAGTTCATGACTGGTGTGCTTGTATGTACAACTTCTGAGTCACTGTATTGAAGTGGGAATGTCAAAAAGAACTTGGTTTTTATTTAAATATGTTGTTTGAGGTAGTAGTGATGTCAGTATTCTTAACGATTTTTGTGCCTATGAAATCACATTTGTCATGAGACAGAACAGACACAGGAGTGTTGTTTTGCATACTGTGGAATGGTATTCTAAAGGGTTACCAACCTAAACATATTTTTAAAATAATAACTTGCCATAAATTCTTGGAAGGTCTCTTAAAGAGTCAGTATTTTCCTTTTTGTGTGTCTCTTCCAGGAACTTGGAATTTTTGCTAGTGTTTTATGTTCATTTTTACTGTAGTTTTACCTCTTGTTTTATTTTTGTGACAGTTATGTGAGGATCATGAAGTTCTCAGCTTTATTAAATACAAAGTGTTTGATCCAAAACGTAAGTAAACTTTGACCTGTTTGGGGAGTTACTTGAATTCCAGTTTTGATAAAAGCATACACTGTCAAGAGACATTACTGATCTCCTCCTTCCCTTTTCTTATTTCTTATTTTGACAGCTTCTGCAAAAACACTGTCTGGTCTGTTAGAATGGGAATGTAAGACAGATGCAGTGGAAGCTCTCACTGTACTTAATCACTACCAGATAAGAGTCCCAAGTAAGTAAATTTTACTTATCTGACTGCTATTTTTTTTTTCTTGTTTTCTTTTGTGTTGATACTGCCTTTGTAAAAGGTGAGACTTCAGAAGCTCAGCCTGCAGCTAAAAACTGCATTTTTCTTACTATTTTTATATATGCTGTCTTTTATATATATATACACATATACATTTATACTGTACTATGTTACAGTATACATCTATATACTAGAGAGATATTACCATATTTAATCTCTAGTTTAGAGTCCATTAGTTTCTATCTAAATGACACTTTTTTTTCCTTAGATTTTGAGTCAATGTATATAACTCAAAGTATGCTCAGCAAGTTTGCAGTTGTAGAGAGATGGAGAAAAAGAAATTCGTTTGGAGTAAAAAGAAGGCAGGCAGAAAAAGTATTTAAAGCCACTGTCGTAAAAATCAAAACCAATGGATAAAGTTTTACTGCTGCTTTTTATATATTTCACAACAAATGCAGAGAAATTTGCAATACCTGTAGGCAGAAGATCCTTTTAAGTTATGCAGCTTACTGCTCTGAAGTAGCTGCTCCTGCAAATCAGAAATGGAAAGAGCTGAGTTTATCTCTGAACTATTAAGAACAGAAGGGGAGTTCATCTGATAAACAAGTATAGAATAGGCCAGATCTGCACAGAACAATTAAAATAGTTTACTGGATTAAATGGAATTTTTCCAGACATAACTTTGAATACAGCCCAGTGTCTAATATTATTTTAAACTATGTTCTCCAAACTGTTAAGGATTTGTCTCTCTGTCAAGTATCAACAGTTTAAATCTTTCCTGTCCCTCCCTCACCCCTTCTCAATAGTGGACTGAGATTACTTTGGGGGCAGAATATTTTTGATAACGTACTGTTCATAATTTCAGATTTATTTCAGTTTGGAGAGGTAGTAAAACAGAAGCAGAAGAACTTAATCTTTCAGTGTGAAAAAGGCAAACCCTAATGTGTAATCAAATATAGTTATCACAGGAAAAGACAGCATTGTAAAACAAGGAGTGCTGGTTAAGACTTGCTGTAATAAGATTGTCTAAGAGGTTGGCTAAACCAAGAGGATGTATCTTCCATTACCTGAGAGACAAACGTGTGCTGCCATCTGTGGCTCTTGGCAGCCTTTACAAATAGAAGGTAGTGGCTTTATGCTGGAGTGGCCTGAAGGGTGTGCTGGACACCCTGCTGTTCTGTTCTCAAACAGATGTAAATAATATCCAGTGTCTGTCTGTCTCCAATAGAAATACCACATTCCAGTCTATCTGTGCCTTTTGTCTTCAAAATTGCCTGTTAAATACTACTTTTATAAATAGTTCAGGCAGAAAGAGGGGCAGCCATAGCAGTTAAGTCTTTCTTGTGTATAGTACAACACTTGGAATTTTATCGACATTCCCTCCTGATCAGATCCATCACCTTTTTTTTTATGTCTAGAAAATGACAGACTCATATTGATGACACTTGCTTGCATCTGGTGTCTACAGGCCACTGATGGGGGTAGGTGGGGAGGTGCAAGCTTTGAAATCTACCCATTTGGTAAACTTGTCTGATTCTGAAAGGTGACCTTGATCAGCAGGAGAGCTATTCTCAACAAAATGCCCTAAGTATGTTATATGTTGTCTCCTGACAGATGGCTCCAACCCTTATACCTTGAAGCTTTGCTTCTCTACATCATCCCATTTATAGAGAAGAGGACAGCATGTTAAGAGCTACGTTCACCTTGATTTGCAAGTTTAAAACTACACTTCACTCACAGAGCTCTAAAGTGGTTGTTCTAATGTTGCCTTGTTTCAACTTAATTCTACTATCTTTTATCTTGTTTTATAATAAATGGATGTTCCTTCATAAATACAAAACAGATTTTTTTCTTTTTGCCTCTGAGAAGTACATGTCGTAAGCTTACTTCAAAGTTTGTATTTTGTTAGTGTAGTATCTTCAGATATCTAAAAGAAGCACCAGTAGTATAAACAAGACTGTTTTCTTCCAAAAATTAAATATATTTGCATTTTCGATAACGTTAAAGATTAGCAAGTATTTTTCCATTTGTTGTCTTAATTGGCAAATAGAACTATTACATCAGAATTTTAAATGTAGAATTTGTTTTCAGTATGTTAAGTAGTGAAGTATGTTGCAATACTAAAGCTTGTATTTATAAAATGCTTTAATCAGGTTAATGTTGCACATACAGAATTTTTAGTAGTATAGACTTGATTTGTAGTTCAAACATAGCTAACGTAGAAAATTATTAAGTATGTACATGTGTGTGGTGTGAATTCATACTTAAAAGTGTTGGGTTTTGGTTTTTTTTTTTTTAATATTTTCCATTTGCATTAGCATGATGCCATCTATAGCTAGTCCCAACGTAGGGGCCTTTTAAAAATTAAAATTGCAAGTCAGTATCAATGTGTTCATCCTCATTTTCAATAATTTAAACTTAAACCTTTGATGTTTAACATATCCTCTTGACTTTTTTTGTTTAGTAGTGGTTATGACATACGCAATGGTAGAAGTTGGATATGTGAAGATTGATTGCAATAGAAACCAAGGTGGTAAAAACAGTTAAAACAAAAAGCAAGCCCCACCATACTCTCTCATACCTGGGCAGTTAATTTGATGGTGTTTTTCTGTCTGATTTATCTTATATGTCTGTTATGACCATGAAAGAATCCATAGGGTGAATAGGCTTGTCAAGCCTCCCACTTAAGACAAGGTAATCTAGGTGAAATTCAGGTAATTAATTAATTACATTATGTGAAATTACTAAGGTGAGAAATATTTCACTTTGGGGAATATGATCTGTTTTGTCCCAGTACTTTGAAACCCCTGTTCTCTCTTCTAGAACTGGAGTTGTGTTTACTTGGGTTAAACCCCCAGAAATGGGAATCTCAGTAGAGAACTCTGGGAGCTGTTGTTCTAGGCTCTGTGTTTGTTCCCCTTTCTGAACCTGCAGCAAGTGTTTAGGTCTTCTTTTAGTTCTGCTCTTAGTGTGCAGAGAGAAGTTATTTTATTGTCTAATTTTAAGCTTTATCGTACAAGTTCTTTGTTGTATCCTTACAGATTTTATCCATATCCATCCTTCATCTTCATGAGAGATTATGTTGCAGTATGTTTCCAGACTCTAGGCATTGCACATGTCGTTAGGTATAGACTGTATTTTCTACGTTCTTTATTTCAAGGCAAATACACCTTATCATACACAGGAAACGTGTCAGCTGTCCTTCAAGTTTCTCATCATTGCCCTGTCTGCATCCGTTTTGTTCATGCTTTGGGTAATGAGTGTTTCAGGTATTCAAATTGGGGTTCTAATATGTCTGGACTGAAGAACAGCTGCTCTTCAGCAGCTCTTTCTGCACAGGGCTTGGAAAAATACGAGCCATCTGTCTGGTAGGTGGCAAACGGATGGGCATTTTAGGGGCACTGCTAATACTCTTTTCAGCCTCGGTGCTTTTCCCCCAGAAAATTGCATCCAGAGAGCTCCAGCATGGAAGGAGTCTACATGCCATGTCTTCATTACTTGCCAACAGAAATGCTGGGTACTAGTGAAATGCTCTGTGCCGCCTATGATTTTAACTGTAAAAGGTCTCTCCCAAACATTCATTGCTCTTTCATCAACTTGAACGTTCTGTAGAAACCTGTTTCTTCTGTCATCACTTGCATTGATCTTTGTATTAATGTAGTTTCAGTAGTTAAGTTGTTTGTATTTGAGCGTTAGAAATAATATATTATCTGTTGGTCCAGTTTGGGATGTAGGATGAGTGACACTTAAAGCATTCAGGTTTTACAAAAAAAAGAAAAGAAAAGGAAAAAAAAAAAAAAAAAAAGGGAAAAAAAAAAGAAGCACTTTAATGTTTCAGTGTCCTGAGTGGATCACAGCATTCAGTGCCTAAGATGTTCGGGTGAAAGGCGTATTACCTGGGGCTGCCCAGATCGTACAAAGGACAGACTAGTTCCAAGTGTACCTGAGAGGACTTGATCCCAGCTGGAAGTCCCAAATGCAAAATGAGTAGCTTGTGCCACGTGGGGAAGAAGAGACTGAAAAACTGTTTAAGCTTCTTTCTCCTTAAAATAGTCATTAATGTAAAACTTGAGAACAGGAAAGATTCCGTGTTGCTGTTCTGTTGTAAAAAGAAAAGAATGTCTTCTTTTGATCTGACAAGGATGGGTGCTTGTCCTCGGGGAGGAATGATGTTGGTCTCCTTCTTCCACAAATGAGGTCCGTGTTCACCTATAACATTGCTCTTCAGAACAGAGCCAATGCAGTGGGGCAGGTGAAGAGTTAGTTGCTCCAAGGGGAGTGAAGTTTATCTGTCATTTGGCAGTGGTATTACTATACTTGTTAGATTAAAATTAAACCATTAAGGTCTCTCAGTGCAGTTCTTTTCTGTCTCTTTTGCATAAGCCATACAAGCAAAACAGTGATCATTGATATGCAGATTCCCTGCTTGTAAGCAGCTGGCATATGCACTGTAATATCCTCACGTCTGTTCCACTGGTTTCTTTGGGGTTTGGTTGGTTGGTTTGCTTTGCTTTAAATGTTGTTTTTTCCAATTGATCACTTTTCAGTGAAGGTAAATGATATATTGAGGTGAAGATCTGTTCATCTTCTCTCATGATACTCTAATCCTTGTTTATATTTATTTTTCCTTATGTGCAAGAAATGGGAATAATTGCTTTTTGACTTTCTGTACCACCACAGCAAGGTAGACTGTATCACTAGGGTGATGTTAACACAAGATTTAAAAGAAACCATTCAGGAAGTGTCCTGCTTTATGAAAGGAATGATACAACTTAATGTGGTGTCACTAATTCTGTCTTTTAGTAAGGATGATAATGTTTGGGGGAAGCTGGCTTGTAACTGGCTGAAACCCTCTTTGTTGTAATTAAATGCAACTTGCTCCTTTTCCTGCTGTGTGTTTTTTCTTGTGAACAGCGCTTGAACTTGTTTGAATATTACGATGACTTAGCAGGAGACTTTCAGTCTCTTCTGTTAAATAATTCAGCAGAGTCTGAGAATGTGATCCTGCTTGCTCAAATTATTATTAATTTTTTTTCACTTCTGGATGCATTTAAACATTGTTGGGAATTTTTGTCTCCTCTTTTGAAAATACCTTGTATTCTCACATCTGTAGCTACTAGTGGGTTTTCTAGCCATTCCAGGTTTTACATCTACTCAGTCTATTGGTTTATTCCCTTCTGGCAATTACAGAAGTGGTAATAATCTCAAAACCAATCTTGTTTGCATTGGCATGGCTTTGGACAGAAATAATGTGCAAGAAGGTGTGGGAAAATAAAACACTAGTGATGGGCTCTTCTTCCAGCAAAGAGTTCTTAAAGGAAAAAATACCATTGTTCTGATTTTTCCTTAAACTAAATGCTGCTCTGCTGCACTTGAGAGCCCTCCCACCTTCACATATCTGCTGTATAAAAGGCAACTTCAGAGTCCTGCTGTAAACCTTGTTTTGCAGTGGCTGTGTATATTGATTTACATGCTTGATGCTATGGCCAAGCAATGCTGTGGCTTGTAGTCATAGATATGTGTCGGCCTTAAGGAAACAAATGTTGTTGGTTTAGGTCCCCTGGTACAACAGTCCCAAGGAAAGGGAAAAGTGTAAAGGAAAAAGCAGTCTTGTCCAAAAAGAAGGATTCGTACCCCAGTCTGAAATAAGTCCAACTGTCACACGCTCAGAGAGGCATTGCTTATTTATTTCAGGGTTGCACAAGCCTGGATGCTCGGTGGTTTCCCACGAGTCAAGCACACCAAACAAAACTCTCTGTGCTATATTTATTACAAAGTTAGTCATTTATAAGCCCATCTTTATGATGATTGTTTAATAATTTACATACAATTATAATACTATTGACTCCATACTTCCACTACTAGCATGCTCAGGGGAAGGCTCTTCACCTGGGCAAGGGCATTTTTGACCTATGGGTGTGATTTTTACTATTAGAATGAAGCCAGTTTACTTAAGGAGAGCACTAATTGTTGTTTAGCTGACAGTACAAAACTACATAAAACCAGTATGCTTTCTAAGTCCATTTAGTTTATGCATTTTTCAGTTCCAGGGTGTCTCTTCAAGGGCAGACAATTCTTGATTAAAAGTTCCCAGACTATGTCAACAGCTTCAAGGACAGTCTCATCATTATATTCACTAATAGTTAGCAAAAGGCTTAACTAAATTTGGAAGCAATGTCTGGGCAGATACTAGTCTGGTGCTTCATGGAGTGTTTCCTCTGTGTGGTTAGCTGCTGGTCACTGTGGTGTTCTCCTACATCATAGGTGGTGTTGCTCTAAGACCAGAGGGAAAGCCCTCACTGAGTAACAACACAGGAGAGTTATGTTGTGTGACCTGATTTGTTGTGAAGTTCAGGAATGAGTGGAGAATCCTGTCTAAGTAAGGAACAAGTGGTGCTGCAGGACCTCTGGAAGGAAGGCACCTAGGAACAAGAAGTGAGCACAGTTCACTAGATCTGTGTTTCTCTCCCAGACTGCAAGGCTGACAAAAGTGAGAGGTGGATGTTAAACTGGAGCTGGATGAAGTGGTCTGACATGCAGCCTCTCACCTAAGGCCATCCTGTCTTACAAGGGAGGTGTTTTTCACTTTCTTCGTTTCTTCTAGCTTGTGCTATTTTTGCTCTTAATTATTACGACCACATGTTTTAAATTAATCTACACTCTTCCCAGCCTACCTTTACTTTGCAAGGAATGGTCTGGGAGTGCACTGGAATGTGAACAATGTAGTCACCAGGGAAGTCTGAGTTGAGAAATACTTGGTGTCATTCTTCATGGGTAAAACAAGGTATTTCCTTTTCTTTTTCTTTTTCTTTTTCTTTTTTTTTTCCCTCTTCACCTATTAAACCTTCACCTTAAACCGAAGTGAGTAGTAAGACCGTATCTTACTATCAATTAAAATACAATCAATTAAATTACAATCAATTAAAATTGACATTTGTGGAGAGGGGTCATCTGGTGTATTCACATGATACTGTGATGTTTCTAGCACGCCCTTTAGGCTCTTTACAAAAACTCCTAGGGGCATAGTCTGAGAGGAAAATAAACTGAAACAAACAGCTGTTTAGGGTTTGGGATGATGAGGTCCCCAAGTTCTACTGATAAAGCATCCAGTTTGATAAAGGGTGGAGAATTTTGGTTTCTAGACAGTTGTGCTATCAAGTTAAAAGAACAAAATATCTGTGTTCCATTAAGTCTCCTAATGCATAATACTCTTTCCCTGTTAAAAATAAAAGATTTCTTTCTATGATTTCTTTCTATTTCTTTAAAAACAGAAGGGTTTTTTTTTTTCCTCCAAGGACTGTAATTCACACAGGATGTGGAGGAACCTAATTCAGACAGATTACTTGTGCTGTGTTTTGGCCATGTCCCTCTAAAGGAAATAACCTCACTCCCTTTTCTTGTGTTCAAACAGCTTTGGTATCTGTCCTGTGCCAAGCCTTCCTGTTCTGGCCTTTCACAGCCAGCTCCCTGGGCTAGAGCCACACATTAATTCAGAAAAGTTCTCTGCTCCTCTGCTTGACTGTTGCAGCTGCTGATGCGAGGTCTTAATTTATTATAACTTGATTTATTATAACTTTTTCCTTCTTTGGTGCTCATGAAGCAGCTGCAGCCCGAGCGGATCTTCATGCAAAGGAATGAATACTCCTGCAGGAATGTGCCAGGGAGCCAGCAGCTATTAAAAAGGCAAGATAATTAACCCTTGTTTCCAAAGCATCTGGGGTCCAGGAATATAAATTAGTCCTGGCAGGGGCAGTATAGCAGTATTCAAACCAAAACACTGAAATAGGCTTGTATCATGGTAGGTAGCTGAGGTTGGCAGTTGCTGCAGAATAGAGGGTGTAATTATTCAATTTCATAGAAGCCATTATGTGTTTATTTTCTCTTGCCACCTTTACATACACGGTCTCATCCTTCTTCAAGCTAGTAAGAAAATTAAATAGCAGATGTTTGTGCTCCCCTCAAATTTAAGTGGCTAATAGTCAAATAAGCCCCAAGATGTTATTAGTTGGAGTGCTTGCATACTAACACTCTCTTCTCCTGAATTTTTTCTCACTTAGGCTGTTAATGCAGCAGACTTTGGATATTTCAGGAAGCATAATTTGTATTAGTTGATATTTCCTCTGTCACCTAAGTGTAAAACTCTGCCCATTTTAAACTTGATGTCACAGATGCAGGGATTTGCATGTAATATAGATTATGCTTCTATTTTCTCTTCTGTTAACCACAGCACTGGAATTGCTAAGTAAGATTAAATCGGTGGGCTTTAGATAAGCATCCTGTCAAAAGGCTTCAGAAGAGTGTCTTAAGAAATAAACTGGTCAGACAGTGACCTAGGTAATCTTTTTTTGGTTACTGCATGGCTTCTGTCTGAAACATGGTAACCTAAAACTTCACTAGTCTTAAGGTGGGAATCCCTCATGTGAGCTTTTAATTCTCACTTACCTGTCTTCGTGGGGGTGCTTTAAATCCAAAACAAACTCCCGAGTTCTGAGGATAGAGCTTAAAATGAATATTTTTGTTATACTTAAATATGTTCCTCTTGGCCAATAATTCTGTGTAGATTTTTCATCTTTTTGTTGCTGTATAGACAAACACTTGTCTGTGCCTTTTTGTGCCCTTTTAACATTAAGTAGTGAGAACTAACGACAGGATTTCAGAGTAGGACTGTGCCATTGATTTATTTCAAAGCATCTCAGAGTAATGTGCTCTCTCTAGTCTTGCTTTTTTTTTCAGCTGTAGCTTTCATCTAATAATAAAAAAATCTCTACTCTAAAGGACTAAAGGACAAGGGGAGACTGGACTAGATGACCTTTAAAGGTCTCTTCCAACCCAAACCATTCTATGATTCTAAGTTTTCTCTCCATGAAGAGAAATAAGGTGATAATACTTCCCCAGGTCTTTCAGGATACGGACCCCATGTTCAGAGCTAAGTGTGACTCTGCTCTTCTTGGTTTCTCCAGCATGGGTGTAATACACCGTTTACATTACAGTGTTGCTTCAACCCGCTCCTGCCATTACCCCCAGCATCTGCATCCTTAATGACCCTATCGTTGCCAAAAAAAAAAAGGAAATGGAGCACTTCCTTTTTATCTTTCAGTTTCCAAACAAAGCTTGTTCATCTGTCTGTTTTCTGCACATTTTGAAACTTCCTAAGAAATAGATCAGGGATATTCAGGGATACAGGGGCAGCAGAAGCTACTATTCTTTTAGACTGGCAGGAAGGAATGAGTGGTAGCTCCTGTGCTAAGACTGCCAGCATGACCTCCATATGTGCTGAAAACAGACTCAGTTTTCCAGACACTCTGCTTTGTAAAACTTTCCAGAAAATGCCTGGCTAAGGATAAAACCTCCTTTCACACTGAGGACAGAACTGTTCAGAACCCCTGATGGCATGAGTTCATCTATGGTATGTGTGTGGGGTCAGGCTTTCCGTTCCAAGGGGACAGTTGCTTCTTTTTTGTAGCAGGTGGCCGTCTCAACAACCTTGGCAGGAGACTTACCTCCAATAAGCTGCTCATATCTGACCAAAGGTTGAGAACTCTAGTCTTTGAACTATGTAGAAGCAATCACTTCCATGTGAAGCTGCTCTTAAGCCATTTTGCAAGCTCTTAGGCTGCTTCTATCTTGTACTCCCCTTGAGGTTCTGATATTCCCCATTCCCCCAGTTATTGTGTGACTGCCTGTACCTTGTATTCACCTGGTTCCTATTAAAGACTGTGAAGATCAGTGTTCCCAATAGTGTCATTCTCTTCTGTGCCTGCTTTGAGTTGTCTATGAGGTTTGAGCTTAGGCTGGACAGCTGGGAGGTTATCTCCTGAACCAAGGAGGGTGGGAGTCTGCCCTGACACAGCTAAGCCCTAAGAACAACTTCCCCAGAGCTCCTAGTTTCGCTAGTAGCTCAGAAACTTGTTCACACTTGTCCTCGCAGCTTGGCGAGGAGGCTCTTTACCTTTCGCAAAACACATTGCCAGTAACCCTGAATTAGCTTACTCTCTGGGGCTATGCAACACAGAGACCAAGCTGATAACCACTGCATTTTGCTTTGTGTCCTTTCCAAGTACAGACCAAATTTCACAACAGAGATCTGAAGAGACGGTGGGTGGAGTGGCTGATGCTGTGTTCACCTGGGAGATACTGTTCTTATCTGTTCTGTTAACAGGGAGCTGACCAAAGGAGCAAGAGAAACACGAGCACACCTTTGGCTCGGGGTAGTGCCAGCAGCATAGAACAACCACAAATGCCTGTGCTGTTAGCCTGTAAAGCAGAGAAGCTTTCAGAGCAAGGCAGGTTGAGTTTTTATAGTCAAGTGTCTGGTAGGCCGAGTGCTGTAAAATGGATTTTTTTCATGTTATTTAGGAAGCTTTGGCTTTGATTACAAGGTAGCTGTGTGCACCCGGCTTGCCTATGATGAACGCGTGAAGCCCAAGATCTTTGAATTCCCCTGGTGTTTTTCTTACCAGTTCTTCCTGGTTTACTAATGAAGTGGTGAAATGGAGCAGCGTGCCCATGCAGGTTGCTTCACCTTGGGGTTTGCAGTGGTCCTCACAAGCACAGCCAACATACCTGCTCTTGTTGCCACACAATTCTGCACTTCGCCAGGGGAATGTCGTCAGACTGGTTGCTGTTGAATTACATAGAGCTGAGTGTGTGTGAATAACCTGCCTGTGCACTGGTTTTGCGTGCTAGTCTTCGTGCAGCCAGGATAAACTGGTCTCTGCCAGGAAACTGCTGAGAGTGAGGAGGTGAGGACAGTGAAGGATAGGACAGCAGCAAGGGTATTTTTCAACTACGTTTCTACAGGCCTTTTACAACAGACTTCTGCCTCTCCTTCCCCTCCTGTTCCTTTCAGGGCCTGTGGTTCTGCCTATAAATAAGTAACATAATATTTAATAAAGAGGATGCAAAAATGGCTTTAGGTGATGTGTAGTCCCACATTCCTATTGTGTCAGGCACAGCCCAGCAAATGGAATCCTGGGTTGCCCTCTTTATCTGAAATACAAAAGGCTGCCTTGGAGGAACAGGCAGGGTTCTGAATGGGTCTTGTTCAGGACCAGGTGCCTGCAGCTCTGCTGTTGTCTGGCTGTTGTTCTACAGCCTTTTAACTGATTTGCCTCACGGGCCCTGATCATCTGAAACACCTGATCATCTGAAATGCTTCCTAGCACTCACTTCTCAACTTACTTGCTCTATCAGTTGAAGCAGGAAATTTAATATTTCAAAGTAGCAGGCATAAATTGTGTTGATTTTTAATCTCTAAATTTTTATTATTATTTCCTCTGTGTCTACAGCTCTTGCCTTCCCTCTCTCCCTGTGGTGGGCTGAGTCGGCAGGGAGGAAGCTCCTTTGTGGGCCTATCCTGACTATCAGCAAAAGTGGACCATTGCTTCCCAGGGCCAAGGGTTACTTGCTGACACTGAAGGCCAGCTGGAGCAAGGAGAGCACTGTATTCAGAAGTGCTTGGCATGGGATTGAGCTCTGGCCTTGGGGTGGAATCGACTGAAAAGAAGACAATCTGACCTGGAGGTTGTCAGGCAAATTGGGGACACTGACTTGTGAGGAGCACTCCTAAGTCAGCATCCACCTGGGTGCTGTCTGAATTACTTCCCATCTCTGACACCCGAAAGAATCAGATTATTTGTCTTTCCTGGCTGCTTGCGGTATGATCCTCCACTGCACTGCACCTGGCTAAGGCTGGCCTAGCTGCAAGTTACACCCATGTCAAACAGGACCTTTTATGCACAGAGGATAGCATGAGGTTAATCTGGATTACACAGAAGCGCTGCTATAAAGTGGATTAGTGAAACTGCATTAAGTCCCTTTGTGGGCACAATTCCAGGCTGAACAAAGCACAGTCAAATACAGGCCACTTGAGCTCTGAAAATACATGTGGGAGTGGGGTGTGATGCCCACTGGCAAAGCCTCTTGAAACACCAAATTGAGTTTAACTATCTTGAGTGTCCCTGAATATCCTACTGCTATTGTGAAAAGCTAAATTTTCTCCCAGAAAAAGCTGCAGAGCAAGTCCCATCTTAGTACCCTTGCAAATGCATCAGAAGGACAATTTTAGACTAGTAATAAAGCCTGTATGTTGCTCAGACTGCTCTTGTAGTGACCATGCTGATCCTTCTGTGTTATTTATTCCCCATTTCTTCCCAGCTGTGCATGTGCTGCATCTCCTCAGCCTCTGTTGCTCAAGGAATCACAAATAAAATGTCTCTTTTTGGCTCTTGCTAGCTTTGTGCCAATCTCACCTTGTCTGTGCTGCAGTGTGCTGGGACTTGTACAGCCTTTCCCACTTGCCCTTGGGGCTTTTCACTGCACCAGTTGCAGCCTAGATTGTCCCCCTGGGATGCCTCTTGGCTTGTGCTCAAGCCCCTCTTAGTCTGCACAAAACAGTCAGTGGGTTGGTTCCCAGTGAGAGGAAAGAGCCCTGGCTTGCAGCAGCTGGGTGTTAGCTGGCATCTCCTGCCAGGTAGAAAATCAGGGACAACTCCATCAACCGTATTTTTGGAGCATGTGACCAGGAAAATTAGGACACAGAAGCCACTACTTTTTTTTTTCCTCTGCTAGTGTCTCTGTGTGGACAAACCAGGCTTTGGGTCCCTCTTGTGCTTCACAGGGAGCAGGGGCTGGTGAGGGGAATGGGTCCTGCACAGGTCCCAACAGGTCCCAAGCCGGGCCTGCCCTGCTGGCAGGGGACAGCAGATGGCAGCAAGAAATACAGGTCCCTTTGCTCTGAGTTCAGCACCAGGGACCCTGTGTGTTGACTTCTCCCTGGTACTTCACCTCGGGGTGGGAGGCTGCAGCCCCAAGGCTGGCTGCTGAACTGGGGACAGAGAAATCTTGCACAAAGGTGGGAAGAAACGTTAACGCTGGTGGAGATTGCCTTGGGCCAGAGCAGTAGCCTGGCCGCGGCTTGGTCCTGTCAGCCATGTGCTGTCAAGCTCTGCCTGTTCTTTGGATTCCCTGGAGTTATCTTCACTCCTGGCAAAGAATGGAGCCAGCTTCAAACTTGTAGCCAGATCGCTTCTAAAAACCCCAATTGTTGTGACACCAAATGAAGCGTTTTGGTGATTCTGGGGAATATGCTTGGGGATAGGGCTTAGCGGTGGACTTGGTAGAGTAGGGTTAATTGATGGACTCAGTGATCTTAAAGGTCTTTTCCAACCTAATCGGTTCTACAATACTATCATTCTAAGGTTTCAGAACAGGAGTGGTTCATCAGTCGTACAGCAGATGCATAATGCAGTGAATAATTGAGCTTGTTGGAAACCTCTTCTTTTGCCTGCCCTCCTTGGCTTCAGCTGGGGCTTGCTCCTGCTCTGCTTTCCTCCCAGTTTTGCTCTTTTTTTTTATTTTCCTGTTGTCTGTACTCCCATCTTTCAGGCCACGGCACATGTTTTCCATGGGTCAGCCCAAAGCCAGCGGCCACCTGGCTTCAGAGTTTAAGCTTGGCCGTGGATTTTTGTAACTCTCGTGGGAAAAGAAGAGCCAACCTCTGTTTGGCATTTCTTGCTCTGTGTCTCTTGCACAAGTTACCCAAGCGCCCTGGGGCTGCTCCCTCCACTGCCCCTGCTGTCTTGTTGAGCATCTCCATTCCCCAGGCAGTTGTGCCAGGCAGGCAGCGGACGCTGTGACATTTGTCCTGCTGGTGTGGGTGAGATGCAGGGCCTGGGGTCTCAACCTTTTCTGTGCCAGATCACCTCCAATATTTGTGACTTGGTGAATACAACGTGGCAGGTTGTCCTGAAGGGTTAAAGCGTTGGTGGGTTAGTGTGATCAGATTGCAAAAGCAATTGTGAGCTCCTGCCCTTTGAGCAGGATAGAAACGTTCCCTCAGAGACAGCCTGATATACACAGCCACGTGAATCTGTGATAAGGGAGCGCTTGCACCCAGACACGCTCCTCGGGCAAACCTTTTGCCCAGTGCTGTTACATACCCTGCTGTATGGTGAGCAAGCTGCAACCCCTAACCCCTGGCCTCCTCCACTTGCATCTTGACCTCAAGCTGCCTTCCTTGGGGGCTTACTGCCAGCTCTGGTTTGCTACTGAGGCAAAGTGCAAAGGTATCTCTTGCATCATACTAGAGGGGGTGGCAGCCAGGCAGGGGCTGTCCCTGCCAGCCGTGTTCAAACTGTGTCTTTGCTTAGCTTGGCTCTTTGAGAAGCTGATCCCAACGAGAGACCTTGCAGCCCAGATGGAGCAGAGCCCTCACACCCCAGGAACGCTGAGCAACCCCCAGCCCGCCTACCAGCAGCAGCACACCAGGATACAGCCCAAGCCTGCTTTGTGCTGTGAAGCACCAGGCATGTACACGAGGCTTTTAAGATCCAAACACCAGCTCCAAAGCAATTCCCTGTTGCCGGTAAATGAAGCAGACTAGCTTTGCAAAATCAAAATGTTCCTAGCAAGCCAAAGGTCCCTCCTCCAGCTGAGATTTGACTCGCCCAATGAGAGGGCAGTTTGCCTTTGGAACAGCCAAAATGTTTCCTGCATTAAAGGCCCAGCTCACTTCTCAGGGAAAGCACTGACAGCTTGTGCCACCTATTATTATGTATAAGGCAGCTTTGGAGCTAATTGTTTATGTAACCTATTAAAAATACATTCATTCATCCTTTTATTCTTTTCTCCCCTGCCAAATAAATTTATTTCAAGTGAGCGCCAGTAGTTGGTTGCTGCTGCAGAGTGCAGAGGGGTCAGGCATAGTAGCAGCTCACAGGCTTGGCATCAATGTGTGCTGCTTGCTGGGCATCACAGGGCTATTCCTGTACCTTGCTGTGTATCATTTCCCAATGCTGCCGCACTCAGGCCTTGGGCTCAATAACGCAGCACCTTGCTCCACGGTGAGCATCATACCTCTTCAGCCCCCTGGTTAACCGTTAGACTTCATTACGTTGCAGCAGTTGGCTCCCCAGCCTAGCTGTAGCAAGAGTCACAGATTTTAACTACTGGATTTTCTTATCATGCCTTTTGAACCTAACTTTGCTGTGGCTGTTGGTAAACTGTGCAGTTCTGAGCTTAGGCTGCTGCAAAATCCTCCGTGGACTTCGGCATCCTTGAGCAGGTACATCTTTCTAAGTTGCACAAGGGCAGTGTTTGATGTAAGCTGGCATGTATGGCTGAAGGCAGGAGGCTGATTTCGGATCAGTTTAGTGTAGAATTGTCACCCAATTTATCATGGTCTCATAAAAGTGCTGGTTGAAGGGGCCTGTGGAGGTCTCTGATGCAGCTAGCCCTTGCAGCAGGACTGTTGTCAACAGCAGGTCAGAGCAGCTGGGGCTCTGCAGAGCTAAGGCTGAAAAACTTCCAAGGATGGAGACCCCTGGACTCTGGGTATGTCCCAGGGCTGCACCACCCTTCTGAGGAAGGACTTTTTCCTCATACCTTCCCGGAACTCACAGGACTGACCGTTCAATTTCTGTCTCTTGCTTCATGTTATATTGTCTTCACCTGCTGGAAAGACTTTGGCTTCATCCTCCCTGTATCTCGCCTCCAAGTTACTGTAGACTTCTGCTGAATGGCCCCAGCCTCTTCTCCATCCTAACTAACCAAACCAGACATCTCCACCTTTTGCTGTAGGGAATGTCTCCTGACCTCAGTCAGCCTGGTGGCCCTGCTGGGTCCTCTCCAGCTTCCCAGCAGATTCTTGCTCATCCTGGTAGGGCTGTTCACAGCCACCAAGACCTGCTGGAATGGGATGGTTAGAGTCAGGACAGGCTGAAGTCAACCTCAGAGACAAGTTCTTTGTTGCATCTGCTCAGACAAGGCTTCAGAAGAACCTGGTTTCAGTTGATTTCTGAATGAGATGGGTCTGAACCAGCTGGCAAGTGCCCAGCAGTGATAAGCAAGGCCTGTCCATGCCTATCTCCTTGCAACATTGCACCATCCTTCTGACTGCTGAGAGCTATAGGGCGCTGCCCTGAACTGTCTCTTCTACCACATGAAGGAGCATCTTCCAGGGAACAACACTGTTTGAGGACATAACCGGCACAAAGTTGATGTGCTTGGAGCCCCAGACTATGTAGGGTTCTCCAGAGCAGCAGACACCTCTCCACTGCCTTCTGGGCCCTGCCAACCCCTGCTGGGGCAGCTCCAAGGGGCTCTTATGCTCCCAGACCCCAGAGGCAGTGTGGCTGGACCCCAGGGGAGCTGTTGGATCTGGCTTGCCCTGCCCAAGGCCAGCTCACCCATCTTCACCTTGCCGGTATAGCTCATCCTGACATGGAGAGGCGAGTATAGTGTTTTATTTAGATGGATACCAGGAAGCAGGGTCAGCCTGTGCATTTCAGCAGGATCTGAGCTATGTACCTAAGCTCAGTGGAGCATTAGGCTCCCTCTGTGGGACTGGGATGTTCTGGGCAGTCCTTTCCTGCTGTCCCCTAACAGAGCTACGCAGTCCTTGGTGATCACTCCTCTCTGAAGAATGGTGTCATATGCCCAAGGCTGCTCCTCCGAGGTCTGAAAGATTAGATTGGAAGTTTTCTGAGTGGGAGATGTCCTAGAGCTGAGGTCAGGGACAGAAATGTAACGTCTGCCCCGCTCTGTTATACAATCTGCTGTTAAATAATCACTCAGGGTCACTGCTCCTGCCAGGTGGCTGTGGCTGGTGGTGGAGCTGCCTGGAAAACAGCCTGTGGTTTGCTTGACTGCTGTTGCCCGGACAAGAAGAAAAAGAAGGAAGAGCAGTTACACACTTTTGGGTAGTTCCATGCTTGGACCCTTCCCAGCCTTGGGGTTCATCATTGCATGGTGTTTTTTAATGACAGAGTCACTAGCCTTGCAAGGGCACAACGTATTTGGAAAGCCAGCGGCCTGATAACTTGCAGTGGGGAGATGGTTTTGGCCACTGTGAGAAAAGGCTGGTGTTTTATCTGTGGGATGTTGTGGCTCAATGGTCACAAGCAGGAACCTGGGCCTGTCACCGGGACATTTGGTCTTCACTGGGTCTGGGCAAGATGCAGCAGGAGCTGACGGCCATCACCTCTTGCTGCACCTTGCCCAGACCTGATGGAGATCTGTCATCCATCCAGCACAGCTCTCTGTCCCCCAGCCTCACAGCTGCTCTCTGCATTTCACAAAGCTGCAGTGGAGCCTCCACATAGAGGCTACCAGCACATAGGGGCTGGGCCAGTCCCCAGCCACTAATTTTGAGTGGTGCTGCCCATCTGGGACTGACATTCATTTAACAGCAGTGTATTAATGATTTCAAAGGTGCTGCAGAACAAAGTAGCCAAAACGGGCACATGGGGAAACTTGTGAGAATGGCTAGTGATGATCTGTGCTGGCTGCAGATGAGCTCGGGGGTGCTGGATGATTTGTCCTAGGAAATACAGGCCAAGTCCAGGAGAAGAAACTGAGCTGTCAGGGAAAGTTTCCAGAGGCTCCCAAAGCAAGGCTGGGAAGCAGATACACTGCACTCAAGAGCCCAAGCTTCAGTGCCCTGGGGTTGCATCCTTGAGTGCACATTTACAGCCTATTTTTGATGGATAATTTCTTCCTAATAAGGGTTTTTGGCAGACGGAGTGCTCCCCTGAGGTTGAGGGAGAGCAGTTCAATCCAAGCAACAAACTAGTGCAGGGCAGGGTAAATTCCTGTTGTTTTCAACTCGGACAGTGGGTGGGAAATAGAAATGCTGAGGGACAGATGGATGGTACTGAGGACGCTCAAGTTATCCCTCACATGTGTTTTTTCCCCCAGAACACTGCTCTGGCAGAGCAGGGCGTCAGTGTGGCCCTGTGGTGGTGGAGGAAAGATGCTCTGGGCTTCTCATATTTGCTCCACATCTCCCCATACAGAGGTCAGGGTACTGCAGGCAGTGGAGCCGTGGCAAGAATTGGCCTGACAACCAGAAGCCAATGCCAGTGTGGGAGCACTGGGAGCTTGGGATGATGTGAAGCATCTCTTGCAGCTATCAAATGTCCCTCATCTGGAGTGACAGTCATGTGGCAGTCTTGGTGCTGCTCTCCTCCCAAAACGCTGCTCAGAAAGCTGATGGGAGTCATGAGCCATGTCCCCTGTAATCCCTTCTGCTCCAGCAGACAGCAGGGACCCCTTGCTGCTCTTGCACCATACCCAGAGAGCCCTGAATGGGACTTGTGAGGCTGGGGTGGGACACTGGCTCTGACAGATACCTTGCACACATGTACAGCTTGCCTACCCCAGACAGCAAGCTGCCCTGCTCTTCCCATACTGTTAATTGCTCAACCTCCAAAGGCTGCAGAGATGTGGCACGGACTGTGTCTCTTTGTCCCTGCCGGCAGGCTCTTCGGTGCCCAGCTTCCTGTGATCCAGGGAGGCATTCTAGCTTAATGCAGCTATTTTGTTATTTAATCCTGCTTGATTTTCCTTAACACCTATCCAAATGTTTTAAGCTATCCTTTGTGGTGCTCATCCACTGTTTAATCTGAGATCAAATGATTGTATCTTAATCCCTGGATCTCAAATGAATTTGCCTTTGGTTTGGGCAGCTAAACCTCCAGCCCTCTGCTACAGCCAGGCTGTTTGTCCAGGACACGCAGAATGAGGAAGAGAATAAAATGCCTTCACCCTCTTCTTCTCTTGCTTCTCTCCCAGCCGTGCTCTCGATCAACAGTGCCCAGCAGCAGCCTTTCACTGTGCTTTTCACAGAGGACACGTGCGCTTTGTTTCGGTGGAACTGGAGTGGCTGCCTTTATTTTTATGCACTCACCTGAACCATGGGAGTGCTTTTCTCAGCTCAACAAGGGGAGACCAAAGTTGCTGACACTCATCTGAGGCCAGTGGAGCAGCACAGCCCTCAGTGGTTTCTGAGGGCACCGAGACAAACATAGGGACCCTGCTGACACAAGCCTTTCTGCCTCTCGAGCAAGCGTGGCTGGGGCTGGTGGGTACGAGCCCACGTGGCCATGCCTTCCCCACATTCTTCTGCCTTCCACACGTTCTTCTGCCTTCCCCATGCTCTCTGTCACACAGAGGTTTTGGGGCAAGAGAACCTCTGAATCAGACTGGCAGAAATCCAAAGATCACAGCATGCTGATCCCAGTCCCATCCTTTGGGTGCTTTGAAAACTTGGCTTCTCATTTCCTTGCAATTGCCTATGGCAATGCTGTGGGACCACTTCTCAGATGTATACAAAGAGGCCTGGAGAAAGATTAAAAGCCATTTCTCTACTGCATGTTCTAGATTTTATTGAGAGCAGATTAAATCTAATTAAATTCACACATTAATCTAGCCAAATTAAATGGTACATTCTGCTTTGTGTCCTTAGCTTGGCCCAGAAGCCAGACTGTACCTGAGAATGCAGACAGCAAAACTGGTCTTGTCCTTCATATCTACAGTCATCCCCAGGCTTTGATTTGATGCCAGAGAGTGAGTTCAGACACTTTCATCAGTGTGTTAAGGACCATGCCCTAGATCCAGGCCTGGTTCAGAAGAAAGTGTAGCAGTCATCCCAGCCCTGGAGGAACTTTCTCATAAGCCCATAGTGCTGGTGGGAGAAGCTCAGGTCCCCATCTGACCTGGGGTTTCCTGTAGGTACTGCCATCACTGGGTGTCATGCCAGGTCCTGCTGACATCTACCATGTCTTTGAGGTACCTGAGTCCTTAGTGAGGCAGCCTGTGCTAGTCCAAAACTTCTCCCAAGTTCAGCAGGGTGGGCTGTGACCAAGTGTCTCAATTGCATCTGAATGCATCCTGATGGAGCAGTGGGCTGATGCAGCTTCATCCAAGGTTGTGTGGATGACCCTGTGTTGGAGAGGGTTCGGCTTCCAGGAAAGGAAAGCTGCAGCTCATCTTCTCCGGTGCTGTGGGAATTCACAGCAGAATCCCTCTTTTAAGCACAACTCATCTCCATGCAGCTAGTCTGCACATACATGGGAAGAAACCGTGTGAAACCCTGGGAATAAACCACCTGCCACCTTAGGAGGACCTGTAAATCTTGCCTAGCAGAGCCAAAGTCATGTAGCTGCAAAGGATGCAAATAAACTCCGCTGTGTAATTGGCACCCTTTGTGTGCCAGGGCAATCATACTCAATGCCACATCCAACCAGGAGACAGGTCTGCCTGCACAGGGTCCAATGCAAAGTACTCTCCCCCTGGGTGTAAGGCTGCACCACTTCACTCAAAGCAGTACGACCCAGTGATGCTTTGCTCTGTAGAGGAGGAGTTGGCTTGCAGCATGAGAGATCTTCTAAAAGCTCCAGCCAATGCTTCCCAGCAAATGCCCACAGCACACTAAGCAGTCACTCCTATTTTTATTACATTAAGGAATAAAATGTCTGCACAGCATTTTTCCAGTGGAGACACTGAATTGACCCAGATGTCTCTGTGATGGCAGAATACTTTCTCTCATGCCAAATTGTCTCTGGTAAGCTAATCCTTGCCCTCTGCACGATGCTGAAAAAGCATGAGTAGCATGGATTGAAGCACGGTATCGCTGATTACGTAGGCACCATGGGGGGATTCCTCCTTCCTCGAGCCAAGCATCTTGCTGTTTGTACCAGCAAAACAGACCCAGCTCTGTGCCTTGGAGGGAGGCTGTAGAGGTTCAGCAGCTGGTGTGATTATCTCTGCAAGACATTTGATGGGCATCTCAGTAACAGCTGGAGCAATTCCTCTAGGAATTTCTAGGCCAAGAAATTTGGGAGCTAGAGTCTGGTGGTGTGCAAAAGTTCTTTCTCTGTGGTGGTCTTGGTGATCTAAGGAGCCATTGGGAAATGTCACCAAGGGGACCAGAACCTCAGAGGTGCTTAGGGACATCCAGGTCAGGTGAAGAATAAACAGTTTAAAGCCCGTGTGGAAACGCATATCACCCTACTGGCATTTACCCTCATGCACGCTCCCCAGTAGCAGAGCTGGTCTTGATTTTTAAGAGGCAGGTCAAGAAAAACAAACAAAAAAAATCACTGCAGAGGAGGCAGTAGGGAGGCAGACAGATCCTCCAGGTGAGGCTGGAGGCACTGTGGTGGCTGTAAACAGCCATCTCTGCTAGTGGTGCAGCCCTGGTGTTCGCAGGCGTACTCTCTAAGCAGCACTACATCCTGCACAGGAGTCAGCATCTAGCTCAGGCTTTAAAAACAGCCCCATCTTGTTGTGCTCTTGCATAACAGGGAGATGGAAATCGCACCGTGTTTATTCAGACCCAAAAGATACCAGCCCATTTGAGCAAATGCTTGCAGGTGAAAGCTTCTGGTGGCTACAGACGCTTCCTTTCCAAGAGAAGAAGAAAAGCACTTAGCCACTTAATCCTCTGAAGACTTCAGTCGTGCCGATGAGGGAAGAGAAGGCAGGATGGGGGAAGAAGGCTCCCCTTTGCAACTATGAGACTGCCATGCGCAGGGGCAGGCTGCTCATAACCACCGCACCAGAGAGCTCCCCGAACTGGTACCACACGGGCCCCTGTGACTCTGGAGTCTGCCCGCTGCCCTTCCCCCAGCTCTGCCGCAGCCCCTCGATTTAAACTCTTAATCCTGGGGAGATTGTGCAATAGCTCCCGCAGGCTGCGAGAACAGATTATGCGCGTTTCAAAGGTGTTTGGCACTGGGGCTGCGGCTGGGATTGCCCAGGAAAGCGGCCCAACCCTTCCTGTGAAAGCACCTGCAGGCGATTCCCGCAGCTGGTGCCTAGCAACCTGCTCTGAGCTGCTCTGACTACAACAAAAATTCATCTTTCCTCTCCAGAGAAGCAGCTCTCGAGTCATCACCAGAGGAGAAGGGGCAGCGTCTCCCATTTGTCTCGCTGTAAAGGAGTGGTATGCAAGGGGCTGCTCGCTGTCTCTTGAGTTTGTGTGCTCCTGACAGCTAAAAGGCATCCCCACCATGCATGTGGGAGAGCTGCAGGTTCAGAGGATTTGGTAAATTGCTTTTTCCCCTCCTCCCCAATGTGCTGTATGCTCCCAACAGCCTCTCGCCTCCTTGGGGCTCGCTGCACAGAAGCCTGCAGGAGAAGCAGGTTTGGATCCGTGCTGAGTCCCACCTTGGCTTTGCTTGGGCAAGCCCGGGTCATGCAAATACACACAGGTAGCTACACTGAGCACTCTCTAGTGACATGTGGCAACTTCTAGATCACCTGCTGGACAGATGAAGGCACCCCTGAATCCGAGGGAGGTGCTCTTGGGGAATGAGGAACATCAGAAAAAATGCATAGGAAACAAAGCTTGTCTGTTTATGGGGCTGAGATCCTCCCAGAGGTGGTAAGGCAAACACCTGTTGGCCCGGGCAGGACCAAGCAGCATGTTTCTACATGCGGGCAAGGTGCAGGGTTGGTCAGGGGAAGAAGGAGTCAGTGGGTGGATCCATCTGCAGAGGGTGCAGGGGCTCGGTGGGCAGCTCAGTCTCCAACACGTGCTGGCACTGTGCAGCAGGGAGGAGGGCTCCAACTGGAAGAGGCAGGAAGCTGTGAGTAGGTGAAGCCCATGAGTAGTAGGGCCCTGGTGGGGTAGCCTGGGTGGTCAGAGAAAAATGAGACAAGGTGCCTTGCAAGGCTTTTCCAAACTCTGAGAAGGCACATGTTTGCCTCTGGGAACAAGCATGAGATTCAGCGGGAGACTCTTGGGGAATCTCAGGCTTGCCTGAGTGACGAAGCTCCCTTGCTGGTGCCTGGTGGGAGGACAGCTGACCACCATCTGCCCTAGCTGTTCCCAGTGCTAGCGCTGGTTCACCGCTGCAGGGCTGACCCCTCCTTGCCTCCCCAGACTTCTCCCTTGGGAAGCCCAGGGTGGCCCTAGAGACTGCAGTCAAGCTGTCAGAGGTGCCTTATTGCAGCAAACGGTGGGAGTTGCCAGAAGAACCAGCTTTATCTCATAGCTGCCTGTCCTCAGCTCCCGGCAGCACTGTGTAGCCTGGAGGGATGACTGAGTTTCACCTTGTCTCCAGTTTGGACACTACAGTCTGAAGCAGATCAGGAGAGATGTTGGTTAAGCACAGTACTGTCAACAGGGACCTCTCCAGCTCATCCCAGGACCCTCCGACCTTCAGGATGGGAGAATGCTCTGTTCCCCAGCCCAGGAGTGGTGTTCAGCATGCTTCAGGTGGGTAATTGGCTCACATATTTATCATCATGCAGGTCACCTCAAACAAAACCAGCAGCATCGCACAGGTTAGCTGATGGACAGAGGAGCATTTTACACAGAAAGGCATAAAGAACCTGAATATGATCTGGCCTTTTCTAGTGTCCAGTGGGTGCCTCTGCCTGCCTGGATCAGCAACTGTCCTGTCCCGTGCCATACCATGCTGGCTGAAGGCCAGGAGACATTGTGGTGGGTTTGTTTTCCCTTCCAGCTGAAGGAGAGGACTGTCTAGGGAGGGTGCAGGAGGATGGCTAAGCAGCCCCTGCCTTGGGCATGGCTGTCTCGTTGCACTGATGACACTGGTTGTATTGATTGGCCCAAAGTGGGTTTGGGGCAAATTTGGGACAGAGAGTTTTTTAATCCAGCATAGCCGAATCCAGGAGAAGACGCAGTCTTCAGCACAAAACTGTGCCTTTGCTGGCTGAGGCGACTACTGGCCCAACCTGCACTTGCAGGTTAGACATGTCCTCCTGCTCCAGCAGTCCCTTCCCACCACAGCACACCAGTGTTTTGCACAGTTGGTCCCAAGCTCTTTTCAGGCCGAATCTTTGGCTCCCTTAAGCAGTTTCAGTACTAACTCCTCATATAGCCTGGCTTAGAGGAAAGTGGGACACAGCTGTGAGTGTGGTGGAGCTGGGGACCTTTGCAGCCAGGAGATAACATGTTGATAGCAAAATCCTCAGCTCAAGAAAATTTCCCCTTCCTTCCTGCTAACGTAAAAGGATAGAATTAAGGTCAAGATTTCTGACCTCCAAGTTCTTGACTTCTGCTCTCACATTACAGCAGCAGCGAATCCTATTGCATGGAGCAGAAATCTGTCTGCCTATGTACAGTTTCAAACTCTCCTCCACATAATCTGTTCCAGACTTGGTCAGAAACCAGGCTGTTTACTGAGAAAATTCTTCTGTGATTTTTTTTTTTTTCTTTGTTCCCCCTACCCACCCTGTTTTTTAGTTTTCATATTGAGCTGCTGGAAATTAGTCTTAAGTTTCTAGTTTTCAATGTGTTTTACTTCAAGGTATTTCCCTTTACCTGATTTGATGTGTATCTCTGCAATACCTCTGTACGTGGAGTGTGCTCTGCCTTCTTTCTGACGCCAAGAAAGGTCTTCCTCTTGACTTGGGAATGAAATTAGGACAGGCAATGGCACACTCATTTCCCCCAAATAAGCAGAGGGCACTGAACAGCAAAAGGCCAACGGCAATGTTTTTTTCTAGCCTTCATACCAACACTTCTGTACAAAGGTGTTGAATCCTGCTTCCATTTATGCTGACATGAATCTAGAATAATAAAGCTCTTAACATTTTTTACACCATTGCAGATTTTATTAAGTGGCATAACTAGAATTGGATATACAGGAGTTTGATCGTTGTACCCTTCTGCAGTTTTCATTTGCTGTGATTACAGCATCTTTTAGACATTTTAATGTCTTTTTAACGTGTTTTAGACATTAAACTCTGCAAGGCAAGGGCTGCCACTGTAAGCACAGCACCAACTGTAATGGATCCCAATGTTACGAAGACATTCATGTGCTACCTCAGTAGTAAAGGACAAAAAGCAGGGTTTGGAGGTTTGGAAAGCACTTCCAGGTGCTATGACAGCACATTAGTTTTTGCTTTGAAGATCTCTTCTGATCTCCTTCCACCTCCATTCAGGCAAAAGCTCTCCTTGTTTTTTAGATTGCTGTCACTCAGAAGTTGCATCTCCAGGACCAGGTAAGTTAGCATAGCTCAAGATTTTGAAAGAAATGGTTTCTAAGAGCGTTACCACGGTGAGGTTGGTTTTTGAGAAGTTACTGAGCACTTCACATGGTGATTTATCAAATGTGCTGTCTTAACGTGTGACAAGGTCACACCGACCAATTTGATTGTGAAGGTTTATGTGACCTTTAGCAACAGGACTAAAACCTTTGTGCAGGAAAGGCAGCTAGCTTTATCAGTTGGCCTTTTAAAAGGACGCAGTAAGGCCAGTTTGAGTTTATACGACCAAGTCCCGTATAAAGTCCAGAAACAGCAGGAATGTTTGGTCCCTTGGGAATTTGTGTGGCTTGATCTGATTCAGAGCTGGCTTTTTCTATGTTTCCAGCCCAAATGCAGCAGCAGTGCCACAGCAAGCAAGAACTCGAGAGTGAGGAGCTGGTGTTACTGCCAGTAATTCAGAGCACTTGGGTTACTTGCCTGACTGTCCCTGTGAGCCAACAGAGGTGGAAAAGCAAAGTGAGGGCCCTGTGGGGCAACAGCTCAGCGTAGGTAGAGGTGGATGCCTTAAGGGATGGCCCTGGTGGCACGCTGGCTGTCTGGCTCCATTTTCTCCCCGAGCAAGCTGTGCTAGGAGCAGAGGGCCTATGAGTGAGGAATCCCAGAGGTGCTGAGGTGTTCCATGGGGCCTTGGGGCCTCCTCACCAGCTGCGCCATCTTCATCCCTTTGTGCCAAAGCTCCCTACTGCTCGCCAAGCCACCCAACGCCCCTCTCTTCCAGCACGCTGGAGCCCTGCCCTCTCCATGCCGTTTTGACACCGGGGTGCTGAGCCCGGGGACCGAGACAGGCCCCACGGCCGGAGTGGGCGTGGTGGGTGGGTGGGTGGGTGGGTGCGTGCGAGCGTCTGTCCCGCAGCAGAGGGAAGTCCCCACGCCTCGTGGGATTTCGCCTCACCCCCTCGGGCGGAGGGGAGGGGAGGGGACTTCCTCGCGGTGCGGGTGAGGGATTCTGGCTCCGTCCCCCGCTGCTTGGAGGCCAGGGGACTGTGACTCCGCCTCAGCCCGTGGCGGCGAACGACGCTGAGGCTGCGGGGGGGGGGGGGGGGGGAACGGGGGGACACCGGTGAGGGGCTGCGCGTGCGCCGGCCCGCCCCCGAAGGCGGGCGGGCAGCTGGGGGCGCTAGGACCCGCCCTGCCCCGCGCGCTGCCACCGTCGCCGCCGCCGCCGGCGGGCGATAAAGGTCTCGCGGCGGAGCTCTGACGTCACGGCGAGTTAATTTTAAACCCGGACAAGATGGCGGAAAGGGACGCGGCGCGGCGCGCGGGTCCGGCCCGTCAACGGCCCGACCCGGCAGGTAACGCGGCCCCCCCATCCCCGGGCGAGCGGCGGGCTGGGGGCGAGGCTGTACTGCGGGCCCTCCGCCGGAGGCCAGGGGCTGGGCGACGGGACCTTGGCGGCGGGACCTGCTGGCGGGCGGCGCCGGGGGAGGTCCCGGTGTCTCCCCCCTCCTCAAAATGGCGGGGGCGGCCGCCAGCCCCGACGCTTGCTCTCGAGGGGCGATGGGGGAGCCGGCGTGGCAGCCCTTCCGCTCCGCCCGCCGCTCGCTTTCGAGCGGGGTCACCCTGCTCTCTGCGCGGCCGGGGCCTCCCGCTGTGCGGACGGCGGCCTGTACCGGAGCGGGGGGGGGGGGGCAGCCGTGAGGACGGCCCGAGGGCCGGCGGTCGGTGACCTTATTAGCGGCTGCAGTGTGGCCGGGCCGCCCCGCCGCCCTCCCGTGTGTACATCACGTGAGGAGCGGGGGGTGCGGGCCGGAATGCGGCTGGTGCCGCCCGGTGGGGCCGCGGGGCGCTCGCCTGGCACGCTGCCGGGGCCGGAGCGAGGCAGCTCGGAGGGCTCCCGCTACGTCCACCTGCGAAGGGAGCGGCCCTGGGCAGCTCGGGGAAGGAGATGGCCGATCCGTGTTGGCCCGTCCCCGGTATGCACCCCGTGCGCTTCACCGGCAGTACTTGTAATATAGCCTCTGCTGGTGGTGGGACATGTCTCTCGCTTGGTGTTTAGCCTCGGGTGTGCTGGAGTCTGCGCAGTGTGGGGGTTTTTCTAGTATGGTTATTTCTCAAGAATATCTTAAAAGCTGAGAGCTTGCGTCCATGCTGCTCTGCCACAGCCTTACTGCTCCTGAAACCATAGAGCTCTGCTGTACTCTGCATGGGGGAGGACCTGGGACTTGTGAGGATGGTACTGACTTGAACACTTAAGTTGATTCTCATGAGGTTTTTAGCACTGTACTAGAGCACTGAACTATTTTAACATTTTTTTTTTTTTTTTGTAACTCTCACTCAATTTGGAAGTAGAATGATTGGACTGGGCAAGATGAAACAAAATCTGTTCAATGCCACGTGCCACTGTTGGTTCCAACCTCTTCATTTGCAACCCAGCTAGAGACTCCAGAGTGGCTACTCCACTGGCCTTTATTTTCATAGGGAGGAAAAGGCAGTGCTTCTGAGCGTGTGGAAATGTTTGCAAGCATTGCAATTTTAATAACTTAAGATCGAAAATGAAGATGTGATACTGCTTTACTGCTTGGGTACTGGTTTCTCTTTTCTCCTCCTTCCCCAGCACTGCTGAATTTTCTTTGACAGTTCTCTGCCTTCGATGCTATGCAGTCGAATAATCTCAAATACATTATTGCACAACTTTCTCAGGTTCATAAAAGTGCCAGCACACCTGTAATAAATGGCCTTTGAGGTAGCTGCGTCATCATTAGTGGTGGAAACATGCATCTGTTACTGTTAAATTGTTTCTGTACTTTAGGCATGGAAAACCTTTATTCATAAGGTCTGCACGTACAGCTATGAGTGATTGGTGCCTGCCCGCAGAAGAGCTTTCTGTAAATAAAATATAGAAAATATATAAATATTTATAAATATCTATATAAAAATAGAGAAACGAAGCAGAGTAGTAGGTCGGAATAGTTGTAAGAAGAGAAACGTAACAGGAGAGGCCTGTAACTCCTCCTGTGCCATTACTAGATGTTGCTTAATAGCTGTTGTGCTCTAGCTTTCCTTGAAGTCACTGATGGTATGGTAGTAGCTCTGCAGCATTTCAAGTGGAATTCTCTTGAAAGAAGGGAGTGAGGCTCTATTCTTTCCTCTTCATGTTCACCTGCCTGTAACTTAAATACATTTCTGAAATAGTTCTAGCACAAAACAGTTTTACTTAAATTATCATGAAAGCATTCCTTTAAATATGATAGTCTCTCCTAGTTCAGGAGGCCAAGAAGCTCTTGTTGTGTTGGATGGACAGGAAAGCTTGAGGCAGGTCTTGCAGGAGTGCTGATACTTCTCAGGTACCTTGTGCCCACTGCAGCCTCTGTGCCCTGTTTAAATATCAGGGATGAATGTTTGCTTACTGACTACAGTAATAAAGTACCACTGACTGGAGCAAGGTATTGCGATAGATGAGACACTGGTTATCTTTTTTCTTCTACTAAGAACAGAGACACTACTTCAAGCTGGCTAAACTGGATGGATGAGTGGATCTGTTGGAGGGGAGGAGGGCTGGGGTTTTTTCTCCAGTGTAGTAGAAGGGTACCTCTCTCCTAATGGCAGTATCTCTGACTTTTGAGTTTTGCCTAACTGCAAAACCAGATGTAATAGACAGAAATCCTTGTAAAATAAATTGTGTTCTTGTTTAGGTAATGAACTGCAGAGTCTTTAGTCTCCAGTGCGAGCTGGGCTGCAGCTTTTTACCTCAGCACTGTAACAAAACTACTAGTAATTAACTTTTTGCCTGTTGTTAGCAGGCTGTTGTGTATCTTGGCACGGTCTTTAAAAGTTTCTAACTGTTCCAAGGACATTCATAAGGACATCTGCCAAGTTTCACTTAAACTTCACCTTACATAGAAAAGTTAGATTTGAAGTTGCTTTTGTTAGTGTGCTACAGTCGTGAACTGGCCCTGTCCTGGGGATAACTTCTGATATCCTAGCATGGCAGTCTTTAAATGGAAAACTTTAAACTTCAAAATCAGACTGAATTGTTTCCTTATTTTTAGTGTTGCTGCATGCTGTGCCTACCATGTGATCTGCAAGCTGCCAGTTTGAGTGCGTTATTCCAACTTCTTGCTAAACCCTGCATTAACTTCAAAAAACTTATTATGCCAGTCATTAGTATTTTAAGGTGTTGTCTTTAATCACAACTAGCTATGGTGAACAAGGCAAAAAACCCCATTTTCTAAGCTTTTGCATAGGCAGGCCTGCTGTATTTGTCACTTGTAAACAACTAGAATTTTTTTTTAGAAGTACTTGTCTGCATTGGTTCTTAAGACTTTGCTTTAACTGGAGAATGACTAGGGCTCTTTATCAAAACATTTTCAACAACCTGAACTTCTTGAGATGTCCTGGAGGAAAGATGGAAGTGCCCTTCCATGTTTTCAGAAGGCTGATGTTGACATGAAGAATATTATCTCATGCTGTGTAGGGAGCTGATTTGCATGAGTAGATTTGTGGGGTTGGGATTTGTATCTGAAACACCAGAACAAATAGATGAGCAAGTTTGAAATATAGGTGAAAGCATTGCTCAGATTGATGTCTGCTATTTCACTTAGCTGCAGAGAGGTGATTGATGTGAAATGAGTGATGTCTATTGGGACACAAGTTACAATCAAGTAATTTCTAGCAGCAAAATAATATGTAATAGGGACTAATGTTCCGAGAGCATTGGCAGCTCACTTGTCTGACCTTTAACTTCTGTTTATTTCTGAAAAATTACTAGATTTTGTGTAGTGCTCGTTTCTATGAGAGCAAAGATTTTATGTGCTTGCTAAGCATGCTTTTTGAAACTCATTTGATTATAAAAGTTGGAGGAATTCAGAAGGCATTTAAATTTGGAAGTTGATCCCTCTGCTCACTTAAGAAACCTGGAATGAAATCTGAGGCATTTGAAGATCTGTCTTTCCTCCCCCGCTGTTAATTCTTATCTGACTCAGTTTATGTGCTAAGGCTTGAAGGTAACACCCATTGTATTCTGTACCTGTACAAACAAGTTACTGGGAGATAATATTGACTATAAATTAATGCTAGGCAAGTAACTACCTGTTGGTGTTTAACCGGAGTTCTTACTCTGCAGCAAAGCAAGGCTCTTACTCTGTTTTTGCTTTTGGGAGGGAGCGTACATACATAGCTGGTAAATTCACTTAATGAATTACCTCCATAGCAGGTTGTTCATGCACTTACATATCCTAAAGCTGTTTAGTTTACCTGGAGTGTCTCATTGAGAATTCCAGCTGCTCCTTGAGCTAACAAGACTTGTTTATATATTGTTCTACTGTGAGAATAGTATATTTGTGTGCTCAGTAGGATCTGTGAAGCTAAGTCTCTTCTCTCTTTTCTGATAACTATAAAATTAGCATATCTATATTTTTTCTGTTTAATAGTTAGTGGCTGGCTCCTCTTGAAGATTGAAGAACCATAGAGCAGAGTGTTTGACACCAAAGAGGGCATTAGCGAGCCATATAGCATCCAGGCAAACTGGGTATTGGAATTCCTGTTTGATGCCATCTTGATGAACTCTTGAACAGGTCTAACAGTAAATAAAATATAACGTGAAAGAGAAGTCCATTTGGGCCTCTGCAGAAATGATTCATGAAAGATCAGCTTCTTTTAAAAGAATCGCCCTACTCTTCTGTATCCTGGAGGAATAAGTAACTGTCAAAGCTGTAAGTCTGCACAGAGTGCCTTTTGGGAAAGGACTCTGCTTACGGCTTGGTTACTGGGTGTCTATTTACAGCTTCTGTACGGTATGAGGGATATTCCGATATGCTTTTGCTAGGAGGGGAGATGTCTCATCTAATTTTTTTCTTCCTGTTTTCCATGTATTTCCAGCTTTATTTTCAGTGCAGACAATGAGCAAATGACTGATTGCATTTTCAGCCCTACATACCAGTGACTTCTGCATGGCAAAGTGGGGTTTGTGTGCTACTGCAAGTCTTGGCAGGTTTCTCTTAAAAGACTGAAATAGAAGCAAAAATCTGGAAGGCAGCAGAGTTTAAGACTTGAACTAATAAAATGTTGTACAGATTACAGATGTGGAGTGTTGCTCAAGTGAGATCAGAATCAGATCCCCGTCAGCAGTTGGTGTCAAATCAGAATACATTTTTTCACACCGTCACTTTGGAGATAGTAGTGTTGAATTTACAAGTTCCTGTTGGTCTCAGTAAAATATTTGAAGTGTCTTTTGAGCAGTGTGTTCTATAATGATTCATGGACAGCAAGGCTTTTTTACTTCAATTGGGAATTAGAGAAACCTGTTGGAGAATGTGTCAGCTGCTTGTGCTGACATGTTAGGTCTACTTCTTGCATGTTGTACATGCTTGGGAAAGTTGTTCTCACCTCTTATCTTCTCAGACAGGTTGGTATTGCTGAGTGGAAGAATAAGTGCAGTTATTTTAACTGTTTCTGTAAGACTAATCCTATGATCCTGCTGCTTGCAAACTTGCATGCTATGTCTTATTCTCTTCTGCTCCTCAATACTCTCTCCATTTTCAGCTCCTCAGGTAAATGTAAGAGTCATCTGTCTTTTACTTGTTGTGCGTTTATCTTGGTCTGTGTAGTGTGATCTACTTGAAGAACCTTAAATGTCTGTCATTCCTGTGCCTAACATGGAAAACATCACAGTACTGATTTCAGGGGAGGAGTAGTTGCTGGAAGTACATGAACTGCTAGGCATGGAGGCAGGAGCTTGTCTTCCTTTAATGTTTTGCCTAAACATAGCATAGTAGTGAAAATGGATGCTGTAGAACATTGAGATAAGGTTCTTGATATAACTAAATCACTTAAAACAAGAAGTCATCTTGCTTGTAAAAAAAAATAATTCTTAAATACTTTGTAATTCTGAACTAAATACTACGGAATTGCTCTTGTTCTGACAGCAGCGTGATTCTAAACATGGCCTTAAAGCTGCCCTCGTGGCAGTTATTACTTATCTTCCAAGCAGCAAAGTCTTAAGCTTGTCATGGGGATAAGGGAGGGAATGCAGTACAAAATACTTAAATCTTTCTAAATGCTACCTGTCAGACTTCTTAGTAAGAAATTATTTAGAAAAGGTTTAATGATTTTGAGGGTTGGGGTGCTCAACTAGGGTATTTTCTAGAGCTAATAGTACTGTAGAAATAAGTAGCTACTAAAAACTGACCATGTGTTATGCCCTGAGATTTAAAAGGCAAAAAATTTCAACATAAAATGGTGGTAGGAGCATTAAGAAATGCAACTTTTTGCTATTAAGCTTATTTTTTTAATGGGAAAGCAAACATGCCATCCACTATGAACATTCAGATAGCAGCGGCAATTAAAAGCATCAGACTGCACTTCATGGGTCTTCTCAAGCAAGCAGGATTCCTAGCAGCATCTGTAGCACAAGTAAAGAGGTTGGAAGTTGGCTCATGATAAACTGAATGTTATTCTTGGTTTCATTCTAAGTACCTTGACTTGCTGACATATCACTGTTTCATTAATCAAATATCAAACTGAGCTGTTCTGTTGTCTAAACTGTTGTTGACATTTCTGTAGTGCTAATGCTGAATAAATTAAGCTTCTGTGAGCTTTAAAGAGCAGCACACTACTATCTGTTTGGGTTCACCTTCTAAGCCTAGAATTCTCTCTCCATATACACTGTAAGGAAAGATTTCATGGATCTACAGAATGAGGACAATAAATACGATCAACCAATGGTTTAGTCTTTGTAGGAGGGAATGTTAAACATACTGTCTTCAGACAGTTGTGTTTTCATTTCCCTTCTTCACCCAGGTGAAAGAAGACTATTGAACCATTTGTAGTCCCAGCATATGGTTGGGTGTGCTGTCCCATATAAAAGCAGTTAGAGTGGCTAGATGTATTTAGACTAGTTTGAGAACTTGATGTAAAGAAATAGTAACCATCTCCCCTTCTGTGCTTGTTGCTGTCAGGAGGATGGTGTGGGTTGCCTTGCCTTTGGGATTACTCTCTTCTTTTTCTCCACAATGCTATATTCACCGCTGTGCTTGACTGGCCAACATCCAGTCAAGCGTACACCTAACAATGGCCTTTGCTGTCCCAGGAAAATGTTCAAAAACCAAAAATGCTTCTGTTGTTAAGACTTTAGCTTTGCTAGCAGTGGCTGAAGTTTCTGTGGCAACAAGTGTTGTGAATGATGTTGGAGAAGCTTAGGTATGTTTTGAGTCCTTGTGAAGGTGCTTGTGGTGTGAAACCGAGCTACTGAAGTATAATTTTTTACAGCATCCTTGTTACAGCCTAACTGGTGATTTTTGAAATCAAAAATCTTCTAACCTACTCTTTAGTAGAGACAGCTCTTAGTAGGTATATTCAGTAGGATTGTTCAAGGGAATGCTCCTGTAGTTCAGCATGGGCTATGCTAAGCTCAGGGTTGTCCCACCAGTCACACATCCTAGCCTCTTTATTGACAAAACTGAAAGTAGTGCTGACCTCCACTAGTAAAGGAGGGAAGCCTTGTCAAATGAAAGTTAACAAATGCATTGGCTAGCCCACCCTAAATCTGAACTCTTAAGTCTAGGCAAGTCTTTGGCAATACACAGTCCGATCCAGTTACAGCCCAGTTGTCTACCCATCTTTGCAGTGTTATCACATATCACTAAGTCAGTCTCCACATGAATATGCTTCTTAACTGTACTTGTGAGTTCTGAGAGTCTGGAGAAGTTTTCCAGCTTTACTAGGTCGTAGTCACAAAGCTGAACGTTTTCCTTGGCACCAGTGCCCAGTCAGGCAGCTTGTACCTCCCTCTCAGTTGTGCTGATGCAGCTGTTCAGAGGCTGTAGAGTGCACAGCACATCACCTTGTGTTTGTTCAAGATAAGTTAGCGTTGGGACCTAGGACAGTGGTGCCAACACAGAGGGCAGCAGTCCTGTACTTTTCAACAGTACAGCTGAACCAACCCTGTGCCCTGTAGTTGGAGCTGTGTAGCTCTGCGTTTTGTTTGTCTTCAGGTCTAGTGCTTATTGGACTCTTACTGAGGTGATACTGCTTGTAGAAAGCTGTTCATATTGGATGGCTTTTTCTACTGGCTTGGTTTGTTTAGCTGATGACTCTTGTCAGAGCTGAGTATATGGCAAAATTAGCAGGAAAGGCAGTGGTACTGTGTGGTGCTGGAAATGGGAAAGAGTGGGAGACACCTTGTGCTGAGTGGGTGGTTAAGACTCAGCTGTGCTACTGAAACAGGCTTGAAGAGGCAACAGTGGAGAGAGGAGGAGGCAGTTACTGGCACTGCCCTGTTGGCAGAATAAATGTACTTTGAGCTGTTGCCTTAGCAAGGGACTTTGTGCAGCAATAGCAATGGTGTCTGGCAGAGTCTCAGGAGCTGTGGAGAGTAGGTGTGGGGCTCTGGAGGTTAGGTGCAGTATCAGTAATTATGGGCTAATTGTAGGAAAGTGATAAGGCAGCCCAGTCCTCTTTTTCTATGTGCTTAGCATCAGGGATTCTGAAAATTACTTCTGTCATAGCTGTGTGAAAAAGCTCTTCCTCCAGTGGATATACAGTGAATGCATGCAGAATGTGATTTGTGTGTGTGGTTTGGTTGGTTTTTTGTTTCAACTTCCCTAAATGTGACTTGTAGGGCTTTTTTCCTGTTTCCATTCACACTGTTGGTCTGAGCATTAACTGCATTGGCATGTGTTGAGTTTCCCCTGGTCACACTTCCCTTTCACCTCTTGGGTGTTAGTGATGCTACCAGGTTAAAGAACAGTTGAGAAGGGAGAGGGAGGAAGAATTGAATTACTCCATGAAGGTGTCTGAAGGTAGTTGCTGTAGCAGTTTTGCTAGCTACATGATCTAAAGAGGGCAGTTTCTTGTACTGCGCATTATTCTCTGAAGTGAAATGTAGATCTTAGTAAAACAGAATCTAGGGGTTCAGTGCTGGAGAAACTGAATGGAAGGCTCTCACCTGCAGGAATTCAAAAAAGGTGTCGGGAAGCTGAGAGTAAACTGAAGGTTGGACTATAAGATCATATATGCTTAGAAGCTTCGGATTGTTAAAAGTATGGTTTGATCAAAAAGGAAAAATTAAAACCTCTTTGGCTTGCTTTATTTGCTTAAATCTGTCAGGAACACCAACAGCTTGCTTATTCTGGAAGGGAGTGTGGAAGTGGTGTACCTCCCTGTACAACAGAGGAGAACACTTGGTTTGCTTGTTGTTTTGCTCCTCTGGCATGTTACAGATGCGTCTGGTTGACTAAACCTCTTCTATCTGCTAATCTGAAGATAAACATGAGGTAGCTGCAGTTGGCATCTCTTTTGCCTTATTCTCTTCTCCCTATTCTTCTCACTCAAAACTTTGGTTCGAGTTAGCTTGTTGTAAATTATCATCTGCTGACATGAGGAATTACAAGGTATATGAAATGTAGTTGTGGCCTAAACCAATTAGAAAATACTGACTGAATCTTCTTGGGTGAGCAACACCTTTAGATAAAATCACTGAAATACAAGCAGAAGACTTTCTAGTTCAAATCTGTGTCCTGTAGGGATCCAGTTAGCCTTCATTGTTTGTGAAGAGCTTTCACTCATTCCCAGAGTCCATGGTGAACTAGGGCATTGTCAACTCCAGTGTTTTTTCATTCCCATCTTAAAGAACCTGGAGGTTGCGTAAGAAAGGGGAGAAAACGTGAGGAAGAGACTTTTTAGTGCTTATGTCTGCCTTAGTATCCTAAAGCAGCATTCTTTGAGGGGGTTGGAAAAGTACTGGTAAACCTTACTGTGGGTAGAGATCCTGTTAGGTCCTTCAGTGAGTGTGCTAATAATAGCTGTGTTTTTTAGGCAGAGTGGAAGAAGGATGAGAAGCATGCTTTGTCACTATCCCTACCCCCTAAGTTTTTTCTTGTAGCTATGGAGAAACATCTTTCTTAGGAAGCTCATGATGTGCTTTCAGAAAAGCAATCCTATTATATATATATATATTTTTTCCATTGCTTACTAGATTGTGTCAGGGTTTGTGCTGCTTCTGTCTTAATCTCTTCTTATTGGTGTTCTCTTACTTGTATGCAGTTGCTAAAAATGGCTGAATTTGAGGGTAGACTTTTTTTGCTGCACCTCTTCATTATAATAAAATCTTCCTCAAGCTTTTCTGTCTCCTTAGATGGAGAGTGGAAAATACCAATTCATCAGTATTATAGAATCGGAATCCTCTAGATTGGAAAAGACCACCTAGATTGAGTCCAACCACTAACCCACTCTCCATGTTCCCTGCTAAACCACATCCCTTTTGCATAGCTGTGGGAGAACTATATACTGCTGTATCTATGCATACCATTAAACAGAGAAGCAATTTAAAGCACTTAAAAGTAGACTAATCTATTCTTTGATTAGTTATGATGTTTCATAGGTATCTACGTCATCAGAATTTTTCTTTCCCTGGCAGAATTGTAGCTTCAGGTACTTCTTGCTTCTGCTTAGCTTATGTAATGGTTTTAGATCTGTCCCTTAACATCGCATTGCCCTGCAGGAACAGAGTTAAATGTGTCTTCCCTTCTGAATATCCAAACAAGTCTTTGGAACTTAGTTCATCAGTCCTATTTATAGCTGAAATATTCAAAACATTTAATTATTTCTGGCCTTAAAATGAGCTACTTGGCAGTATCTGCTAGTCAGCAATAGGAAAGCAGTGATGCATTAAGGTCTGTGGCAGCCCCATAGTTTTCATGTGGAACTTGCTGTGAGTTTATTGCATGGAGTAGGACTGCTGAGAGAAAGGGGAGGACAATTTTTTGACTTAAATCTAGTGATTTTTTAAAAATTTTTTAAATTTTTTTTTAAGTAGGTGTGCCAGATTTTTTTTTTATCTTGTCCAAATAAGGTTTGAAGGTTAACCTATTTTTTTCTACGTTCTGGAACTCATTTCACACATGCCTACACTTTCCTCAGTTCACTACACCAAAACAAGAAACATTTAAACAGTTTGTCTCCTTTCTTTCTAAGGAAAATTTCCTTATGAAATGAAGCTCTGAGAGAATGCATTACATTACATGTGGTACAGCAGTTTCCTCATAACTTATTTTAAGCATTTGATTCAAGCTGTGAACTCCCTCAGGCCATGGAGGTAGAACAAGACTTGGAGGCAGATGGCTTGAGGTTAGTCTAGCCCATTTCAGCTTACTTTACCATTCAGGTCTGTGGGGGAAGCTATCATGCATCTGTATTGAACTATGACTGGGAGACTTGGATTGCTTTTGTGTGGACAAAAACATGTGGTGTCTGTAGAGCACCGGAGAAGAGATCTCGGGAATGCTGAGAGTTCAAGTATCTGGGGGTACTGGAAGTTTTGATTTAAAGTTAGGTTTCTATCAAAGTGCAGGTTCCTGTACCAGCAGGGTATTAAAGACTACCAGCTTGAAGACCTACAGAGTTTTTATCTTTAACCCTGAAGTCTTTGTAACTTCTTGTGATGGAGCAAATGAAAGGACAATGAGAGTCATCTACGTTAATGACAGTGAACCTCTTTAGACTTTGTTCATAATCCACGTCTCAGCCACTAAAAATCAAATGAGATTTATTTTAATATTATACTTTTTTAATGTTGTGCTGCATCCCTGTGTAGTCTATCCCACCTCCTAGAGAAGCAATTACTAGTTGTCATTCAGTGCTTTCTGATCAAAACTCTATACTGTGTCTAAAACCAAGTTCAGTAATTAGTGTGTGCTTTATTTTGTCATGAAAGAATGTGAACGATGTATTTAGTGAGCTCAAGCTGTATTTGAGTTGAAAGTTAAAAATAACTATGTTAGTACTTTATTTCAATTGGGGCGTTTAAAGGGAGGTACTTGCACTTGAAGCAGACTGTCTCATTTTCATAGCATGCAGGTTGAGCTGACTGTTCTCGCTCCTTTGCTGTTACGCTGCAGGACAAATAGGTCATCAGATGCTAGATGTGTGCTTAAGGGAAGCAGGAATTAGCTTTTCATTTTACCTCATGCTTTAAGAAATGGGTTATTTAGTTAAGTTTGTTCAGTTGAAATACTGTCTGTACATAAACAAGAAGTTACTGTTCTCAAAATCTGGCTTAGCATTTCAACAAGCGGTGCTTGTTCTGGACACTCTGGATGAGTGTCAATAGTAGTTCTGTTGCAGTTGTTGCCGAGTGCAGTGAAGAGCTTATAGGGAAACTGAATGGTAATATCTTCTCTTGGTTATATTTGCTTTCATTCACATCTGCCTGCTTCTGTGTCTTGCTGTACAGTATTGTTTCTCTTGTATCTCCTAGCCCATTTGATCTGGGTTAGGAAGTGGTTATGTGTAGTCAGAACTGAGCATTGGCTTATGTGCTTTAATTTAATGATTCATGCTGGAAGAAGCCAGAATGGAATAGGGAGTTATTAGCAAACAGCCGTAGTAATAGGCCTGAATGGATGGCAGACTTCAGGGGCAAGTCCAACTGATATTTTCGCGTTGGCTCCAGACAGTGGTAGGCATTACTGTGGTCTAGAGTATGTTAGTTCAGTAGTACAAAGGTTTTAAAGGTCAGATGAGCATCTTGAAAAAAAGAAAAATACGGCTTTGTAGGTCTGCAGCACTGTATTACAAGCTCTAGTGTCATATGCTTTGACAGATGAGAGGTTTTTTTGTATCTACTAAAAGCCTGAGGTGCAGGCTTTGTGGATGCAGGAATTTCCAACAGCATTGAGACCGATCCTGTGAGTTGGATGGATCTACCAGACTCTTCAGTACTCTGGCAGGAGGCAGCGTTGCCTTGCCTGGCTGTTGCGAATGCAGTGCAAGGAGTCACCAGCCATGCCTCTTAAACAGCTGCTGAGTGTGAATGTATGCAGTGCATGTTCTGGGTCTGTAACCCCATTACTGGGATAGACCTGGACTTCTCAAAGTGCCAAGAGACATTATATAAAAAGAAAACAGAAAAACCTGAACCGAAACAAAGTCTGTTGCTTTGTCTGCCTCTGTAGCAGTACTGAATGTGTTGTCATGGAGACCTATATAGGGATGCTGCCATGAGGCTTGCAAGTCCAAATAACTGTCCAGTTGGCTAGAAACACTTCAGTGCAGGGGTGGTTGTTCTGTGAATGCCACCTCTTCTAAAGTTAGTCTTCATCAGTTCCTGTACTTGATTTGCTGAATCAAGAGCAGTTTGTGGCCTTTAGGAGAAATACACTTAGTGTACAACTTGAAACTCATGATCTATGACCATTCTGGGGTAGATGGTGGGGCATGATAAGGATTAGGGCATCATGCTCTTAAGTTTCATAAACTCCTGGTCTGACTTGACTTGGCAGTGCTATCAGCACACTTGTTTTATCAACTACTTGTGGAACTTTCTACAATGCTTCTGCAGCTTTTGCAGAAAACTGGACTGCGAAGTGGGACTTCTTGTCCAGACCATGATTTTGAGAGGCTGGTCTGAAAGTGGAATGTGATCCTTCTGCACAGGATGCTGAAGTCTTCTAGAAAGGCTTTTAAACTACTCCAGTGCTGTGTGGGGCAGTAACTAGCCAGAATAACAGGTAAGCAGACAGAAGGTAGCGTCAATGACCAGAGAGGTTATGACATTGCTTAGGAGCATGTGATGGGTTAGCATGTGCTGATTATGCTTCTGGGATGAGCAGTAGCACTGACTCTACAGTTAAAATGCTTAACTTGTACAGTGTCTGTCCTGGTAGTTGCAAACTAGTTCAAAACCTCTTGAGGGGAAAGGTGTTCTCTGCAACTTGAGCATGAAGTTATCAAACCAGCTTTTCTGGATGGATCAAATTTCCTTCACGCCTGTCAACACCGTAGTTCTCCACCCTTTAAAGTGCTTGATTCATGACAATGATGAACTTTTCTGTAGATAGGTTGGGAGCTTTCAGATATATTAGGGTGGCTAATAAAATAAAAAAAACACCCAAGAGAAAAACAACCCCTAAAAACCACCAAAAAACACAAACCAAATCAAAAACCCCAACGTGATCCTCTGGACTTGACTTCAATTTCTGTTGGTAAGTGAAATTAGTAAGAATTGAATAGGGCATGAGATGAATCTTCTGTCATGTTCCCTCTGAGCTAAGCGATCTCCAGGCGTGCAGAATGCTGTTAACAAGATGTGATCTTCTAATGGGCTTATTGTGTGTAAGCTCTTGATAGTACTGTCTACTTGTGGTAGGGACAATCTACTTGTTTAGAAATAACTAATGATAAAAGACCACTCTGCTTATTTGTTTGAAAAGCTTCTTGGCTTGAAGACGCTTGGGTGACTGTGCTCTGCACTGGCAGCAGGATGCTGCTACCTCAAAGCATGAGTTGTATGCTAATGTTCTGATGACTTCCAGGTAGGAAAAGGTGGTTAATGTCAGGCTTCAAGTGAATGAAGAGAAGTTGCAGATGTTGCTTCAGACTATTTACAGTCTTAGTTTATAAAACATACCTTACTGCAGCTGAAGTACGTGTTTCAAGTAATACAAGACTGGTTTAAATGATTAAACTTGTTGCCTGGGGAATATGTAGAAGCAGAGGTTTGGATACATTGTGGGAATATCTGTTTTCTCAGAGGCATCTCTTGGAGTTATCTACTCATAATGCCTTTATCAATAGCATTGTTCCCTTTGTTTCTAGGCTGTGATGCTGAAGGCTTTCTTTCTGACTGTCAAAATCTTCATACCTCACCTGAGCTATCCTCCCAAGTTTTTGGGACTGCAAAGGATGCTACCTATGTGGGGCAAAACCTGTTTTGTTAAACTCCCTCAATAAAGAGCGTTCGTTTAATTTCTAGGAATGCAAAAGCTTTAGGCCAAAGGTGAGATTCTTTCATCTGAAGTGGTGACCAATACTGTGTCAATGTAGTGTGTATAGCTTGGTGTCCTGTTGATAGCCTTTTTGTTTGAAGTTACTCCTTCCAATGTCATGTCTTCTGGTGCAATTGAAGTGTTTGGCCTGCTTTGGCAAACAGTTTGAATTAGGGTGATGCTATGGGCTGTATTGCACACCCCCTTGGGTAACGGTAGAGTTGAGTTCTATCTGTTAAGGACTTAAAAATTCAAGTTAACTTCCTGTTCAAACCAAGTACTACAGTAGCTTAGTATATTCAAACCAATTAGTTGTGTTTGTGTGGGTTGTGGTATTTTTGTTTTTATTTTTTTTTTTAAATTTAATGTCATTGGCCTTTGAGACAGAACAGATTTGATGCTTGAAGATGGAAACATCCGCTCTGACTTGCAATGAAATGTTGTCAGAACCAGCTAGAGAGACAGCCATTGGAAAAACTCCACGGTCGCCATGTTAGCAATTTTTCAAGTTTATGGTAACTTGGATGTCTCATTACATGCACAGAATGGAGTTTGGAGCACTGTTGATAAGTCTTTTGCTGAGGATGGTAACTAGGATGCAAAGCCTGGCCAGAATGACAGATCCTGTGGGTATTAGTGGGGTCTCAGCCATGAATGAATTAAACTGTCATGCCTTGTGACATGTCCTGGAAGAGAACACTGCTGCTGGGCTGCTCCCACAGGAAGCGTGGGGGTCACATAACATACCTTAAAGCAATGCATCTGGTAACTGGAAGTCACAGAATCATTGGAGTTGGAAGGGACTTTTAGAGATCTAGTCCAACCTCCCCACCAAAGCAGGTTTGCCTACAGCACATGACACAGGATTGAATCCAGGCAGGTTTTGAATATCTCCAGAGAAGGAGAATCCGCAACCTCCCTGGGCAGCTTGTTTCAGCGGTCTGTCACCCCCATAGTAAAGAAGTTTTTCCCCCATATTTAGATGGAACCTCCTGTGTTCCAGCTTGTGCCCATTGCCCCACAGAAAAGATGAGATGCTGCTTCTTTGTCTTTGTTAACACAATGCTTGGAAATGCAAGCATGACTTGCAGTCCAATGTTCTCAAATTTGTACAGTGATGTTCTGAGATAAGTAACTGTTAGGAAGGTGTTTCTGTCAGGTTTGTACAGATGAGGTTTTAAAAGAATATGGCAAAATGTAAATCTGTAGTGGGAGGCAATTCTGTAAGCACAGAACAGCTTCCAGAGGCTTGATAGCAGAAGTGGAATCAGGCCAGTGATTTCTTGGACAGGTCAGTTTGCGTGGTTTTCTTTTAGGCCTCTAACCCAGTAACTACTGAATTATGAAAGTTGGGAAAATAGGATATTGGTACCATTGTGCTGTATGTCTGAAGGGCTGTTTTACTTTATCATTCATTAGTTATTTAAATCTCATCTGAGTTATATAGTTCTTTCAGCTACTGGTTAATCCTGACAGGATATTGATTCTTAAATTGCGTATAGAATTTATTCTTAACTTGTTTTGAAAGAATTGGTACTTTTACTAAATCTTGTTTAATAACATGTCATAGGAAGAGTATAAAGCCAGAAATTACTCCAGTGTGTTTTGGGGTTTTTTATCTTGGAAATGTTAGACCTTGTACATGCTCAGGAGTTTGGCTTCCAGGCAGTTAGTAGGCACTCTGGAGTCTGTGCTGTATTGAGGAATGAAACAGGTGTAATGTGTTTGAATTAGAGGAATTTAGTAATCTGCTGATGTATGTAATCCTGGCATTAAATACTAGATCAGTAGTTTTGCTTGTACATGTTGTCAAGAAAAACTGACAAAGTGGGGTTTTTTATTTCGTTATTTTTCTCCTTACAATAGTATAAGGAGGTGGTAATCTAAAAATGTTTTTTTGGTCCTCTTTGGAGCTTATTTTAAGTTAATTTTTTTCCAGGTAAAGGTACTTGATTGGTTTTGGTGTTTTTTAATGGAAATTATACTTAAGCCTTTAAAGGGGGGTTTGATGCTCATGCCCAGTTAGTTTGCAGTTTCTTAAAGAGACTGCTGATGATCTGAAATGTAGACTATACACAAATATCATGAAAACACAGAGGATACTGCTGTTGATCTCATGGTTTGCACGTGTGCATTCCCAAGATCATCAGTTTTACTGCTGGAAATGAAAGCTAAACTCAAGGCTTCACTTCAAAGAAATATGTGGTGTCCTATGCTCTCACTAATGTAACCTGTTAATTTGCAGGTAAGCGTTACGAGGAAGAAGAGGAGGATGCCCTGCCTGACTCGGATGACGAGGTGGATTTGGATAAGCCGTGCCCCATACAGATTGTTCTTGCTCATGAAGATGATCATAACTTTGAATTAGATGAAGAAGCATTGGAAAAAATCTTGCTTCAGGAACACATCAAAGATCTTAACATAGTAGTTGTGTCTGTAGCAGGAGCTTTCCGAAAAGGAAAATCTTTTCTGCTGGACTTCATGCTTAGATACATGTATAACAGGGTGAGTAATTTGGATTCTCCTGGCAGGAGAAAAGTAGCTTGATATTTCAGTTATTTAACTTTGTATTTGTTGACTTGAGCACAAATATAGCAGGTCAAATTTTTCTTACTGGGGATGTGGAAGTGACCTGATCTATTTCTACTCTGAAGAAGTGTATTTAAGAGTTTTTAAATCTAAATTTTCCTGCTGTTATCAAGGGAATTTACTTGTATCCCAGGGTAAGTAAGCATGAGAAGAACTTGAATGAAGGAGTATAGTGTCCTTTTAGTTGAGCTTTGGGAAAGGGCTCATCTAGGTGGTGACTTGGAGGAATCTTGCATTGACTTGATCTCCTGAAATGATATTGTAGCACTAGCTTACCTGTTGTTGCAAAAAGTCTTATCAGGTATCTATTGAAGGACTAAATCCACTTAAATCTGAGGTATGGCAAAAGGGAGAAAGTCTCCTGTTTGCTGCTTGGAATGTGCCTCTAAACATAATCCAGGAACACTTTTAAAAATCCTCTTAAGTCATTGGTTAGTGAATGCCTCATTCAGAATTTAATTTCTTCTTCTAGTTTGTAGCTTTTGGTTGGTGTTGGTCTTGTCTAATATACTTGGATGATATGGAGAAAGTGAGATAGGGCCTCCTGTGAGCATACACATCTGCCTGTCACAGCTTGTGGAGTTACTTAATTTGCATAGTGAATATTGACAGTTCAGTGTTTTGTTGCTTTTTGAAGCTCTTAAAAAAACAAAAAACCAAAAAACTCTAAACCCAAACAGAACAAAATAAACCCAAAACAAACAACAACAAAAAACCCAAACAAACAAAACCAGAACTCATTCCTTTTTGGTCAGTGTTCTTCAGGGTTGGAATTTGTGGCAGCAGAAACTAACTGTGACTGCATCTATTTTACCTCTGTGCTAGCTGGCTTGAGGATAAATCAAGATGAATCTGTGTTCACAGTTGCAGGAAATAAGGGAATACTGCCGAGAAGCTGCTGTAATTGGCAGATGAAGACTTCCTTTCTCTCCTTTCCAGTAGTGCCTGCTATTGAATTCCTCTTACTGGTTTGCCAAGAGCTCTAAGAAAGACACTGAGGGTATGGTAGGAGGAATACAGGTGCTCCCAACTGCTTAGGACTTAAACTAGGGAGGAATAGACTTTTCACTGATATAGCTGTTCAGTGGATAGCCGTGTGTGTGTGTGTGTAAAACCTCTTTAGTGTCCTTTGTATATTAAAAAAACCCCACAAACCCAACAGAAACATCAAACAAAACCCCCAAACTCCTGAGAAGTATAGCAGTCTGAACTAGATGGTGGCTGGCTAGAGGTGGTGCTAATTCCTTCCAAAAATAAAGGGTGGGCTTTAAACAAATATGGTAACTTCCAGACTGTGAAATAAAGCAAAATGGATTGAAATACTGTTTCGGCCTTGTGTAATGTCATGCCTCTGTTCCCTGTATTGTGCAGTCACTTTATTTGGTTTTCTATAGGTGTGCTTCAAAATACCATTTGTTTCAGTTAAACTGAGGATGAAGGCAAACTTGGCCATCCACTGTAACAACTGTCTCTTACCAACAGCACAGAGGTCTCGCTGTCCATGTGCTGCTTCTGGCCAGACATTTGCATTCTGAAGCTGTAAGGCTTGCAGGCTCTTAGTTGAGCTGATCCATCTCAATTATGCATCAGAAGAGACAGCACTTTGCCGAACTGTTTTCCTGCCAGCTCAGTGATGTAAGCTGGTTTAGAGAAAGTTTGACAAGCATCAGAGCTGCTGCAAACTGATTGATGGGAGTTGGGGATGAGAGAAGAGAAGTGCAATGCCTCCTATTTTGAGCACTGCTGTGTTATATAAAGTCAAATGGTATTTTCTATGCTTATGCAAATTTCAGTACAGGATGGGAGGCCTTGGAACAGTTTCATAGTACTCTTTAGTCTTCAGTCAGGCCTGATTACAAGTCTGCATTTTCTGTGAACATCCTATAAATATGTCAAAATGCTAAGGCATCTGCATTCGTTTCATACGCTAATTGAGCAGTTTTGGGATATCCTCCTCTGTGGGTATTAACATGCATGATGAGAAACTTGCCAAGATACTTTAGAGTGTATTTTCTTGTCTTAAACTAAAAGCTAGAGGTCATATGAAAAGTTACCATTCTAAAGATCTCACTTCTGCCCCTTGAAGTCACAGGTAGGATTTTGGCATGTCTGAGAATTGGTCACTGACGTCAGGAGGTGACCATCTAATTTCAAGCACTGATAGTGTTACAATTGCTTATTTGAACGGAATAATCTGTGACAAATCAGCAGTGGCTGTGTACTTGGCAAGCTGCTGCTAGGATCCTGTGATCTTTGCTGCAGTTTAAGCCTCATTAAGAGTTGGGTACAGTAACACTAAGTTTATATTGAAAAATTTGGTTTTTTTTTTCCAGGGGTATGACCTTCTTAGCTTGTATTAATCTGCAAGGTGCACTGTGTACTAATGGCACTATGCAAATAAAGCTATGTTGGTCCTTTCCTTAGTGTGGGATATATTTAGAGAAGTTGTCTCTTTAGGTGACTGATACAATATTGTAGTACAGCTTCTAGCTTGATTTAATGTAGGAACAAAGTTGTGGCGTGGTTTGTTTAGTTTTGGTTTTTTTACTCCTCTCATCCCTTAAATATCTTTCAAGCCAGCTTGATACAGGTGGAGGCTGTTAGACTATTGGGTTTTAACTAAGGAAAAAGAGGTAACAATCTAGGAGTGCTTCAAGCTGATATAAAGGTCAGTCAGAGACAGACTGAAAGTGCCTCATCTGCAGGATGCAGCAGCTTTAGCTGAAGTTGTGCCTGCTAAGACACCAAAGTCTTCTGTGAAATGAATCATACATGAAATCAAATATAGTCATATCTAGTGGCCATCAAGGTGCTTGTCAAAAAATTAGTGTAGTTTTGGTCTGAATTGCTACAAATAAAGATTATTTCTGGACTAAACAGGGGAAAAAGCGTTCTTTATACAAGATGTGTATATGTTTGTATGTATGTTTGCTATATAGGTATATATGTATACATATGATAAATGGAACATAGTGATGAATAATGTAACAGTGTCTTTTGAAAAAGTGAAAAACTATATTGACACGTACCTGTGAAACACGGTGCAGCATTGCCAAACTGTGTCCTGGGGTGTATTGAAGCCCAAAGCAGGCCTGGAGCTTTGATTTCTAGAGTGGTCAGTGGATAAGCATGTTGCTGATGCAGAACTGGTGGAGTGCCTTTTCCTCTTAGTATGGTTTTCTCTGCATGCCGCTAAGGCATGAGGAATGTGTACGGCTTTCCCCCCCTTCCTTTTTACAAATAAGCATTTTCACTTATTTGTAGTAAGTACTTAAATCTGTACAGCCCCTGGTTGCTCATGCAGTTTCCTGAGATGTGTCTTGAGCTCCTTGCAGAAAATGTCAGTGCAGAGTCAGCAAGGTAGAGACCATGGCTTAGTGAATTGAGAAGTCTCCCCTTTGACCTTCTCAAAGCGCACACTTTCCTGACTGGTAATCTTCTCTGGGCAGTCGGAGGCAAATTCATTCAACGTCTCTTTCTGTTCTGCCAACATGCTGTGTTCTGGCCTGCGCAATGAAGGGTTTTCTGTAAGCTCCCTCATCGGTTAAATATTTTCTGCTGACTGCTTGTCTCTTACAGGATTTCAGTGTATATAAACTTATTGCAGTGGAACTTACTCGGAATGCCTTCTTATGCTCCTTACTTGCCTAGTACATTTCTGGGTTAAATGAATTCATATAATGGCTGGATTCTTTGATGTGAACCACTGCTCTCTGTTTCCTGTCCTTAAGGGCAAAAGGCCTCATTACAGTACCATCAGCCAGAAATGTTAGCTGCAAGCTGTACTAGACTCTGATAGCCTTTTCCAAAGTGGGCAAGGTGCCAATAATTTTAATATTGATTGGTTGTTTGACATATATTAAACTGTCAATGGGACCTGTTCTCTTGGATTCTAAATCACTAAGGAAGAAAGTATTTTGTAACCGTGACAAGTATAGATTATAGATCTTCTGGTCCTTGCTCGTTCTGTTTGGCATCTGCATGCTGGTGTTGGGAGTCTTGTGCTGGTCTCTGTTAGTGCAGGGGCTTAAATGCTTAGCCAGTTTTGGCAGTTGACCTGTTTGTGAGGGGGAAAGGAAAGGACTAAGTCAAGATCAGGTGTTCTTGGTTTAGTTTTGTTTCTTTTTGTTGTTCCTTGCAGAGGTTTAGCTGTTTCTGTACTTAAAATACACACTACTTACAACTGTCTCTGAGTTCTCTTAACTGTGAGACAAGTGTGAGGTGGAATCAATGGACAAAACTGAGCTGTTCGTTATCTGAGTGCTTGAGACTTGAAAGCTGTGAACATACACTCCTCAGTGTCTCAAACTGTTTCTTTGTGGATGATCCTTGAAACACAGTGAAGTAGCATTGGTTTATAATAGTTTGTGTAGTGTTGTCAATTGCTCTGAGAAAAAACAGAAAGCAATGTGAAATCTGCTAAAACATAGCGTGTTAACCAAAGGAGGAGACTATTTTTTTGTTTTTAAATAAGTTTCTCCTGTTGTTTTGTAGAGTTCTCCTTGCTGGATAGGTGGAAACACTGAGCCATTGACTGGGTTTACATGGAGAGGTGGATGTGAGCGGGAAACCACTGGCATTCAGATTTGGAGTGAAGTGTTTGTAATTGATAAACCCAATGGAACAAAGGTAAGTGTTAGACTTCAATAGGTGTATATAAGGATTTTTGTCTATGTGGGTGTCATGGAGGCTGTTCAAACATCAGTTGGTTTCCTTTGCGTTCAGTAGCTACATAACATTTGGAAACCTTATCAGTGCAAGTATGAATTTTCCTGCTGGGTTGTAAGATTAATTCTCCAACAATAGTCTCATTCTAAGAGTATTTTGTTTGAGTAAAGTCTACTCTGTCCAGGCTGATGGGTGGGTTATCCTGTGGACGTTGCCTGTATATAGTATTTTTATCCATTACATTTTTACAAATCGTGTGATAAGAACAGCTCTGTAACAAACACTGTTTTTTCAGAGGTGAGAATGTGTTCCAGCCTGTAGCTGTGTTCTAATGAAGTGTAATGCATGGCTATAAGTACTGGAAATGGCTTACGTGTCTGGAAGCTTGTCCTTCCATATAGTTTAACAGATAGACATAGGCCTTTTTTAGGGACTAACAGTGGGATAAAAGGCACTAACTGTTCTAATGAAAGGTGATGCATAATTTTAAACTCTTAAGTCAGTTAAACATCTACAGCCAAACTTTGTAGTTAATCTTCATCTGAAACAAAGCGTTAATGTTGTTAATATTTATTCCACAATAGTGGTGATGTATCTTGAGCTATTCATATTTTCCTGAACCATAAGCTCTTGGTTATTTAACTTTCATACCCTTTGCATTTGCAAGGAAACATCTGATGACCAGTTAATATGGGACACTAATCTTAGTAGCTGTGAGGCTTGCAGGAAGTTTTGTCAAATTTTATAGCTAACTAATCAGTTTCCTGGCTAAAAACCAGTTAAGCCATGAGGATCTCTGTGCTCTGGGGACAAATCACTCACTTGTTCTTGCTTATCAGTCATCCCTAACTGAAAGAGAAGGGAATTGTAATAGATTCCAAAGATGGAAATTAGATTAACTTTTATCATTAAGATCACTTAATTCCTTGTCCTTTCAGCAGATAATTGATACTATCTTGTTTTCTTCTGAAAATGATACCTAAAAACATATCTATCTTAAAATAGACCATCTTACCCTTAGCTCAAATGAGCTATGCTGGATTATCAGCTGAAACTGAAGTTCTGATGAATAGGAGCTGTGTGTTACTCTGCACTGTAGCCCCACTGGGCTGAGGGAGGCTGTCACTGTGGGAGTAGGGAACTAGTGTAGCAAGGCCAAGGACTTAAGGCTGATGACATGACCCTCTAATTGTTGCTTGCTCAGCTGTAGGTGTGTGCAGGGAGCTGACTGAGGTTTTATAAGTAGATACAGGGAGAGAGGTTTGCTCTCCTTGAAATAGAATTTATCCCAGTGGCCTGGAGTTTGAAAGCGTTAACAACTTGGTTAACTGTTGCTGCTCTTTAAAACTCTCTAGGTTGCTGTACTACTCATGGATACCCAAGGTGCCTTTGATAGCCAATCCACTATCAAAGACTGTGCGACGGTTTTTGCTCTGAGCACGATGACTAGCTCTGTCCAGGTGAGAAAAAGCTGCCATTATTTGTCAAAGAGTAGGAACACTCTATCCTGAACATGTGAAGAGTGTCTCTCTAGGAGTGCTTAGAAAGTTCATTTGCATGTCTTCCTTCAACTTTCGTTTAAGCTCTCATACTTAATGGCTTATTTTCAGTGTAGTACACTAAATAAGTTTCTCTGTGGAATCCAGGTTATTCAAGGCCAAGTTAAGTTAAATTGCTCACTGAACTGGGGAATGACAAAAAAGTCAAAGTAGCAATTGCTGCTCTGAAGATTTTTTTACAGGATTTTTGAAGACTATCTAAAATTTGGGGTGAAATTGCACTGTGATTGTCTAAACTTAAAATTGCTGCTGCTCTTAAACTTCTGACAATTCTCTTATGCTGTGCTCAAAAGTACTTTTAAGCTTGTGCCTTAAATGTACTGGAAGTGAGCAGGTTTTTGAGGGATGACAAGTGACCTTCAGATGTGCTGTAACATGGAAGTATCAGGAGTATCTAGAACACTACTTCTGCCCTGTGGTGTCAGTTTTGGTGTTTTGTTTGACTTGTTTGTTTTTTTCCTGTGGGTAGGATAAGTTGTGGGTTATTGATGCATCTTTGAGTTTACTGCAGTTCACTTATTCATGCCATTGAAACAGTCACAAGCTCCCTGGATAAAATCACGTTTCTCTGGGAAAATTTGAAAGCAAACAAAAAAGGTGCACTAACTGTTCAGTCACTTCTGTGTCAGATGCAGCTGCTGGATCACTGAATTCACTTGGACTTGAGGATGGCAAACAGATGTGCCCTTCTCAATTCTCCTGTCTCTCACTTATGTGGTGATGTGAAACATTCAGCAGTCTCCTCTGATCCTTTTATGGCTTGCTTTCTTGGAAGGAAGCTGTTCTAGGAAGGATCAGGGTAGTCACCAGTGGTTTTGTCGCTAGCACTTTTTTATAGAGAAGTGCCTTTTGTTTGAGATGTGTTCTATGACACCTTTCTAGTCGCCGTCTTTAGATCGTTAGACTTTTATGGAGGAGGTAAAAATATTCAAAAAGAAACTATGTAAATGTAAGATAATGGTTTCATGTTACACTAATTCTTTTACTGTCTCTTGCAGGTATACAACTTGTCCCAGAATATTCAGGAAGATGACCTTCAACATTTGCAGGTAAGAATATCCTCAATTTATATTAAGCTGCTTCCGAACTGATAGTCTTGACATTATTCTTGAAGTTGGTACTAATGTAACTGATTTGGGAGCTGCCAGCTGCTTATATAAAACACTGAAGTTGACCTGATGCTAAAACTAGTACTTGCCCACAACATTATTTGCATCAACTTCATGATGCTGTGATTCTTCTGCTGTGCCAACACAGAGGTAAAATAGTATAGGCTTCTATTCTGCCTAAATTTATCTTTTTAAAGTCTGTCTCTATGATGAGCTCTGTAATTCACAAAAGGATGAGAATTAAATTCTTATTAAGCACTTCCATAAATCCTTTTCCTATATTTCTCCTTTTTGACTAAAAAAGAAAAATGAACAGTATTTCATAACCAGTTTCTAAAGAAATTTGGGAGCTTGGTTGAGGGCAGAAAGAGTATCTTCTACTCAGAAGCCTTGTCTAGTTTTTTTGGCTGAGAAACTTCTACAGAGTTTTATTTCTGCTTAGAAACAGAAATAGGAAAGAGTTGCCCTCTCTTTACTATGGGGTTTAATCTTCTAATGGAACATTGTGGTCAAAGGCCACTGAATTCTGTCTTTGTGTGAATGGTGCCAAACCTTATCTCCTTAACTTAAAACCTGTAGCTTTAAAGGCTGGCTTGTGTATTAACAAATGCCTGTCTGTACTCAGGCCATGACCTTGTCACAGCTTAAAACTGTTTTATGTGTCTTCTGATTGAAAGGACTTCTGTCTTGGTCAGCGCTGCAAAAGACTGGCTGCCAATACTGGAAGTAGAAGAGCACTAACTAAACATAGTCTTGTGATGCTGTTCTCAGTTAACAGAGTTATGTCACTGGGCCAAACACCCCCCCCCAAACCAACCAGTAACCCCAGAACCACAACTAAGCACTGCAAAAAAAAAAAAAGGCACCACAGCTAATGATTTGAAAGCCACATTTTCCTCATGACTCTGGTCCTTTGATAGCTTTTCAGATTGCACTGAGGCTGTATAGAGGTCTGTTTCTGTTATACTGGGGAGTGAGATTTGAGGGAAGGAAGGGAAGAAGAGAAGGGTGATAAATATAAGTAGTGGGTAGGGGACACCCTTGTATTTCAAGTTGGGGTAAGGAGTTGTAGGCTGAGGGAAGGAAATTCTGAATTTGTTATAACAAGATTTTCTGCTGTTCTGTAATGCTGTTATTCTCTGGCTGCCTTTTCCAGGTAGCAGGGAAGTGAATGGGGTATGGAGTTAAGGTCGAAGGAGCCAGTCTCATGTGTGTGCTTGGCCACTTCAGAGCTGCTTTTGCTCAGGGTGGCAAGGGCTTTGAAGTTAATTTGTGTTAAATTAGTCTTGTAAGTTCAGATGCTCTTGCTATAATCAACTGTCCTTTTAGCCATGAAATTTAGCTGAGGTGTTCGAGGAGTTGCTTTTAATGCAGAAGAGTTTTGCCTGGTACTAGATACTTGTGTTTCTTTCATTTCAACCTCCAAGATCTGTAAAGAGCCTGGTATGGGTCAACACTTGACAGTATTGACCTCTGTGGAAACAGCCAGTACAGTCCTTAATTTGTGTTCGCATGGGTTGTCTGGCCCACTCAGTCCAGTGAGAAACGCGACTGCTGGTATTAAAGATGGTAACACCACCAAGTAGAAGACAATTGACACTTGCCTTTATGCTGGAGGAAAGAACAATTATCAGTAAAAAATCACAGGCTGAAGTCGAGATCTGGGAATCTGCTGAACTTGGCTTGTATTTAAATGTCTGATACACTGGCTCTAGCCAAGTTCCGGGAGATGTCCAGGAATAAATCTTTTGTGGAAAGTAAGGGGCAAATGTTAGACAGGCTTACCTCCTTAGCCTTAGGGTTAGAAACTGGCTTGCTGAGAGGCAGCCAGCCTTCCTCTGAGAATAGCCTGCAGGCCACCCACTTTGAGCTGTGGTACATTGGCAGTTATGGAATGGCACTGTGAAATCAATGAAAATTAGGTCTCCTTTCTGAATTTTACTGTTGATTGGTGCAGTTGTTCTTGAGGTGTTTTGGCTATTCTCAAGCCATAATAGGATTTAATATCAAATGCTTTATTTTCTAGTAACAGAATATAATATATCAGAAATATGTTTTATATGTGGTACCCTTACACTCTTCTTTTTATCAGTTGTTTACAGAGTATGGAAGACTAGCTATGGAAGAAATTTACCAAAAGCCGTTTCAGGTAACTATATGTATTAAATGGATCTTCAGCAATTGAATGTGTAAAGAATGAGCTCAGGATAATTTAAGAGAAGTTAGTTGAGCTGAAGCTAGCCTGTTCTTTACAAGACTGAATTTTTTTTTCCTGTCACCACATTTCTTCCCAAAAACATAATGGAAAAATGCTGAAGAGGATCATGTTTTGGGCAAGTACAGCTTTGTGCCAGAGTTAAAAGGTACAAAGGGAATTATAAAGTGTCAAGTGATGTGCAGGTGTTAAGGGGAGTTTTGCACTGCCTTTTTGTTACTCTTTGAGATATAATTGGTCTTTGTTGGTACATGGATCTGAGTAAAGGTCACTTGTTCTCTCAAGAAATAGCATTGAGGAGGGCCATGTTGCATTTCGTTTACTGGTTTCAGTGTTGAAGTCTCAAAACTGCTAGCATCTCCTGTTAGCTAGTTCAGAGAAGGGTTTGAGGCTGCTTCTGTTTTAAAGAGACAGACTGAGATCTTTTCCATCCTAAAGTATCCTCCTTAGTCTATAAGGGTACTAGTTGACTACTGAGTGATGAGTTTTAAGGTTCTTCTGTCTCTAGAATATTCAGCATGTGTCCCCCCAGTGTTCTTGTGATTGGCCCAGGCAAGATGTATTCTTTGTAAAACACCTGATGTGGTATCAGAGTAATGTCAAGGTTTGTCTCCTGTCTTCAGCTGATGGGAGCTAGGACAGTGCAGTCCCTCTGGTATAGCAAAAGGCAAACCCATGGAACATTTAGAGCAGCCAAGCATAGAATTTTTTTAAAGTTTAAAATAACCACGTGTGATAGTTTTTTGACCTTGGGAATGATGCAAGCCACTCACTGCTGTTGTTCTTCCTGTTGTAGACACTAATGTTCTTAATTAGAGATTGGAGTTATCCTTATGAACATGCATATGGCTTGGAAGGAGGAAAAAAGTTCCTAGAGAAAAGATTGCAGGTAAGTTCTCTCCGGTAGTCCTAGTGTGGTCTTCTAATTTAAGTGACAACTTGCCATCAAGATAACACTGTGCAATGAGCTCACTCTTTGTGCTAATAAAATACATTCGTGATGTTCCCACTCGTGCAGAGTTCTGGGGTTTGGAACTTGACTTTTTTACGTTTAGAAATGAAAGCTTAAACACACTTGTCCTCTTACTGCTTTTAAACTGATATTTAACCTTAATTGTGATACTGAAAAAAATGAATAAATAGTTCTTACTGCCTCTTTTTGTCTGCAGGTAAAGCAAAACCAACATGAAGAGCTACAGAATGTAAGGAAGCATATTCACTCCTGTTTCAGTAATCTTGGCTGTTTCCTGTTGCCCCACCCTGGTCTTAAAGTTGCAACAAATCCAAATTTTGATGGGAGGTTGAATGGTAGGAAGCTTTCCATTGTGTGTTTCTTGATTCAGATCACTGAGTTTATTTTCTTTGAGAACACTGAAATATTTGGCTGTTGAAATGTTTAATTGGAAAAATGTAGGGCTAAAAGGTGAAGCTATAGAATCTATAAACGCGTGTTGTGTGTTCTTTTCAGTGGTTTAAACATAGAGGGATTAAGCAGGCGGAGAGAATTGATGTGCTGCCTTCCAATACCTGAAGGGATCCTACAGGAAGGCTGGAAGAGGGACTCTTCACAAGAGTGTCCAACGATAGGATGATGGGAAATGGTTTTAAACTGAGGGAAAATATGTTTAGATTGGATCTTAGGAAAAAGCTCTTCAGTATGAAGGTGGTGAGACACGAATAAATTGCCCAGAGAAGCTGTGGATATGCCCTCTCTGGAGGTGTTCAAGGCCAGGTTGGATGAGGCCTTGAGCAACCTAGTCGAGTTGAGTTGTTCCTGCCCATGACAGGAAGGTTGAATTAGATGATCTTTAAGGTCACTTCCAGCCTAAGCCATTCTATGGTATCTTTAACTGTTGATTGTAATCTGATAACCTGAGACATATTTAAAGGTTATTAAATAAGGGTTCTAAAGATAAATAAGGATTCTAGAGGTGAGTATTAAAAAACAATTAAAGACTTTACTTTCTTAAAATTGAAAGGCTTTTCTCTAAGAATTTCCGAAACCAAAGGTCAGAACTAGAATGACTTTGAAGTAAAAGCTGTAGGCTTCTGATGCTTCAGAAGAGTGAGAGGCACTCAGGATTCCTCTTAATTGATGCTTGACCCCCAGCAGAGGGGATGTTTCAGAACAGCAAAGGCTAAAAAAAATGACACTATGATGGTGGGATGCCAGCTGCTTCTGTGCTGGGGGCATAGACCTGTGGGATTGTGTAAGATGTTTGGGTGATTGGGGAAATGCACTCTAAACATTACAAGGATTATGGAACAGTCTTTTCTCAGTCTGAAGTTAAAACTGTAAGAGTAGGTTGAACTTAAAGCTGTACTGTGTATTTAAGCCTTTATGTATCTTAAAAATGTAATCAGGAGTTGTGGAGCTATGGATTCTGAAGGGTTATGGGTTATCAGTGTTCCTTTAGGAAATCTAAGATTGAGAGGAAAACTAACCACTTTTTTTTCTGCAATGTATTGAATTTTACTAGATATAGATGAGGATTTTAAGAAGGAACTGCGGAATTTGATACCATTACTTCTTGCCCCTGAAAACTTGGTAGAAAAAGAGATAAGTGGATCCAAGGTGACCTGTAGAGATCTTGTAGAATACTTCAAGGTAAGTAAACTCATACTAATTATTTCTGTTAATGGCTTAAAAGAATATATTCTAATTTTAGGTCATGTTGTTCCCAGAGAAGATATGATATCTAGGCTGACACTTACATTTTCATTTCATTACTCTGACTTTCCAAAGTGGCACACAACTTCCTAACAATATAGCTTTTAGCAAGCTACTATTGGGAAAATTGTGTTGTGATGTGGTTTGTTTTGGTTTTTTTTCCGTAAATAGGCTGAAATACTTCAAGCTGTATTAGAGATCTCTTTCCTACTTTGAAATCCTAGTTTGTCTGGATATGTTGCATGATTGTGTGGGGTGTGGTTTTTTTGGGGGTGCAGGGTTTTTCTTTTTGTGTGGTGGTTTGTTGGGTTTTTTGTGGGGGGGGGGTGTGTTTTGTTTTTGTTGTTGTTTTTTTTTTTTTTTGAAGAGGGTCTCATGTCGATTGTACAGAGAGAAAAACAGCTTCTAAACTATTAGCTATGCAATGAAAAAATCAGAAACTCCCCTCTGGATTTTTAACTTGCAGGGAAGATGCTTTCTAAATACTTGCATGTGCAGCACCACTGTATGCTCTGAAGTATTTGTGTGTGATACTTGCAGCTGTTAGACTCTTGAGTTGTTTTGGTATCGTGGTGACACCAGCAGAAATTGGATAACATAATCCCTACATCATCAGGAATTGGTCTGGTGTGTGTAACCTTTTTTGAATTGGAATGACTTGGACAGTTGGCTTAAGAGAAAGTGGCACTCAATCCTAAAGACATTAATTGTGCATTGCTACTTTTGAGAGTGCATGTCAAAGGTAGAACAGCGTTGCACTGATGTTAAGAAACAAGCTACACAGTGTGGTTGGAGATCAGAACTCTTTAACACTTATAAAATAACTTTTTATAAGGGAGGACATGATATGGGATGGAGAAGTCGTGGCTGTTCTGACAAGCATAAAATCAACACTCTGGAGCTCCTATGTTCAGTCTTTGTACTTGAATGGTTGCATGCTGCTTTTTGTTCCACTTTGTAGGAAGACCTGATCCTATATGGTATAGAGAGTGCATGTTCAACAGCAGTTTAGAAAGGACTGCACCCTAAACTGAGTGTAAAACCTCCTCTATTGAAAAGCTGCGTGATTCACGTCCCATATCTAGTCTGGGAGCAGTCATGCAGGGTGCTGCGGAAATACTGGTTATGTAACTAAAGAGGACTTCTCCCTGGGGACTGTGCATCTAAAGCTGAGATCGTGAAGTCTGAGTTGGAAACTGGAGGGCTTTTACTTGGAGGAAATAGCTACAGAAGCAAGGAGGGTGTCGAGGGAACAAAGTCCTGTATAACTCTGTATATACATTTTTGTAGGTTGTCCTACAACCTAGAGCACTGGGTATATAGGGACCCTGATAACCTTGTTCTCTCCTTTACAGAAAAAAAAAATCCTCAGGGCAGAGGCTTGTAGACAAGTCTGGGGGGAGACCAGTAGTAGCATGAAGAAGAATAACTGCCCAACCTCTGAGGGGCTGAGAGGGGCCTTGATCTAACTTACACAGCTTGACGGAAGCACTGAAATGGCTACTGCTGCCTGCTGTATCCCCCCCACAGACCTGTCCCAAAGAGCTGTGTCATGGGCCATCTTGTGGGCTGGAAAAGACAGGAAGGATGTGTTCTCTTCCAGCCTTCTAAATCCCTGGTGAAAGAAAGAACATCTGAGGTCTGGTGGTAGGGCACAGAGGGATAGGCTGCCTGCTTGGCTTCCTGAAGTCATTTGACAGCTCAGCTCTGTCTGCACTAGTACTTTGATCTGCTTCCCCCCCTCTTCCCTTCCCACACTGCAAGGGAGCAAGGCATATGGGGAAATGTAAGTACTGTCTGAGTGCTGGGGTGTGTTTGGACAGCCCTCTTGCCAGAAAGGCTGTGTGAAATAGTCATCTTCACTTTTGTTTTGGGTGAAGATTCCCTGCCTAGCAAAGACCTTCTTACATATTTGAGGGAGCAGAAATCTGCTGCCCAGCCTGTCATTTTTTGAGATAGCAGCCATGCCTTTTCAGGGTGCAGTGTTACCCTGCTAGGCCCCAGACACAAATGCATGGGAAAGTAAAGGGATTAAAGCACTAGGAATAACTGTAATAGTGCCAGACTTGTGTGAATAAATTTGCTTAATTGATATTTAACATTATTACAAAGAAATAATATGAAGTTTATATCATCCCATTTCTCTCCTTTTCCATTCATAAATGTTTAGGGAAAAAACCCTTTTTTTTTTTCTCCCATGTAGGCTTATATTAAAATCTATCAAGGAGAGGAGCTACCTCATCCGAAATCTATGCTGCAGGTATTTAATTTTTCATTCAAATAATCTGATAGATATATATTTGAAGTTCTTTGCAATTGAAGATCATTTCTGCTGTGGGTCTGAAGCTCTCGCACAGAGCTGTAGTTCTTGAAGAAGCTGTGTGCTTTGAAAGCCATCTGAACTGTGTAGCCTGGGTACACACTTGTCTTTCCTCGGCTCCATATACCAAACAGAGCAGGGGTGTATATGATTGGTTGGGTTTGTTAAGCTGCTTCAATTTCTAAGCATGCGTTTCCTGTAACTTCCTATTCTGTCACTATCTTTGACTGTATTCAGAGGGCTTTTAGCATCACATGTAGCAGATAAAAAATGGAGAAGTCTTATAGTAATGTAGCTATTGCCACTCTCTGGCAGTGTTGGGCTACTTTATGTGGGTTTACTAAACTGGGTAACTGCATTGAAGTTTCTTTTCTGGGTTGATCCAAAGAGGATGTAATCAGCTTTAAAGTGATCTCAACACAAACTGATTGTATAAAGCTGTGTGTTGAACCCTTGCATTGTTTATGTTGAAGAGCTTTCACCAGTGTGGTCTTTAGAATTAGTTTTGTCCATTTTGTATTTGTAGGACTTGAGGGGGTTTTAAGCTTCCTTTGTTACTTCATTAAGACGTGACTTCTGGGTGTTTTCTAATCCTTCAAGGAATCAAATCTTTAGACTTTTGGGGGATTTCAGAAAACTCATCATAATGAAACAAAGGTTGCTATCATTTCCTCTAGCATGCCATAAGTGTGGCAGAAGTACAAAGATAACACCTTGCAGCATTAGCTAGAATAACTGTCCATGACATGATGCAGGTTGAACATAGTCTTAAATTTTTACGAATTCTGACACCAAAACTGCACATATATAATCGCAGAAATACTACCAGCTTGCTTCTTTCCTCACAGGTAGTGATGTATCAGGATTAACATTTAATAGTTTAGTGATCCTTATTTGCTTATTAACAATAGAGTATTCAGAAGAGATTGCTCATGATGAAAAGCCTGTACAAGCACATGGGAGTTTGTCTGCAGCTGTACTAGAAAGCTGAAGAAAACGTTCTCCTAGTCAGTAATCTGTTTTAATGTATATCACAAACCTTCACTTGTTTTTGTGGGGTGTTTTCCTGGCAGTCTGAAGCTTTGGAGGGTGTTGGGGGTATGTTGGGCAGTGTAACTACATCTGTGTAACTAGCTGGTAGTGCTGTGGTGATACATGGTGCTCAATGTTTTCTAGGCAACAGCCGAGGCGAACAATCTTGCTGCTGTGGCAGGAGCAAAAGACTTGTACAGTAAAGGCATGGAGCAGGTATGATGACACAACTTTTTCTAACTGCCTACGTGCAAATACAGACCTTCAGTTTTAATGTTGTACTTGGTATTCCTTGTAAACATGTTAACAAAGAAAAGTCGTTCAGGGCCAGTAGTTGTTAGATGTCTGATGCAGCAAAGCCAGGACTGAGACACAAATTGCTGGGGAGGTATGGGAATGGGCATGTTTGTAAGATACCACCTGTTAATTCCCTCTCCTGCTCTTAATGGATGTTTTGAAATCCTGTGACATGAAATGGGCCAGCAGGTGAGGAGACTTGGTGGGCCAGGGTCATACAGGGGTAGAGTTCTAGTATTATAGTGTCATGCTCCTGAATTGTGGTCATTCATTAGCTATAAAATGTGAGCTATAAAAATTAGTTTAAAGATTTTAAAAAAAACCCTTGAAATATGAGAATTATCTTGTTTGAAAAAGCTGTATATGTCACTTCCTGCTTGCTGCTTCTTGTGAAGATAGTGACTTATACCACCTCATGCTGAATGCCTGGATGAACTTCATGCTTCAGTGTAGTCTTATGCAAGCTTTTATCACAGGAAATTCCGAAAACAATTACATGTCTTGTAGAGCTTAACAGGACTGTGCTTACTGTGAAACTCTGTAACTGGAAAAGGCCAGTAGGTGTGATAGCATGCTACAAACATAGCTCCCTATCAACTGGTCTTATGGTCTTAATTGCTGAAGTAGGTTCTCGTTTTGAAATTAGAGTAAGACCTAATGCTGGTGGCAGACTATCCAGTTCCAGTTGCTAGCAGGCTGTTTTGAGTGCTCTGCTGGTGTAGAGGGACTCCTCCATTTGTTTCCATCTTGGAAAAATCTCTTGAATAAACAGGTGGCTTACAATAAGTGCCAAGGCAGCCTTCCTACCTTCAGTGTTCAATTGCTGTTGATAAACCCTAGTTGAGGGTTTCTTACTGGGTGCAGGGAATAAACAGGAACAGATGTTCTCTTGAACAGACTTTGTTTCCATAGTAATGTTCCCCAGTACTGTATATTTTTATAACACTGTAGAGAAATACGCAAATGTCTTGAATACTTTTTGTTAATCCAGATGTCTCAGATGATCTTAATGTGACACAGCTCTGAAATACCTATTTTTTTAGTAACAGAAGTGGGAACTCTTTGGATTGAAGACTGGATTATGTAAAGATAGTTCTTACTGTAGCCTTCTGAGTTCTCCTCGTGGACCAAAGCCCTCTTGCTGAGTGTGCATAACCAAAATACCATCCCTTTAAAGACCTTAAATGTAAGGAACAGGTGCAGTCACACAGTGTAAGAAAACAGTGGCTGTGATTTGTGTGGTGGTCCTTATGCATCAGCAGCTCCTAGTGTTTAACATTCTCTGGGCAATGTGAAAACACCATTTTGGAGGATGAGATCGGTAGCTATGGTCCAGGTTGTTTTGCCAGATGTGGAGTTCTTCAATACAGGAAAAGGAGAAAGGTGCTTGTTAAACTTGAGTAAGGGGCAGAGTGTGTGTGGAGGTGTCAGGATCTTGACAGTGAGGTTTTCTTTGAAGAAGCCATGCATCTTGTGAGGCAGAAAGGGTGTGCTGTACTCTCAGAAAGTGTCTACGTGTCCTGCTGAAGGGATAGCAGCAGAAGAAAAAGTTGCTGCACTCAGGACACGAGATGAAAAGCACTGTGGTAAGACTACATTGAAGCAGGAGAGGGAAAGCTGTTGTTTGACATCATATGGAAAGACTCTTCAGTTTTTAGACATCGTTTGACTGGGAGGTCTGGGGGAGTCAAAGCTGATCTGCCATATGTGTCTCTGATGGTTTAGGTAATTTCTAATCATAGTTCCCAAGAGGTCAGAAATCAGTCTTGCAGAATAAAGTCCTTGGAGTCTTAACAATTTTCATACCCACACTGATGCCATCCTGGAGAGGAAGATGGTGGTGTCTACATCATTGGTATCCATTTGAGTCTATAGTCTCGTCCCTTCAGCAGAAGCGTACTCTCACGAGTGGATCAGAATCAAGCCTAGAGGACAGTCTAGGGGAGAAGACACTAAAGGTGTCACCAGCTAGTTCTTGCTACTTTGTATCACCTGGTAAGCTCCCTGGAGCCTGGTAGTGGCAGCAATAAACAGGAATAAACCTGTTGAGTGGACGAGTCTACTGTTTGTCCAGGTTCTGCACTGGCCCTATCACTGAGATGGATGACCAGGAGTAAAAACCTGAGGGAAGAGCTTGTGGCCTTCAGAGTTTTCCTTAACCTTCCTCAAGCCAAGCCTTTTCTGCCTCCTGGTGTTCTGTTCTTTCTTTTTTAAAAAAAAAAAAGTAATCCTGTCCTTCTAGGTTGCCTAAAGGGAAGAGTTGAAAGTATGAATTGAGTCTTGTGCTGTAGTTCTGTATGCGATGAGACAGATAAGGCTCTTGCTGTGCCATAACGCCAAGTACCTTTAGCTGCTTCATTTGACATAACTCTACTAGCTCTAGACTAAGAGAGCTGCAGGAGCAGCTCTGATGCTCACTTGAAGGGAGGTGGTGTGTGGAGGGGGCAGCAAGGAGCACATTTGCTGTCGGTACATGAAAAGATACACATGGTGTGATAACATCCTCTCTGCTTGCTCTCACAGGTTTGTGGGGGAGATAAGCCTTACATTGCCCCATCGGACCTTGAGCGGAAGCACCAGGATTTCAGAGAGTCAGCTGTCAGGCAGTTCCGCTCAGTGAAGAAGATGGGAGGGGAGGAGTTCTGCCGGCGCTATCAGGAGCAGCTTGAAGTGGAAATCGACGAGATCTATGCAAACTTTGTGAAGCACAATGATGGCAAAAACATCTTTTATGCTGCTCGTACCCCTGGCACTCTATTTGCAGTCATGTTTGCCATGTATATAACCTCAGGACTGACTGGGTTCCTTGGTATGAACTCCATAGCTACCCTGTGTAATCTCGTGCTGGGGATGGCTCTTATATCATTTTGTACTTGGGCATATGTTAAGTACTCTGGGGAATTCAGAGAAGTTGGAACAGCCATTGATCAGATTGCTGAAGCGATATGGGAACAGGTTGGTATCTTTTTTTTTTTTTTTTTAAATGCAGAATCTTCCTTTCTTGAGTAGATGTATCAAACAGTTTCTCTTCAGTGCTGTGGGTGAAAAGCTGGTCTAGACCTAATGGGGAATGCTAATGCTGCTCTGCTAAAGGGAAAATCTACTCAGAAGTGTGACTGCTCTCTTGGGACATGTCACATAAAGAATGTTAAACAAGCTTAGGATATTATCCAAAAAGTGTTATTTAAAGGTCTTACTAGATGTTTGGATGGTAAAGAGTGGAGGGACTTGAAGAAAAAAATCTTGTTATTTTTTCAGAACAAGGAATTCTGCTTTTAAAGGTATGTTTAAAGAGATAAGCTTGTCCTTTGCATGTGGTGGATAAAATATCTCAGCTGGTGCAAGAAATGGGGATGGTGAAACACTGCTTCCCTTCCTCACCTCACTTGATGGTGTGACTTGATGGTGTGGAAGGCTAATTAGACATCAAAAGAACTGGCTGATGACTTGCAGCAGCTGCTACAAGATGATTTACAGCAGGTTTCTTCCTTCAGGGAGACTTTATCTGTGACAGTGCGAGTTGGTGCAACTACTGTTGCAAGAAATAATCAGACTAATTCCTGAAAGAAAAGACAACATGAGAGCGCACCAAAGCTGGAGGAGAAAGCATTCTGTACAGAAATTTCGCTGCCTGAACCTAGCTGACACAGCCGTGCCAGTAAAGCCAGTGTAGAGGATTCCTGACCAACTCTTAGTGTTTGGAGCATTCCAAGTAGCTGTGCCCACTGCCAGCAGAGGGGAAACACTTCGATGCTGTTGTTACTAAAAATAAAGGGCTCACTGTACTTACCTGGGATGACATTGAAATGGGTCCTGTGAGGCACAAGCAATTAACCAACTGATGCCTTCCATACAGAGGCTCTTTTCTGCATGTGAAAAATGACTCTTTAGAAGGCTCATTGTAGGCAGTGGTACGCTAGACCTGTCCGAGCAGCCAGGTAAGGCTGTGAATTACAGCTGGGTTAGAAAAGGTGGATTACTAATAATAGGGGGAGGTGTGCATCAGGGTACAAAATTTTTAGTTACACCCCAAACTAGTGATTGAAATTGCTCTCGTAGCACCGTACCTCCTTGCTTTGGAGTTTGGGACTGAAGAGTACTGCAAGACAAGTGGAAGGTGTCTGTTCTACGTACAGTACTGACGGAGCGCAGCTGCTGCTGTAGGATACCTAGAGCACACGAGGCTTGATTTGACTGCTGATCTTCCTTGGAAGGGGGAGAGCTTGGCTTACGCTGGCACGAGCTTGCCTTTTGTGGGCTAGAGGAAGGTGATCTCCAAAAGAGCTTGCTGGTGGTGGTGTTAGTTGCACATGACCAGTAACATGCAAAGCACCTACAGGTCTTGTCTAAGTCACTCTGATTATATACTGTGTTCTTGCTGTTGATTTTTCTGAATCTTTGTCTTTCTTTTCCTTCCTTTGCTTCAGAGGAATCCCAGGAAGGTGAGAAGTTGCTGTCAATCGGTTTCTTTTTCTGAACTTGATTGATTTTTTTTTTTTTCTGCTGCCTTCTACGAGCCGCTTTTCCTAACAGCTGAATTCGTGTTTTAGGTGTTTTCCAAACTCTTTGAAGTCCTTAGACGCCGAACGATTCGCCGTGCTCTTACATCAGTGCCCCGACAGCGACTCTCATCCAACAATAACAAGAAGAAAAACTAGCCAGTATTTTTAACTTTCTTTCTGTATCTGAAGTGTTCACACTTACACATATAGGACAATAAGCTGGACTGTCTGGGCCGGTCTGCATAAATGCTGTAACCATACCAGACTGATGCTGCATATAGGGTATGGAATTGCACATCCATCTTCTAGGAACTGTAAAGTGGTTTGAATTCAGTGAAATACTGCTGTGTAGGAGGGATATCACTTGTGTCCATAGCATGTGACTGATTTAACCTCATTACTGTAGCAGCAAAACTCATTTCTCTTTCAGTTCATGCCAGTTTGTCAGACTCCAGCATTCTAAGTTTTTCATTATTTCAAGTCTCATCTCTTTGTATGCTTTTATATATTGTTTTCCTTGGTTACCTCATTTTTTTTGTTTCTTTTGCACATTTCTCATTCCACAGGTGTTGAAGCCCATGAGTGATAATTTGATGGAGGATCATATGAGGCAGTCTGTAAAAAACTCTATCAAAGCAGGCCTGACCGAGCAGGTGTCTCACCATGCCAGACTAAAGACAGACTGACAGTTCATCTCCTCTTCAACTCTGCCCTCTCATCCTAGACATGCTTGCTGTACCATGAGAACTCAATAATAAAAAAAAAATAAAAATAAAAATAAACCAAAGTTTACAATCAACTGTAGAAGTAGTTTAGTGTGACTGGCTTCACAGATTGCTGCCATCACCTGGGAAGAGTAAGTTTGTCAGTGCTCTGCTTCTAAGACAAACTGGTGCCATGGAGACCGCCGAGGGTGGGAGGGAGAGCGTGTTTTACATACAGTCCTGGTGAACCGTGCATGTGTGCGTTTGGGGTGCGTGAGGGGGAGGGATCTTCCCCCGCTGTTTGAGTTGATGCAGTCTCTGGCTTACAGTGGGAATCTCTCCTCTGCAGGAGGTCATTTCAGGGAAGTCTAATGATCAGACCCACGTAAGGTGTGCTCTCACCAAATGTTCCCAGCTCCACACCCATCCCTGTGCCACCTCTAATGAGTGTTTCTGTGTATTGAGTGTATCAAGTTGGTGGAGCCATTAGAGCCGCTACATTAAAATATATATATCTTGCTTTATTGCCTTTTATACCAGTGTTACACAAATGCATGTATTGGTTCCTGATGCCACCGATGGCAGAACTGACTTCTAAGGCAGACAGTGGGTCAGAGCATAGGGTATCTTGCCTTGAACTTGCAGACCTGGTCCCGAGGGAGGTGCATATCAAAACTGAGCTGTCTTTCTGCAGTTTAGCCTTCATGTATATAATATTGCCATTAATTCTACTGGGGGAGAAATTCCATCCAAAAATGTTGCCTACAGCTACCAAGCAATGAGTTAGGATTGTCTGTACAGTGTGTTTAGTTTTTATTTTTTAAGAAATCACGGATAGGGCATGTATATGAAATATAAATATATAAATACAATTTTGTATCAAAGTTTTGTAGTTTATGGCAAAACCTGGTTCTGTGGTAGCTAAGTGCTGTCCCTGTAAAGGAATGTTTGTGGCTCATGTAAATGTGTGAATGCATCAACAATTTGAAGTTTTTTGATATATTTGTGATATTTACCTGCCTTGAGCACTGCAATCTCTCACCCCCTTGGGAAAATCAATGGGAATGTTTGTTGTGAAACTCTTGTCTTCTGTTGCATTTTAAAGTTATTTCCTGTAATTTATTTTCAGTACATGATTAAAATCAGTTGTGTATATATGAAAAGAAATTTGTGCTTATTTTTAAAAGATGTTTGCATATGTATTCTACTACATAAACTATGTCAAAATATTTATACTGACAATTACATGAGCAAACTGTCTGTTGTACTTCATAGCTTTCTCTTGAAGCTGAAGTTCCTCTTGTGCTTGTCTCTGAAAGATGACATCCGTCTAGCTCGTACCCCCTCCCTGTACAGGAAAACCTTCTGGTATTCTAAAGCACGCTTCTTGACTTGTGGAGTTGCTTGTCAGCTTCTGCCCTCCCAACAGTTGTATCGTTCTGAAATCTTGTTACTGGTTCTATTTTTCACTCTTGGCTAAATCAGTATCGACTGAGGTATTTTCTGATGTGTGGAGTGTAAAGGCAGCTAAATAACTGCTGCAGTTTCAGCTGCAAGTGACCATGTGCAACAGCTGGGATTTTTTGCATTCCGAAATGGTAACAATTTCCATCAACACTGGAGCTTTCAGTTTCCCCTCTTGAGTGAGGGAAATCATCTGTCTAGGACTGAAGCAACTGCACTGTGACTTTTATATGATAAAGAACTGCTGGGGAGTGGTGGTTACCAGCCCTCTGGAGATGAGCTCCAGGTGAATGATGCTGAAGATGAGGTAGGCATGTTGCATTTTATGATAAGATCTTTCAAACTGTACAGATTAAATACTGTTATTTAAGCAATCTGATGCTTTGGTGATTAATCTCTTTATTAAGTCAAGTGACTAGAGGCACATAGGGTGCTTGGAGGGCCACGCTTGGCTTTGTTTTTTGCCTTGTTCAGGTATAAGTCAGGATTGAAGCTGTGCCCTGCCCTGCAGTGAGGGTGAGAGCAGAATTCTCTATGGGATGTGGACAGTGAAGCCGAAAGGCTTTATGCAGACTCTGCCATTCTAGTAGAGCACTGAAACAGGGTGTACAGGGGGAAGAGTTCCAGAAGATTCAGAATTAATGCAACACCCCCCCCCCCAACTTTATAGGAGGGATCAAAGGTAGGAAAAGGGAGTGGCCAAGGTGATTTTAGGGAGGAGCAAGTGGGGGAAATAAATGATTAAGGGGATAAAAGGAGCTGGTCAGGTAGCAACAGATTGTTTCTGAGTGTTCTAGTCTGGCCATGTGTGTTTCTCTAACTCCATTTCTCACACTCTTCCTGGGAGAGGGCGTTCCATTCTCTGCATGGAGGTCTTAAGTGCCTGCAGCTGGAGTGGGATCTTAGGTGACAGGGGCTGTATGTTTGGAGTACCAGCAAACTGGAGACTGGAGCAAGTAGAAACCAACTGCAGTGAGGCTGTGTCAGCATATGAATGGCCATTGAGTAGGATAAGGGGCCTGGGAGACAGGTATTGAAGTAGCCCTAAATCCAGGCTGGCTTTGTGCCTATTTCTGCATGGGGCAACTGAAGGGACCAGGAGGTTCAGGCTGGCTGTTGGGAGGGTCTGCGCTTCAACTGAGACTTGTTTTTATGTGTGTGCCTCCCTCTACAGGAGGCAACTAGAAACGAGAGGCTCCAAGGGCCAGTTACAGGATAGAGGCTTGTGTATGTCATTTTATGTGTCATTTGGTATGTCATGTCATATGACTTCATATATGTAATCATATGACATATATCAATATAGACTTGCCAGTTATTTGAGGGGATGTGGTACAGTGCATGTGTGCAAAGGTGGGCTGAACCAGCATCGAGTGGGGCTGTGGGCCACGTCCGTGTGCCAGCTCCTGGATGCACTGAGCCTCCTTGCTGAGTTAATGGAGGGAGCTAGAGCTTGTGTTTTTCCTAACAGACCTTCATTCTGAGGAGCTGGGGACAGACAGGATGCGGGTAGTGGTGGTGTTTGTGCCAGTACTGAATGTTGACCTGTAGGGGTGGTGGTAGCACTTGTTTTATCTGCACCTACTAGGAATGCTGGCTCAGCCTTGTGCCTGGTTGCCATGGGGGCATGAAGCTATAGCACCCTCACCTCTACTGGACACCCCATTATGATCAATGTTCTTAGTGAAGTAAGGTTAGTATGCCTTAACTTCTGCCTCTCTACTGTTAAGGACATCAGGATCATGCACAGAGTGGGTACAAGGGAAGAGAGGAATTTCCCTAGCAGAATACGCAGGGGACATACAGGAGCCAGATACTGCCTTTCTCTACCCAGGGCTACTCTACTACTGACTTCAGAAAGGAACTCCAATTGCTGTTCATTCTGTGCAAAACGGTGGTGTTCTAAGGCCTTTCCTCCCCTGAGCAAGCAAAACTCAATTTTACAGAAAAAGATAATGAAAAATGTGGTGACTTACCCCCCACTAATAGTATCACTATGGCCATCTCTTGCCTCAAAAAGGATACAGCAGCTAGGTAGGAAAGCTACACAGAATATACTGTGGCTGGCAAAATGAAGTGTTGTGCTGGAGGGAGACACAAGGCTGGGAAGATTTAACAAGGTACGGTACCAAAAAGCGGTGGCGAAGGAGACAAGATAAAAGATACTCTTGTGTTACTTCTGGAAACTGCTGATTCAAATGTATTTCCTAGCAGCATTAAGTTAGAGGTGCTCACCCTCTCGAGTACCTGGGTTCCTTGGGAAGCGAAATACTTGAACAATGAGTGATGTGACTTTGGGCTCCAAAAGAGAATAAACAACATGAATTTCTGGCTCCCCTGTAACTATTCTCAAAGCAGGACCGGGATAGGTCACCGATTTTTATTTTTTTTCCCCTGTAGATGGCTGATACATTCAAGTTAAGTCAACTAAAAAGTACATCAGATATCATGGCACAGTGATCTGAAACAGTGGGTGGCGAACAGGAAGCCCTGCATTTCAGGAACCTAGAAATAGTGGAATGTCCAATGTTTGTCTGATTGTGCTAGCCAAATCTGGCAGTATCTCAAAACTCCTTGCCTGTTACTATCTTGGGTTAAAGTAATTAAGTACACATTATGGTAAAACTTCCTCTTTTTTTATTGAAAAACATGTGTGGGAGTAAAGACATTATTTACATAATTTCTCAAGTGCAGGTCAACTCAACATATGACCAGCAGTACGATAAAAGGATGTGGGTCCAAAACAATGACCAGTAATATGATAAAAGGAGGTGGGTCCAAAACAGAATTATGGAGGCTACCAAATAGTACAACCCCCTGGTAAACACAGGATCTTCAGATAAGATCAGCAACTGAAATGAGAGAAAACGAGAGACCATAAGTATATACCAAGTGTGCTGAGAGCCACAATGCACCTACTGCTCTTCCCAGGTTCTTACCCAGGGAAAGCAAAGAGGGGTTGGGCTTGGGAATGAGGCAGGTGGCAAAACAAAGCATCTGACATTTCTCTTTCAGGTGCAGCACACCAGTTCCCAACTGGAGGAGGATGGCAGCCTTCTTGTGGCTGGCCAGCACTCACCATTCATGGGCATCTCATCTATCTGGGTGGAGTAGTACTGCTCAATGTCTCGCAAGATGCGGATGTCGTCATTCTTCACGAAGTTGATGGCTACACCTTTTCGGCCATATCTGCCTGACCGACCAATTCTGTGGAGGCAGAAGGAATGGGAGAATGGAGCCACCTTGTGGAAGACAATTCAGCCACACTCCACTGCGTGAAGGCTGAGCTCACCTGTGTATGTAGAGTTCTCTGTTGTTGGGTAAGTCATAGTTAATGATCAGGGACACCTGAGGCACATCCAGGCCTCTAGCCCAAACATCTGTTGAAATAAGGACTCGGCTGCAAAGAGAAGGGGACAGTTATGATGCGGGTGCAAGAGCTGAGAAGTTGTCTCCAACCCGGTGCCCCCCTGCTATTCTACGCTCCTCCGGGCCCAGAGCACACTGGCAGCATCCACGCATTTGCTGCAAGGAAAGCTGTCCCATGCAGCACCACCAAACTTCAGCAAAGACAGATATAGTACCTAGACAGCTTTGATCTTTCAGAAAGAGTATGATCATAGAATGGTTTGAGCTGGAAGGACCTTAAGGGTCATCTAGTTCCAACCACCCTGCCAGGGGCAGGGACACCTCCCACTAGACCAAGTTGCTCAAAGCCTCACCCAGCTTTCAGGGATGAGGTGTCCAGCACCTCCCTGGGCAATCCGTTCCAGTGTCTCACCACCCTCAGAGTAAAGAACATCTTCCTAATGTCCAATCTAAATCTACTCTGCTCTGGTTTAAAACCATTGCCCCTTGTCCTATCACCACAGACCCTTGTAAACAGTCCCTCTCCAGCTTTCCTGTAGGCCCCCTTCAGGTACTGGAAGGCCGCTGTCTGGTCTCCCTGGAGCCTCTTCCAGACTGAACAACCCCAACTCCCAGCCTGTCCTTGTAGGAGAGGTGCTCCAGCCCTCTGAACATTTTTGTGGCACTACTCCGAACCCTCTCCATCATGCTCCTAAGAGTTTAAAATACAGAGGACAGAGTCCAAACACTTTTCTTCCTTGACTCATTTTAAATGTGGCAACTCCACACCTCTACAGCAAAATAAAGCAAATCCTATTCCCAGAAGTACAAGCATCCCTCCTTGTGAAGTGGCAATCTCCCAACCCTGCAAGAACACAGAGGGAGAGATGGAAATTGGAGCCCTTTCTAATCTGAGCTGAACAAGGCCTTGTGAGAGGAGAGGCACTGTAGGTTTCTGAGGCCTGTTCCCTTCAGATGCTAGAAGAAATCCTGCTCTGAGGTAGCAGGGCTGTAAGCAACACTATTTAAGGCATTTACCTTGCACCAGATCTGAACTCTTTCATGATGGACTCTCTCTCCTTCTGTGGCATGTCCCCATGCATGGATGAAACTGTGAAGTTGGCTTCTCTCATCTTCTCTGTGAGCCAGTCTACCTGTGCACACAGACAAGCAGCCTGGGTTACGACTTTACTCAGGACAGCTAAATGCACTAGTTGTACTTGGAGAATGTTTGTTTGCAGAGACATATGCTGCTGAGGACTGCAAGACACTTTAACAAGCATTCTGGAGCTAAAGGAAGTAAATAATCCTTACAGATCATTGGCTACATGATACAGGGCTTCCCAAGCTCAGAAAGAAATTAAGGGTGTTTATTCAGAAAGCATGGTTTTGTTTCAGGGACGATGAGCAATTAGAATAAGCACATTCTTACCTCATCAGTTCTACTTCTCTAAAAAGGCAATTCCTGGCAACTGCATCAGGTCTGCCTGTAACCCGCTGTTCAAACTAGGCACATCCCAAAGACAAATGTGTAACATCTGTTCTTGCTAAACTGCTCTCAAATGGGGAAACAACCAGTTCTCTTAACCAGCTTTGTCCTAGCATTCTCCTCTGAGTCACCCTTGGAAAGGAACCTGCCCCTAGGATGGCTGCTGTACCTTTCTCTTGGTGTTACAGAAGATGACAGCCTGGGTGATTGTGAGGGTGTCGTAGAGATCGCACAAGGTGTCGAACTTCCATTCTTCCCTCTCCACAGCCACAAAAAACTGTTTGATTCCTTCGAGGGTCAACTCATCACTGCAGGGAACAAGAACAGCTATAGCATGACACCAGTAGGTGAATACATACAATGCAGGCAGGACTGAGTGTGCTTCAGCTGGGAGATCATACCTCTGCCCTGTGTGCTGTCAGTTCCTGGGTCTATACACAAGTCCAAGTTGTTCTAGAAAGTCCCTGGAGAAGTCTGCTCTAAGAAGGGCCTTCAACATGACACATGTGACAGAGACTAAGAACTGGGGCACCCTCTCAGTTAGACAGCTTCAAAGAGAATCATTTCTGTTCTCATCATTTTTACATTCCAGCCTCTTGACAAGAGAGACTGAAGAAAGGGAAATGGGGCAGTGTAAGATATCAGGCAAGAGCGAGGCTCCTCCTGTTAGGCTGCCTACACTTACTCCTCTTGAATCCTGCTGAGTACCAGTGCATAAGGACCTGTGACACCACCAGACTTAAGGTACATCTCCAAGGGCATCAGTCAGCCAAAGGCTTTTTTGACTTACTATGAAATAGCAAATTAACGGAGGATGCCTGCAAAAATCCTCTGGAAGAGCACAAGAACTGAATAGGTGTGAAGGATGGATTTCCAGGAAAAGACTGCTATTCAGGGAGAGGATGAAGAGGTGGGGGGCAGTCAGACTGAGCAACAGCAAACAGAACTGGAGAAAGTCAGAGAGACAAGTCTGCCTCTGCTGGAAAACAGAGGATGCCTGCAAACACCTGTGCAAACTGCAGTGGTGAGAAGGAATGTGAGAGAACCTCTGAACATTTCAATCGGTTAATACTGTGACCAACTTAGTAAAATCCAGTTCTTTCCAAGGAAACCCACTCACCGTTTCACCAAGATGCGAATGGGGTCTGTCATGAATTTGTTGGTCATCTCCAGAATTTCGTGAGGCAAAGTGGCGCTGATCAGGACTACCTGCGTAGCTGGAGGCAAGTATCTGTACACATCATAAATCTGCTCCTTAAAACCTGAAAAGCAAATCAAGTAGCACAAAACAGTTAGCGCATCTTTCTCCAAAATACCCTGCTTCTTCAGCTTGATCTGGAATTCGGCACTGGGCCTCTAACATGAGATGAACATTAATGAGTGCATCAGTAACTCAAAGCCAGTGTCACATACTGCTCATTTTCCCAAACCCACTACAATGTGGCCGTTGTACACAGCAAAGCACGAGAGGCAGTGCTCAAGAATTTCTAACTACTGAAAAGGACACTAGAACTAAATCAGACAAAGCATATTAAGTAGTTTAATCTGTTAGAGCCTGTAATTAACTATAATCATCTAAGTCTGGCAGAACCAATGTTTTTTAGAAGCAGTCTGCCTGCTGGGACACTCTGGAATCTCAAAGAAGTGAGAAGAAAGGAAGTAAAAGGCAGACAAATATGTTACCTTTGTTAAGCATTTCATCTGCTTCATCCAAAACCAGCATTTTGATGGCACGAGTCCTCAAACTTCGACGCCGAATCATATCTGTAAGATTTTGTCAGATGAAAAGTCTCTGGAAGCGAGCGAGCCTACACTGCTCCCAGCTGCTGTCAGGACATTTCAGTGGAGGAGGGACAGGTACTTTCCCTGTAGCCAACAGGTACTGGTGTTTGGTGATGTAAGGCACATCCAAGGGCCACAGTGTGCCCACTGCACCCTAGGGCTGCAGCCTGGCTAGGGGAACACTGACTGCAGGGAAGCTCTGAGAGTCGAAGGCATGGGGTGCTACCTGCACAGGACAGGTGACTCAGTCTCCCACAGTAACTACAGATGGATGTGAGAAATGCAAAACGCTACGTGAACTTTTGTCAAGGGACTGGGCAAATCCTGTTTGAAAGAGCATGTGCTTTGTGCAATTCCTTAACGCTGTGATGGAAAAGTATTTGCAATTAAGTGTGCTGTGCAAAGCCAGCCCAGTTTGGGAACTGCTAATTTTCTGTTTTGCTGTTTTTTCTCTCAGGGCGACTGGCTCTACATTCTCACAGTGAGAGGTGCTTGAGTAAGAAAGTGCTGCCTGTTTCTCAGAGCTCCAGAAGATGTGAGTTTGAAGGCTAACGCTATCACTACGGTAACTGCCATCAGCAGTAAATATAAAATTCTTCATGGAATGAAGTCAGAAAGTACCAACTCTAAGTGCACCTGATTTAACAAAGAGAGAGCGAGGGCCGGTACACAGAAAATGCGGGCATAACTTTGACATTCAAGTAGACTCAGCTCCTATCTCCTCCAAGGTTGTGAAGTATTTCCTGGGACTGGTATTTTCTCCTCAAAAAATACTCTTTTCCTATGCCACCATGTAAAAAACACTTCAACAGTTAAAAGCAAAATAAAAACAGAGAAAATACAAATACTAACCCCACAGATTCCTCTCTAGCCTTTTTCAGATATTACTACAGTAAGCTGCTACCTTGTTATACTTTACATTACGCTATTTCAATTTCAAGCTATTTCAAATCTAAGCACACAAAAGTTGCAGGAGGTTCCCACGGCTCAACTCAGGTCTGAAGCTGGAGGTGATGTAGCCTCCCACATCTCCTTACCAAACACACGGCCTGGGGTGCCAGCAACAACATGCTGCCCATAATCCAGTTTTCTGATATCTTCACCCACATTGGTCCCTCCGATGCAGGCGTGACACTGGACATTCATGTAATCACCCAGAGCAAGAAGACCCTGTTTCGATACAAAGGAATGGCTTCATTAACTGAGCTCTCATGAAGTCTGTATTTCTGATGAGACGCAGGTTTGCACAGCCATACCATGTTGTTTTGGTTTGGGTTTTTTTAAAGATGTAATCACAAGCAGTTAGAGGGACTTTTTTCATGTCTCTTACTCCAACCTCCTCAACAGCTTTCTAACATTGGGAACTCAGTCCCTCTGGGATCACAAGTGCTGTCCTTAAAAATTCAGTTAGAAATGTGTAAAGCAGACAGTTAACCAACGTGGCCAAGTCAGCAAGAGCAGACTTAATGCAGATGAGCAAAACAGCCCTTTATCAGAATTTCTTATTCCTTTCAGGAACTAAAAGGAAAAGCAGAAGCTGTGCTTTGAGCTCTGCTGGGGAACACCTGAGAAGCGGCCCCAGGCCTCGCGTGTGCTTTACAGACAGCGATTTGAACGCTCCTACCTTCTGAATCTGTACAGCCAGCTCCCGAGTTGGTGCCAAGATCAAGGCCTGGGTCTCACGAACCTGATTAAAACAAGGGATCACAGGGCTGTTAATCACAGGGCAGATATCCAAGCATAACAGGTTATGGATCCCACAGTACTCTGAAATGTGACATCTGGAGGATTAATTGTAGAATTTTGTGCTGAAACCTTGCGTTTTCAAGGGCCAGTACACCTAGAAAGCTGCCTTGCAACAGAGCATTTACACGGGAACAGCCTCTTGATTAAGTTACTTCTGACAAGACAGCACTTAAGCAGTTCTGAATTTCTGAAATTTCTGAAAACAATTAGATGAGCACGTACTTATCTTGCAAATGAAAAGAAAAACCTTTAAAATTGCTTCAATTTTGTATGCTTGGTTCAGATAAAAACCTTGCACTGCACAAGGATTCCAAGACAGTGTTTTATTTTAAAGTGTAATGTTTGACAAATAGTATGAGCACTTTACAGGAATGAAGCAAAAAGCTGACCTTTTCATTTAGAACATCCAACATTTATTTTACTGTCCCCAGACAGTGACAGGGGAATCACAGACTCCCAGAATGGCAGGGGCTGGAAGAGACTTCTGGAGATCATCTAGTCCAACCCCCTGCTAAAGCAGGTTCACGTAGAGAAGGTCACAGAGGAATGTGTCCAGGTGGGTTCCAAAATGTCTCCAGAGAAGGAGACTCCACCACCTCTCTGGACAGCCTGTTCCAGTGCTTCATCACCCCCACAGTAGAGAAGTTACTCTTCATGTTTAGATGAAACTTTCTATGTTCGAGTTCGTGCCCATTACCTCTTATCCTACCCCTGGGCACCACTGAGAAAAGTCTGGTCCCATCCTCCTGACACCCACCCTTTATGTATTTATAAGCATTCCTAAGAATTTTCCTGTTTATTCCCTATGCCGTGTGTGTTGGTGTATAGGCATTTCACAGACTTAATTGAGAAAGAAGGTTTCCCTGGAGGGGTGCAAGAGGACCCACCATAGTCATACACACCCTTGAGGTGGCTGACCTTCTAGCTCTCATCTTGGAAGGTAGCTAAGGAACATTTGGTGCTGCTTTGGTTGGCCTGGCTTATTCCCCAGCTGGATGGAATAGCATGGGCATTACCATCTTGGACCCTACCCTCCAAGTCACAGAATCATAGTATCATAGAATTGTTCTGGTTGGAAGAGATCTTTAAGATCATCAAGTCCAACTGTTAACCCAGCACTGCCAGGTCACCACTAAACCATGTCCCTCAGCACCACAGCTCCATGTCTTTTAACTACCTCCATGGATGGTGACTCTGCTTCCCCAGGCAGCCTGCTCCAGTGCTTTACAAGGCTTTCAGTTTATAAATCTTTCCTAATATCTAATCTAAACTTCCCCTGGTACAACTTAAGGCTGTTTCCTCATCTTTCTGCTTGTTACATGGGAGAGCTGTCTGACTCCCACCTCACTACAACCTCCTTTCAGGTAGTTGTAGAGAGCCATAAGGTCTCCCCTCAGCCTCCATTTTTCCATGATAAAATGCCCCAGTTCCCTCAGCCACTCCTCACAAGACCTGTTCTCTAGACGCTTCACCAGTCTTGTTGCCCTTCTCTGGACACGCTCCACACCCTGATGTTCTTCTTGTAGTGAGGGGCCCCAAAACTGAACACCGTACTCAAGGTGCAGCTTCACCAGTACTGGGTACAGGGCGATGATCACTTCCCTCATCCTGCTGGTCACACTATTCCTGATGCAGGCCAGGATGCCATTGTTGGCTGTCTCTGACACGTGGGCACACTGCTGGCTCATGTTCAGCCGGCTGTTGACCAACAACCCCAGTTCCTTTTTTGCCAGGCAGCTATCCAGTCACTCCTCCCCAAGCCTGTAGTGTTGCCTGGGGCTGTTGTGGCCCAAGTGCAGGACCTGGCCCTTCACCTTGTTGAACTTCATCCCGTTAGCCTCAGCCTATCAATCCAGCCTGTCCAGATCTGTCTGTAGAGCATTTCGACCTTGAAGCAGATCAACCAACACTCCTGCCTAATTTGGTATTGTCTACACCCTTGCCAAGGGTGCCTTCAATTTAAAGCCCACCTCACCAATGTGGCTAGCCTACTGACACAGATTCCCTACTCCCTTGCTTGTTCAAGACAGGTGTAGTCCATCTCTTCCCAACAGGTTATAGTCATCAAAGAATGTCCCACTGTCATAAACCCCAAAGCTCTCATGACGGCACCAACCATGTAGCCAGAAGTTGATACTCGTTACTTTTCTGTCTGCCTTCTCTCCTCTAACTGGTATGGAGGAAAAGACAACTTGGGCACCAGTGTTTTTTCACTTGCACCCCCAGGTCTTTATAGTCTTTATTGATTCCGCCCAGGTTCTGGCTCACAGCATCATTCACACCCACATGGAAGAGTAACAGTGGATAGCAGTTGGTGCTCTTGACAACCTGTGGCACCCTCTTGGCAACATTTCTGATCTTAGCTCCCGGGAGGCAGCAAACCTTTCGTGACTCCCTGTCAGCTCAGCAGATGAGACCCCTCAGTGCCCTGTAATGGAGTCACCCCCTACAAGCACACATAATTTCTTTTTACAGTATCCGCTATGTGCTGCTAGCAAAGTTTCTCCATGTAGGGCTTGCTTGTGGGTGTCTATAGGTGTTCAAGCTTCATATCTGTTTTTGGTGGTGATGTTAGAATGTGGAGGATGAAGCACAATAACAATCTAAGCTTAAGAGGGTACTGGCCCACAGAAAAATCATGATTTTATTCAACATCATCTACACATTCAAGTTATACTTAAAAGGTAGACATGACACCCCTGACCAGAAGAAAAGCATATGCTTGCCAGTCAAAAAATCTAGGTTTGATTCTGTGCAGTGCCTGTCAACTGTTCAGGTTGCTGTTAGGACTGTTTGAGGACAATTCTGCCTGCTGAGAGATTAATTTATCACTCTGATATGTGAAAGCAATCATCTGTTAAAAGACAACTTCATAATTACAAGACTTTTCCTGAGCTTATTTTGCCAGGGTGTGTTTAACAGTCAATTTGTTTCTGGTGAAATTGTCAATCAGAAATTTGTCTGAGGTTCACTGCCCATAAAAGATTTCAATGTAAAGCTTCATTTATTCAATCTAAAAACGAAGGCTTTATGATGCCGACTCTTACCATTTTAGTTAAAAAGCCATTTTTAGCAGGTACTATGAAATTACCTGTATATCCAGGCACTGCAAAACGGAGATGGAGAATGTTGCAGTCTTCCCTGTTCCTGACTGTGACCTGAGAAACAGATGTTTGGTGAATATTCTGGATGCCTAGACAAACAATATAGTTGACTTCAATATATTCCACCTCTCTGCTCTTTGCCACTCCTTCATTGCAAAGAAGTCATTATTGCCAGGAGTGTATCTGACAAAGTTTTTGCTATGATCAGAGCGTGATCTGCAGACAAGCAGCTTTGAGAACTGCAGTATCAGCAATAGAGCACTCCACTGCAGGGACCCCAGCTCTAGCATGCTTACTCCTTATGGGACCAGCATTTTAACTTCCTGCAATTTGCTGTACTTTTTTCCCCCCCCTTACAAAGACAATATAATTTGGAAGGCTAGCTATTCCCAGTAGTGACCTGGAAATGACTGGAGCAACCTGGTCTAGTGGAAGGTGTTCCTGCCTATGGCAAGGGGGTTGGAACTAGATGATCTTTAAGGTCCCTTCCAACCCAAACTAGTCTATGACTACTTTTTTAGTGGGATGCACATCCTTCTTTGTCTCTAAAGACATAACAGACTTTCTTCTGATTACTTTTTCCCTTCATTGAGGCTGCAGTTGTCTCTATACTTCTCTAGCTTTGCTGGAACACATTCCCAAGAGTCTCAATGCCCTATTCATTGAAGACACAGAATATCTGGGCTAAATCTTTATTACAGTGACATATCTAAACCTAATATACGTTGACATTAATAACAGTCCATGTGTAAGTTAGCCAGTTGCACCCTGTATCACTCATGATGCGGTTTCCCTGATGCTGCCACCCAGGACCACGGGTAACAAACCTGGTTTCCGGCTGAAAGGCAGCGAGTGTGACTGACACAACCAGCCCCCGCCCCACAAGGTCCCGCAGCCTCCCACCCGCCAGCAAGCCCCCACCTCGCCGGCAGTCCCACTTACTGGGCGATCACGTCCCTCCCCTTGATGATCTGCTTGATGGCTCTCTGCTGGATGGCCGAGGGCTTCTCAAAACCTGCGGAGGCGACCGCGGCCATTACCGTCAGCAGCGGCGGGGCAGCCCCGGCACCGAGCAGGCGGCGGCTCCAGAGCGCAGGCGCGCCTCCCCACATCCGGGTGCCGCCACAGACGGCGACCCCCTCCTCCCCCTGCCCTTCCCTTCCCTTCCCCACCCCCCCGGCCCAGCTCTCCCGCTCCCTCCCGCCCGCCTTCCCTCTCCCTGCCGCCCCGCCACGCACCGTAGGCGTATATGCCGCGCAGCAGGTCCTCCCGCAGCCCCATGGTGTCGAAGGTGGGCGTCACGTCCACCTCCTCGCTCGTCTCGAACTCCACCTTCGTCATGTCCTCCTCCTTCATCAGCCGCTTCCGCGCCGAGCCGGCCGTCCCGCCGGATCCCGCCGAGCTCGACATGTCTGCCGCCTTCCCTCACCTCACCTCACCGGCGATGGCGCCGCCGCGAGACCACAGACCGCCCCGCTGCGCGTGCGCGTGCGCGTGCGCGGCTGGGGGCGGGAGGTGGCGGCGTGCGCGTGCGCGCGCAGCGGCGCGCGGTGAGTCGGGAGCGGGGCCGAGGGTGGCAGCCGGGGGGGTGGCGCGACACGGGGCGCTTCGTCTCTGGCTGTCCGGTGCCGTCCGCCTCTTCTGCAAGCCCAGGGGTGTCACACGAGGTTTTACTTTGCAAACCTGAGCCCAGGCAAGGCAGCCGAACGAGATGTAGAGGTTCTCGTGCGAGAGCGGAGGAGAAGGACCCGTGCTTTCCTCTGCCTCTCTTCAGCCGATGTCCCTCTCCCTTTCTCTGCCCGTGTCTTGCAAGCAGCTGGGATCCAGTTTTCGCAGAGCTGGCTCTCTGGGTTTGCTTTTGGGGCAGAGGGTTTGGCTGTGGGTGTGCTGCATCCCCTTATTCTCTTCCCCTCGGGAATTCCAGCAGGATTTCCATCTTCCGTCTTCTCCCCTTTTTCTCCTCCTACGATGATTTCTTTCATTTAACCTTCCTGCTGCTAGAGGTACCCTGGGTACTCGGCTCATCTCTGAACAAACCCTTAAACTTTTGTGGGAAAAGGCTCTCTTCTGCTTGGCAGGGCATTCTTCAGAGTCCCGAGCTAAAACCTTTGACACGGCAAGATGGAGCTGTTACAAAGCTACAAACGTGTCCAGTTCCGGTGTGTCTAAAGCTGCCTGGGCGAGTCAGGCCGAGTGCTGCGCGTGGGTTGTTCCCATTCTGGTCGTGAGCAGATGTGTCGAGAGCTGCATGGTGTTTGTGGAGCCGGCAGGTTTGGGGGGTGTGACTCCTGCCCTGGGGCACACTGTCGCTGATGCTCTTGTCTCATTGCAGAACCCAAAGGCAAACACAGGCTGAAAGTGGTAAAGCTCTTGTGAACGCTGGAGGCACAAGGTATGGCAGTCCTCCTTCTCACTCTGTGTAATGTATGGGCAAACCATTGGGAGAGGACGTGGTACAGATCCTCAGGTGCTTGTGAGAGAATGTAGGAGGGTGGCATGGTACTCGCATGCCTGGATTAAGTTTGTGACACAAGAGTCATGCTTCTTGGTTACCTTCATCCTTGTTGTGTCAGTGACATTGGCTGTGCACTTCCATTCTTCTTACAGGGATGAAAACAGGTACAGGGGGCTTGGTTCTCACAGTACTATTTCACAAATAGTTGTGGGAAGGCTGTTTTTAGGGTGGCTGCATGCTGTGTTTTCATCTGGACCTAGCCTGAAGCTCATGGCAGGTGCCTAGCCCTTCCTTCGATGTGGCTGAGGCTTAGATCTTCTGGGCACTTGCAGAACAGAACACTTGCAAAGCTTTCCTCAGCCAGCGTTGGTGACTGAAGGAGCTGAGGAATGAGATGGGCAAGGAAAGTCTGGGGGCCAGCTTATTGGGAAAAGGATCGTCAGTGACTTCGGGGCAGTGAATCTGCAGAGTCAACGAAACTGACTGTAAAAAGTAAGCTGTCCCTCCCCTAAACTGCAGGCACTGGTCCTGAGCTGGTGTACTCCCCAGCACGGCTGCATTTCCTTGGGAATACAATGGCTTCCCTTGGAAAGGAGTTGACCTGTAGTGTCTGACCATAGCAGGGTTAGGTAAGAAGGGAACTCTGGAGGCATCTGATCTAGTCCTTCTCAGAGCAGGGCTGACTTTTCAAGCTAGGCCAAATTGCTCGGGGCTTGTCCAGTCTCGTTTGGAGTCTTTCTGAGGATGAAGACCCCACAGCTTCTCTGAGCCTGTCCTAAGGCTGCTGTGCAATAAGCCAGTTGAGGTTTCTGTTGTAGCAGCTTGTTCCCATTGCATTTTGTCCTTTCTCTGTGTGCCTCTGTGAATAGCCTGCTATTTCCAAAATTAAATTGCAGGACAACTGTATCTCTTCAGGGTCCCAGAGTAGGCATGGGACCTTAATCCCCCTTTCTCTCACAAAACTGAAGCACGTTTCAAGTGATTTTTATACCTGTCTGCATCCACTACTGGGACTCACGTTTCAGACGGTGTAGAGGAGTTTGTTTCTTTGTGTGTGCGTGGAAATAGAGAAGCATTAGTTTTGAAAAACAGCTTTTTAATTGTGTTTCACTTACACTATAATAAAGATGGGATTTAATTTAAGAAGCTGTTTGGATGCTTCAGGCTGTTTTCCTGCAGCTGGTGAGTTTCTTCTCTTGTACTTATTTTTTAGAAAGTCAAAGATTTATTCACTGAACTGGAAAAGGATGGAGATGGAAGGGTGAGCTTTGAGGGTTGCAGTTTGTCTTTTTTCAGCCACATGCCCACCTTTTCCCAAGGTACATCAGTGTCTCTCAAGCAGCCAAAACTCAGCACTTCATGGAGTAAGTTGAAAGGCAGAAATCTTTCTTTTAAGAAAGGATTCTAGTTGATGGCCTTGATCTGCAGCTTCTAATAGAGGTGTGACCTCTTGTGACTTAGGCTGTCCCCTTTTTAAGTGCATGGAGCAAGCTTCATCCATGTTTTCTTTGTTTGATGTAAAATACTTCTTTCTCCTTAGTGCTTTTAATTCCAAGGGCTGTCAAGGAGTTTGCAAATGCTTGTGAGGTAACTGTGCTTTAATGCACGAAGTTGTAAGTGAATCTCTGATTACCCTGACAGCCAGGACAGCTCCCTCCAGCGTCCTGAGCAAAACAGCTCAAAAAATAAAATAAATAATAATAATAAATCATTTTAGGTTCTTTTGGCTTAAGATTTTGAGGTAACAGTTCTCTGAAGACAGGTTTCTTCCAAACCTGGTATGAAGTCAGTGCTTTTGGAGCTTTCCAGGTTCTGCTTTGTGGTTCAGCTTGGCTGAATCTCATTTGCCTCAACCCAGTTTTAGCTTCTAGATCAAACAGAACGTTGACTGGCAGTCTCCAGCTGACAGTTTTTGTAAGACCCTCTGATGCTATATAACTTACAACATTGGTCTTTCTGTGGATACTGAGTTTTCATGGGTTAGCAGAGAGACCAAAGTGCTGGTCTGTGCCTGCCAGTCTGCTCCTTCTTCCTACCTTAAGGGAGCTCAGAACATCTCCCTCCTGTTAGCTTGGGGTTGTTTTTAGAATGTTCTCCAATATTAAGGAGTCCCTGGAATTCCTTTCAGTACTGAAAGCTGTCAGTTTTTCTCTGCCAATTTTGCCCCACTGACTCATGTCCTCTGCTTTTTCCCTCAGTGTCAGAGGAGTGCACCGGGAAGCAGTCCATCCTTCCAGCCAAGCTGTGTGGGCCCACATCTCTTCACCAGAATCAGCAATGGCACTAGATTTGCCAAGCCTGAACTTGTCATTGCCTTCTGAGCCTTGGAAGAACTTAGAGGAGATCCTCAAGGTCTCTGGTGCTTACCTTCACCAGTGGTGGGGCACCAAGTGAGCAGCAGGGCCCATCAGCAAGTGGCTGTCTGGGGTGGAAGAAGCACTTGCAGTCAGGTTCATGATGGGTTGCTAGGGTTTGGCTACCCCAGGGCTGGGGGAAAATCTGGAGTAAATCTGAGGTGGATGTGATCTAGGCCCATCTGTGAGGTGGCGGGGGAGCTCTGAAAGACTCAGGGGTGGTCAGATGGTATAACAACAGAAGTCCTGTAAGCACTGTTAGAAGAGGGAGAATGTGCTATCAGTCTGTGCTGTCCTTGCAGAGGCTGAGTAGCAGCACAGAGGAGCAGGTGAGCCTGGCAGAGCTGCCTGCAGCTTTGGATGACATGCATGTAGTCCCCAGGAGCAGGCTTCAGCACGCAGCCGTCACCTCGTACGAGTACAAACTGCAGAGCCTCAGGTAAGGGTGCTGCTTCCTGTGAGTAGGGCTCTTCTGTGGGGTGTGTGAGACATCTCTTAAAGTACTTCTCACTGTGCCTGCAGGTTCCAGGTGGGGCGGATTGCTAGGGAGAGGGACAAGGCGAGGCTGGACTTGGAGAAAGCGGAGAGACGTTGTCTGCAGCTTGGCAGGGAGTTGGATGAGCAGTGCATCACTCTCAAGAACACCCAGATAAAGCTCAAGTAGGAGGGGTCCTTTTGGTGGGGCAGGGAAAATGGTTTTCCTGTAGGTGCCCACAGCTTCTCCCTTCCATCCCTGTCTCCCTTTATAAATCTCCCACTTGTTTTGCCATTGTGTCAGTGGTAGAGAAGTCCCTTGAAGACCCCCCCTCAACACACTGTGGTCCCAGCATCCCTCCAACCAATCTCTCGTCTCCAGCTTTGTGTGTGGTCAGAGGAGGCGCCTGGACCTTGTGGCCATCTGACAACATGCTCTGGGTGCCCCAACCATGTTGTTTATTTTTTCCCTCAGGGATTTCCAGGCAGAAATAGAGGCAAAAGAGCTGCTTTTGCAGGAAGCAGTCAGTCACCAAGCAAAGATGGAGGCTGATACACAGTTCCTCCAGGGCAAAGAGGCCAGGTTGCAAAGGAGACTGAACCACACAATGAAGGTAAGTAAAACTTACCTAGGTGAAACATCTTCACTTCTTCACAGGAGGCAAAGCAGAGGTGGTGACAAAGATGGATGGTCTGTGTTGCTCTTTCTGGGAAGGACAGGAGTTTTATGGAGAAAAATCATCAGCTACGTCCATACTATTGAACTTAATACAGAGCTTGTTCCCTTGCCGTGACATTATTAAACCCTCATGTCGTCTGCTGGGAGTGGTTTGGCCCATGGTAACACCTGGAAACCTGGTGGCTGAGGCTAAAATTGTACCAGGGATCTTGCCAAAAACAGAGATGATGGTGTCCACGTATCTGGGATTTTCCCAGTGCTGTTCAGTGTAGAAGTGCAGATGGAGATGCTCAGGACTTGCTGCCTTTGTTGGCTGTGAGAGAAACCGTAATTTTGTGAAGCGGAGGTAGAGATGAGCCTGTGGGGCTATCTAGCTCTTATCCTGCAAACCCCACTTCTATGTCTGTCCTTCCAAGAGACAAGCCAAACCCCAGCCCATGTGGTGTGTAGCAGCAGTATGCTGTCCAAAGCAGGGTTGCCTGGGAGCTGTGCTGTGTTTGGCTTGCTGATGTGCCAGTTGTTTTACAGCTTCCTGCTGAAGATCTGTGGCTGTTGAACCCATCCTACGATGTGAGGACCCAGAGCATCAAGACAATCTTTTCTATTTTGTCTGCAGGAGAAGACACAGCTGCAAAACAAGGTCACAGACATGGCTGAGAAACTGGCGGCCTCTGAGAAGCTGGTGTTGGAGCTGCAGAAAGAACTCAACCACGTTGTGAAGGACAAGGTAGCTTTTCTTTCTCTGCTGTAGTTAAACAGTCATCAAAAAATTGACCTTTCTCTATGAAATCTTGCGTATTTTGCATCAGTTGTTATGGTCTCCCCCTGTTTGAACTCTCCTGCACATTAATGACAACCTGAAAAGAAAAAAATATTGGCATTTAATCTAGGCCTTTCCAGGTTTGAAAAAACCCAAGGTGAGGAAAGTTTGCAATTGTAGAAAATTCTACAAACCCACAGTCTCCAAGTGAGAACTTGAGAGTTTGGTGTCCAGAGAAAAAGAGCTTCCTTTTTCACAATATTGAAATAAAGGGTTAGTTTTAGTGTTTTCCACTCCAGTGAGGTACTTCATAAAATGCATCTTGGGAAAGAAATGTGTCCGTGATCTTGTTAGCCAGTTTGGGAAAGCTAGCTTGCCTGTGTCTCACGCATGAAGAAAAATGTTTTTCCTCTTCTTTCTGCATCTGACCCATTCCACAGGTGTCAATAGGAACCCTTCCATTGAATCTGTGGGTGTAGCACCATGACTCAGGTGATTTCGTAGAGTTTTGGCTCTTTATTTGGAGAGGTGATCATTTCCTTGATGAGAAGGTGTTTCTCTGTGCTTGTGCAGCTGGGCCAGATGGATCCCCACAGCCTAGACCCGCTGAACCAGAGTGAGCGTTTTGCAGAGATTGTCCTGGAGTACAAGCGGCAGTGCCAGGTATGGGTGAGCAGCTCTCCATTATGCTGTTGTGAACATATGCCTCTCACTGGAACATCTATTGGGCACTTTGGCCTGGAGGGGAGAGGAAGGAGGCATCTGTGATCACAGTGCAGAGGGGGTATCCCTCTTGCCTTGCTCAGAGTCCTTCGGCAGGGGGCAGGACACAGCTGTGCCCCCAGTAAAGCAGCCTGTCCCCTTGCTCCGCAGCACTCCATGGGTTGGTTCCCTTGCAGGGATACTGGCAAGGGAGAGTAGGGGTGGCCCATAAATTCCTTCCTGCCACCCCATAGCCATGGGTGATTTTTGTTTAGGAATCATGTAGCTCATGTTGGCTCACGTCTAGCTTTTTATCCACTAGTACCCCCAAGTCCTTTTCCACAGGGCTGCTCTCTATCACCTTGTTCCCCAGACTGTATTGATAGTGAGGATTGTTCTGACCCAGGTGCAGGACCCTGCACTTGATCTTGGTGAACCTCATGAGCTTCACCTGGTCCCACTTCTCCAGCTTGTCCAGGTTCCTCTGGATGATATCCTGTCCCTCTAGTATATCAACCGCACCATTCATCTTGGTGTCATCTGCAAACTTGCTGATGGTGCACTTGATCCCACTGTATCACTGATGAAGTTATTAAACATCACTGGTCCCAATATGGACCCCTGAGAGACACCACTTGTCACTGTACTCCATCTGGACATCGAGCCATTGACCATTACATTCTGGATGCCACCATTCAGCCAATTTCTTATCCACTGAATGGTCCACCCATCAAATCTGTATCTCTCCAACTTGGAGAGAAGGATGGTTATGGGGAACCATGTCAAAGGCTTTTCAGAAGTCTGGACAGGTGATGTCCATTGCTCTTTCCTTGTCCACTGACATAGTCACTCCACTGTAGGAGGCCACAAGGTTGGTCAGGGAATCCTGGACTCTGTTGCATTTCTTCTTTAATGTAAGAAGAAAGCTGTTCTTCTTCATTGTAAAGTATCTTAACAGCTCAGTTCTTCTCTCTTCTTGATTCTTCCTTCTGCCTTCTTGCCCTGCATTAACAACCCCTACAAAACTTGTTGCTGCTGGACTCTGCTAGAGAGTTAAGGTGAGCCTGTCCAGGTACCTGGTGTGTATGTGGTCCAGGCATTGCTGTTGTGTGTGTTGTACCTCCTGCAGAGTGCTTTACTCCTGCCCAGAGCTTTGAGCTCTCCGGGATGTGAGCAAAGCCTCCATTTCCCTTCTCTCATTTTTAAGTGACTTGTGTTCTCTTGCTTGTTGTGAGTTGCCGTGTGTTCTCTGCCTTGGCTCCTGAGTCCTGTGCTCATTGCATTGCCCATTTGTTTCCAAGTGCTGTGTGTGACTGCAGAATGTGACTTATCAAATCCCACCCAGCAGGGGCTGAAATCTGCATTTTCATCAAAGCCATCTCATGGATGCATCAGACAGTCCCTCTTGAGGCTGTAATACAAGGCAGACACACTGGAGCACTATCCAGCACAGCATTGCTACAGGTCGCACCAGAGGGCTGAAAATGCTCAGTGCTGCAGTTTTTCCTCCCATTGAGTAGCCCCAAAGTCATCCATGACAATGCTGATGGATGGAGAGGCTCGGCCTTCAGACTTCACTTGCCCCTGTGAAAGCACCAACTCGGGTTTATCCTTTACCTTTGTTGAGTACTGTCAGACCCCTCCTCTTCTGCTCTTCTGTTTAGAATGGAGATTAAACAAACTGGGTTTGCATTTGTCTAGATCTACTTGCTGTTTATTAAGTAGGATTTTTGGAAGCATCCTAGTTCATAGTCTCTTGCAACCCATCAGTTTCCTGGGTGGCAGCACATGGGATATAATTTGATGTCTGCTCAAAGCGGACAGCTCAGATGGAGGCAGGATGCCTTGTAGGCTGCAGCTTCCAGTATGGGATGGAGGGTGTGAAGTGAAACAAGCAGTTTCCCAGCTCCAGACACCCACATGGTGGGTGGCTCATTGCACTTGTGTGGTGGCTCATAGCCATGTGGTGTTCAGGGTGTGGGACTCCGCTGCAGGCTGATGCTGGCACGGAGATGGGATAAACACCTCTGCTGGCCTCTGAGAGTGTCTCTGTGCTAAGCAGGCAGCAGGACCTGCCTTGTCCTGTCCTTCCCGTGGGGTCAGCACCTTCTTGCCTTGCTTTATTCCTTCTGCAACCTGGAAATGCTCCCCTCCAGAGCACTATGGGACTTGCTTCATCATAAATCCTGCTGTTGCTTTGTCTGCGTACAGTAGCCCAGATGCCCATGGGAGTGTCCTGAGGGTGTAAATGCAAACCTCTGCGCTGTACCGAGATCACGGTGTTTCCTGTCTGGTGGTCGCTAGCAGTGGTTGTGTTTAGGTCAGGAGGTCTGGTTCTCTGAGGTGTCTGCAAAAAGACCTGCTGTTACGTGCTTTTGCATGCAGGGGCAGTTGCTTGTGGCTCTTTGTGCTTTACAGTGTCTAATGATGGTGGTTGTGGCAATCTTTGTATTTCTTGTATTTCTTCTCTGGCTCTTCCAAAATGTCTCGCCTCTGCCTGTTTGGGAAGGAAGAAAATCCCCCTGCCTTATTCTCTGACTGTGCTGGCAAGAGGGCTCTGCTCTTCATCCTGCAAGAGACCTTGAGTACACATGGCTGCTGGGAGCTGTGGGCGCTTGGCTCCCCACAACCATGGGGAGCTTCGTAGCCACACCATGACCAGTCTCTGCTTCAGGTGCTGTGGGACCAGAATGGAGTGCTGCGAAGGGAGCTGGAAAGGCTGCATCTCCAGCTACAGGAGAGCAGGGCTGAAAGAGGGCTGCCAGCAGGAGGTAAAATGGAGGAGGGCTCAGGGCCTCTCCATCTTCTCAGGAAGGACAAGGTTCCCTCCAGACTGGAGTTTCCATGGGAGCATGGGGTGGCTTGTTGTGCATGAGCTGCTGCTGCCATTTCTGATAATGGGCAGCCATGGGAGGGAAGAAGGGGGTGATGGATCATGAGGAGGAAGGAGACATAGGGAAGGAGGCTTTTCCAAAAAAGTTGTTGATGGTGACCTGTGGACTAGGCAGCTGGGAGTGAAAAGGCAGATTGTCACTGTTGAGGAAACAGTATAAATAAAGAGGAAGTAGCCCCAAAATGTGGGTGGGGAGATTCAGGTTGAGCATTAGGAAAAAAACTTCTGTCCCAAAGAAGTGATGCAGCCCTGGGACTGGTCACAACACGGATGGGGGATCTCCATCTTTTGAGATTGTATGGACTTGACTGTATGAAGCTGCAGCCATCCTGATCGGGACAGCCAGGACTGTCCTGTCTTGTAGGCCTCTCCTCAGAGGGCTCCTCTCTGCCAGTGTGCCATTCTCCCAGCCGTCTGGTTCCCGCTTCTGCATGCACAGAGATGTCACCCTCGATGGAACAGCTCCGAGAGCAGCTGTGGGACCTGAAGGTGCAGCTGGAAACCAAGGTGAGGGGAGTGGGAGGAGATGTCCTGACTTCATGGCACAACTGCTTGGTAAGCACCCTGTTACAGCATGGCTGATGGAGCATCTGCTCCGGGAGGGTTGCTAGAGAGTTCAGGCTGGAGAATAGGGTGGTACCTTGTCTCTCTGCTGGGGTTGGGTTATTTGCATGTGAATTCCCAGCTTGTCTTAGCTGGTAGAAGAGTTTGGAGCCCTCACTGCCTGGCAAAGGCTTTATGGAATTCTCTGTCACCCTGCAAAATGTTTGTGTGGATGTTGCTCCTTGTATGTAACCAGAGATGAACTCTCCTCAGTGTTGCTGTTGCAGTAAAACCAGTGACAGGACCGAGTGGAGAAGGAGCCATGTGTCTCCTGAGGGCATGGGGGGTTATCAGAGCCCCATCTCCCTGGGTTTGCAGCATACTTTTAAACCATTTGTCCTAATGTGACAGTGTGATCCCAGCCCTCCCTTTAGACAGCAGTGAGTGCTCATGTGAGAGGCCTCAGTTCTCACCTTCTCTTCTTTTGCTGCTGAGCTGAGAGGTTGAGGCTGCTTGCTGGGTTTCTACTGCAGCACTGCAAGAGTACCTCCTAAACTGCCACACAGGTGACAGACAGTTCAAGGAGTCCAGCGCTACTTCTGCCTTTGTGCCTATCAAATCCTGGAGTTCGTAACATTTACAGGGGAGCCATGGGGAGCAGCAGCTACTTACCACCACATCTCAGACAATGGACCACTCTGCAGGGTGGAGGAAGGATATGAGGAGCAGTGGTGGATGATCCCATGGTCTCTCCCTTCTCCTCTCTGGGATTCCTTGCAAACACAGAGAAAGGGGAGGTCTGTGCTGCTTGGTGGGAAGAGCTGGGACCCACTGATAACCTGCTTGTTGGAGGCTGCTGCGTGAGACTGGTTATTGTCCTAAGTTCAGCAGGGACCAGAACTGCCTGACAAGTGTCCTCCCTTGAGAGGGACCAATAGATTGATCTGAGTCAGAGCTGTTGGTGGAGAGGGGAGCTCTTGGGACCATGGTGCTAATATCCAAATCCTGTCTCTTCCCAACAGATAAACTATTATGAAGAGGAAGTCGAGTTAATGAGGAAAAACATTGAGAGAGAGCGAAAGGACGGTGAGGAAAGCTGCAAGGCTGAGATGTGCAAGATGGAAGACTGGAAAAGAGACCTGGAAGAAACAGTTGCAAAGTCCTGGGCTGCAACTGATACCCTGAAAGAGCAAAAATATGTGTGGAGCCTGGAGATGGAAGAGAGGTTGGAGATGGAGCAGGCAAAGGTAGGACAACAGCACACTGAAGAACTTCACCATGCAGGCCAGCAGCCGGACCAGGAGGGAGAAGATCTGAGGACGAAGTGCGGGGACAGAAAGCGCCTGAGGTCAGGCACCATTCTCTTTCTGGGGCTAAGTGGGACACCAGGGGTGCATCACCTGCTCATGCCGAGTTGGCTGAGCTGTTTTCTCATGAGGCTGGAGAGCTGCTTTAATTTGGAAGAAAATCTGGGCAGCGCTGCGGGGCTGCAGCTCTTCAAAGTGAAACTACTACTGCTCTGCTTATGAAAGTGATTTTATTTCAAGACAAAAAAGTTCCCCTGCATGTTCTACAAGCTTGTGTCAGAGGCAGAGCCCAGCAAAGATTGTATCTCAAAACAGTGAGAGAAATGAGAGCTTTCATCAGTGTTTTCTCATTACCTCTCTTTCTTGGTCCTTCAGCAAACCTGCCTTTCCTTGATAGATCATCACAACCTCCTGTCCTAAAAGCAGAAAAAAAAATGTCTGAAATTTTTCTATATAGTGAAAATAGGCTTGTGGGAGAATAAGATTGTCACTAAATGGCTGTTCATCTTCCCTTTCTGTGCTTGTGCTGCCAGTTCTGCAAGCTCCCCAGAATGGCCTCGCAGAGGAGGCTGGAGAGAAATTGGTACACTGTTCCAAACTGGAAACAGGAAACTGTTGCCTGTCCATGCCTGCCCCCTCCTGCTTCCCAGCACACCCCACCACTGCCCCCAGGCTTTTCTCCTGCCCTTTTTCTGTCTGTGCTGCCCTTCAGGAGCAGACTCCCCTTTGACAATGTGATACTGGAAGATTTTGCTAGGTCATTATTGCCTTTTTAGGGCTGAGGAGCTGAGATATGGGGTAGGTGTGGAAGAAGGAAGGTGTCTTGGCTCAAGTTTGTGTCAGACCAGGGGAACAAACCCAAATAACAGGAATACCAGGCATTGAGCTGTGTCACCACAATCCCTGGAGAATGGCAGAGGGACTAGCTGTAGTGGGAAGCTTTCAGAGCTGTGAGAAAATGTCTGATGGGTGAGTCTTTGAGAAGTGCACAATAGTGTGGGAACCTTCTGTAATGTTTAAGTAGTTGCTTTGACTTGGCAACCTAAAGAAAACTTTGCACTGCATCTCCATCAAAAGTATGTTCTGAGGTTGGCTGAGCTTTTCAAGATGTGTTATCAAATCCAGGCCAGAAAAATGTTTTTTATCTTTAGAGAAGATGCAGAGGTTGAGCATAATCAAGATCTGTCATGGAGTGAATGCCAGTGGAGGACAGAGCTGTAGGGCTTTGTTACAGCAACATTAGCGTGAGAGGAGGTGATTTCCCGATGACAAAGACTCCAAGGGGAGACCTTCAAGAGCAGCGTGCCCATGGAAGGCAGCAGTGGAAATGGAAGGAAAAGGACATGGTCTCTCTGGGAAAGAAGAGGCAGCTAAAGTTGGAAGAGAAGGTTAATGAGGAACAAGTTAAGATGTGAGATGCTGGCTGCTGAGAAGAAAATGAGAAAAAAAGCACCAGGATGAAATTGGAATAATGCAGCAACTGGGGGGCTGAGGGCTCTGGTGTTGGAAAGACAGGGTGTCTGGAGAGCTGCCCTCTGGGGGGAAGGGAGCAGACCCCCAAGACTTAGATGAGCAGGTAGACCAAAATCTGACATTGCAACCTCAGCATCAAAGGAACAGGAAAAGAAATGAAAAATCATCTGAGGGATGAGGCAGTGTAGACAGTGCAGATATCTGTTGCAGTGAATGGCCTGCTCAGTCTAGAAGCCAGAGCTAAAGCTGAAAGCAATTGTCAAGGAGAAATGAAGTCTTGATAGGCAAGGGGATGTACTTGGGAAGGAGGCAGAGAAGAGAGTTACATGGTTTGCCTTCACACAGCAGCATAACAGGACATAGACAGACTTAATCTGGAGGGCAAGAAGAGGGGGAAAAAAACCCCTGGAAGACAGAGTGGCACAGCAGCATGGGAGGAAACATGACATTCAGGCTGTCAAAATGGAGCTGGAAGGGGAAAGAAATAGTGTGAAGCTGAAGCTGATGCAGCTCAAAGATGTCATGCACTGGCTGGAAAATGAACCCAAAGCTCAAGAGAGCAGTAGGTTTAAGCACAAAGGCAGTTTTCAGAACCAAGTCAGTGCTGCTACTGCTGGGGAAAAAAAAAAAAAAAATAGTAGAAGCCTTGCAAAACACAAGACTAATTAACAACATCTTCTCCAGGCTGAACAACCCCAACTCCCTCAGTCTGTCCTCACAGAAGAGGTGCTCCAGCCCTCTGATCATTTCTGTGGGCTTCCTCAGGACCTGATCCATCAGGTCCATGTCCTTCCTGTGTTGAGGGCTCCAGAGCTGGATTCAGTACTCCAGGTGGGGTCTCACCAGTGCACAGTGGCAGAATCACCTCTATCAATCTGCTGTCCATGCATGCAGCCCAGGATGCAGTTGGCCTTCTGGGCTGCAAGTACACGTCGTTGACTCATGTCCAGCTTCTCATCCACCAGTATCCCAAGTCCTTTTCCACAGGGTGTTCTCTATCACCTTGTCCCCCAGCCTGTATAGATAATGAGGATCGTTCTGACCCAGGTGCAGGACCCTGCACTCGGTCTTGGTGAACCTCTTGAAATTCACCTGGTCCCACCTCTCCAGCTTGTCCAGGTTCCTCTGGATGACATCCCCTCCCCCTGGTATATTGACCCCACCATTCAGCTTGGTGCCATCTGCGAACTTGCTGATGGTGCACTTGATCCCACTGTCTATATCATTGATGAAGTTATTAAACATCACTGGTCCCAATATGGACCCTTGAGGGACAACACTTGTCACCGATCTCCATCTGGAAATCAAGCCCACTACCCTCTGGATGTGACCATGCAGCCAATTCCTTATCCACTGGATGGTCCACCCATCAAATCTGTATCTCTCCAACTCAGAGAGAAGGATGGTTATGGGGAACCATGTCAAAGGCTTTTCAGAAGTCTGGACAGGTGACGTCCATTGCTCTTCCCTTGTCCACTGATATAGTCACTCCACTGTAGGAGGCCACAAGGTTGGTCAGGCAGGACTTGCCCTTAGTAAAGCCATGCTGGCTGGCTGGGATCACCTCCCTGTCTTCCACGTGCCTTATCAGAGCTTCTAGGAGAATCTGTTCCATGATCTTTGCAGGCACGGAGGTGAGACTGACAGGTTGGTAGTTCCTGGGGTCCTCATTCTTGCCCTTTTTAAAAATGGGTGTAATGTGTCCCTTCTTCCAGTCACCAGGGAAGGTGTTCTGTCTTGCTGTGTCCTACTAGCCATGGGAGTGTGGTCAGAGAGCTGGGATGTGCTTGTGTGTCTGTAACTTGACTACGCGCTTGTCTCCTCTGTCTTGTACAGCTGTACGTGGGTGTTGGAGATGCCTCACGAAGCACAGCATGTGAATCCTGATGTAAAAGTAACTCAGAAAGCAGCTGCTGTGAGAAGTGGAGGTGCAAACGCTACACAGCCCATGCAATAGTCCTCTTGCTTGTTTGCATGGAGAAGAGGGAAGGAACCTCCCCACTCAGTTCCTTTGCCTCCCACATGCAGTGCCACATAGTGCAGTGCTGTCCTCCCTGCCAGCCTGGACGGTCTGTGCTCCTGCGCTCTCCCCTGAGGAACTGAGGTCCTGTATGGACCTGTGGTTTAGCAGTAGCTATTGGATAGGACTATCTGTTTAACACAGGACTGAGCTTCCTTCCCACAAGTGCCAGTGTTTATGGCGTCCTGGGAGACTGGGAGTACCAGTAGAAGTAGAAGGATAATGAGTCAGAGGGGCTACCTTGGATTTGGGATCATAGCTGATGTGTCCAGCACTGTAAAATCACAGAAGCCTCCCAGGCAAGCTGACTTCTCCAGACATGGGTCTATTGCAGTTGAGGTGTTGGGCTTACCACCTGGTTATCCTGTAATGAAGTCTTGGTGTGTCGTGATGAGCCAAATCACTTAGTTTCCGCTCCTTGGCAGGCCTGCAAAATAAGTTCAGCCAGCTGGAAGCCACACAAATTCAGGATCTGATGCTATTTGTCCTTATTCCCCTTTATTTCCCTTCCCTTGAAAACCTACTCCTTCTCTATCAGTGTCTTTCGATTGTCCACACATGTTTTGTGTGAGTTATAGGATGGCATTTCTCAGATTTCTTTGGTCTGCAAGGACAGCAAGAGCTAAACGGGAATAGAGCAGGGAGCCAACATAGAGTGTCAAGAGCAAACTGGACGTTTGCATGGTTTTCTCACTCTGCTGCCTCTTCCTGCAGGGGAGAGCTGTGCCAGCTGCTGGAGAAGAACAGTTTGTTGAAAAGTCAATGTAGGAGACTCCAACAAGATCTGAGACTAGCAAAGGAGAAGGTCAGCAAACAGAAGTAAGAGAGGAACCAGCTGTTGGAGGCTGGCAAATGGGTGGATAGCTAATGTTTGTGAAAGGAACAGCCACTCAGATGAATTTACCAGATTTTAATTGGCTCAACCTGCCTTTTGTTCTCTTGTTTCTGAGCAAGCCAGCACTCTCGCACCCTTTGCTCCACGCAAAGCAGCTGGGACAGGCTGGGCCAGCCAAAGGCTTGGACAGGCCAGAGCACAGTGTCCGGAGCCGGGTTTGGGGAAGACTGTAGAGTTGGGTATGCTGAGGAGGAAAGGATGGGCTTCCTTCCTGTACAAACCTTTGGCCTGCTGCTGCCACAAGAAGCTTGAAATAAGTACTGGGCTCATCCCCTTAGACATAAATTCAAGGAAAGCCAGGTTTCTGGTGCAGATGGTCCAAGAGTCTGCTAAGCTGGTTCTCCCACTGTTCTTCATCCCTTTTTTTAGGCCTCTAGCAGTGTTGTAGGACTTCTTATGTCCCCAGTTGTCTGTCCTGGGCTGAGTCACCTGTTGGGACAGAAAACTGACCCATTCCTGAATCATTTTAGGACTGTATCCTCCTGTTGCTGGCTAAAACCAGATGTGTGGCTCCCTGAAATGGGGATTTGGAGTCTCTGGGAGGTTGTGGTTTGCTGCTCTCTGTCCCGAAACTGATCGTATCCCTCTCCTTGACAGGACCCATGTGAGCAAGTTGGGCAGAGAGAAGGTGGAGGAGCTGGCTGAAATATCAGAGTTAACAGCATTGGTAAGAAGCCGTTCACACTAACTGACAGGCTCTTGGCTGTTTAGGAAGGGGTTCAGGAAGACATAAACTGCATGTGCTTATGGAGGAGAATAGGAGTGTTTGTTTCAAACATTCAAACCTAGTCTTGCATTAAGAAGCAGCTTCATTTTATAGCTTGTCAAGTAGGGAAAATCAGTGTGACAAAAGCCACTGAAGGTCTTGCTGAAGGGAAGGTGTTACTACAAAATCTCTAATGAAGCTGACTTCACCTACTTGCATACTTTCTCACAGAAATTTTGCTCACTTCCAGTCTCTAATCCATATGCTTATGAGCCCTTGGACATGTGTGCACGCAAGGCTGGTCAGGGTTGCTTGTGTGCAACATGGATAAGGGTTGCAGGCTGTTAGTTCCTCACCCTGTTCCCGAGATTGCTCATGGCTGGGAACCACAGCCTGTTGTTTAGACATGACTTTTGTACTCTTTGGGGCCATCAGCCTCAGCAGGGTGGCCTTTGCTGGCCCTTGCTGGCTTCAGCTTCCATTAACCTTCAGCTGCAAACTTGCTGCTCATTGTCTGCTTCTCCTCCTGTGGAGGAAGGCTGTGTTGGTTGCCTGTATTCCTGGGAGGCTAGCAGAGGAATGGGATGCTGTTAGATGCAGGCTTTCTGCTGGCATATTATCTGTGCTGTGGTTTGGTCAGAACACACTCCAGAAACTGCACCTTGCCCAGCATTACTGCTAGGACCATGTCCTAGGAGCAATGTCTTGGGGCTGGTGCCCTTTAGTGTCGATGCAGGCTGTTCTTGTAGCCCTTACTCTCCTCTTTCATCTGGTACTTCCACACGGACACATCTCCATTCATACTGTATTTTTACCAGTCTTAATATTTCTGTTACACATCTGTACAGTTGCTTCCTGACTCCCTTACCACCACCATGCCAGTGACCTCCTCCAGGGCTATCATCTGTGAGGGTTTTCTTACCTGGGAATACTGTGCTTGAACTTGGCCACTGGGTTTGGGCAGGCTGGGAAATGAGGGCACTTGTCCTGAGTGCCCACAAGGTCCTGCAGTGACCGTGGTGTTTCTGAGTGGGAACCCTGCTGGGGACAACATGGGACAAGGTTAATTCTCTATTGCTTCTCTTCCCAGCCCAAGCCTCTGTGCACAAATTGGGCTTTTTCTCAACCTCTTCCAGAGTGAGAAGAGCAATGGGCAGGTCTCCCACCTGAATGTCAAGATGCATCAGCTGGGCAGTGAACAAACTGAGAACAAGACTGGCCACAGCACTGACCCTGACACTGGCCAGCTGCGGAGCCAGAGGCTTGCAGAGGCTGCGTGGCTACAAGGAGCAGAGATGGCCACAAGGCTGGAGTACCACCAGCAGCATGCAGCATGTTGGATGGAAATGGAACGGCTCCAACAGCAGCTGAAGACCTTGCAGAAGAAGGTGGATGTCATTCAGCTGGTGGGAGGATGCTGAGTGGTGCCTTTGTTGGTATTGCCCTGCTTGGGGCTGTACTGGACACCTTACCCAGTCAGAAAAGACTATCTTTTTCCTCTTTGTGGGGGTCCAAGCATTCACCCTCCTGCTCAGATATGCCTAGAGCCAGTTCAGGTTCAGCTTGGGACAGGGTCTTGCTTGTAGCTGCCCCTGTGGTGTCCTCTCTGTCCTTGTCCTGTGCAGGCTGGCTGGCCAGAGGAGATGAAGGCTGAGTGTAGGTGGCTCACACAGGAGTACCAGGAGCTGTGGTTCCTCATAGCTCTGTTAACAGAGGAGTGGCAGGATCGGGGGGGGGGAATGACAGGAGCTTGGCAGGCCATGTCTGAGGGGTTGGAAATGTGATCAGAGCAGGGGAATAGACCACTAGGAGAGAGGAAAGCCAATGTGAGAAACCTCCAGATTTGTTAATTAATATCCCTGTCCTGCCTTCTACCACGAGGACCGGCTTTCCAGAGTACAGCTTGTCAATTCCAGCCACCCATAGGTAGCCCTAGGGCAAAGCTGGACCAGACCTGCTTTCTAGTACCAGGTTTGCCCTTTGCTGGTGGCAGGAAGCAGAGGACATGTAGTACAGGCAGAGATTGAAGCTCATTGCGGGCACAGAGCTGTATTGGCCTTTCTGTGTTACAGCTCTTTGAAGCCAAAACAAGCCTGAGTCAGGCTGAAACTCAGCATGCTCTGCAGTTGCAGCAGGCCAAGGCCCAGATGAACAACATGGTGCCAAAGGAACAGTTTGAGCAGCTACAAACCAGCTTGAGAGAGGAACAGTGTAAGGCTCAGCAGCTCCAGGAAAAACTACACCAGCAGGCTGAGCAGACATGCAGGCAGCTGGTCAGGACCCAGGTAAGCAGGGATTTGTGGGAACTTAGTCAAGGATAACTAGGGGAGGGAGCACTGCCAGCCTGGAAGGCAGCTGTAGTCGCAGCCACCAGAAGTTTGGGTGGAAGATGCTATGTGTATGTCAAGAGCCCACATGCAAAATGCACTTTTTCTTCAAATTCAGCTGCAATTTCCACTTCTTGTGAATCCAGTTATCACCCTTCACTCAAACAGGAGCCCTCTCTGCTCTAATCCACCTACCACGTAGCTTGTATCTAGAGGAGCAGGTGTTATCCATGCAGACACTCCATGCTGGCTGAAGCCTGCAGTGTTGCATGGGGTTGTTGTGGCCCAAGTGTGGGACTTGTCACTTGTCCTTGTTGAAGCCCATATGATTGGCCTCAGCCCATGGATCCAGCCTGTCCAGGTCCCTCTGCAGAGCCTCCCTACCCTCAAACAGATCAACACTGCCAACTAACTTGGTGTCATCTGCAAACCTACAGAGGGTGCTCTCAATCTTCTCATCAAGATCATTGGTAAGCATATTAAACAGGAGTGGCCCCAGCACTGAGCCCTGGGGAACACCACTTGTGACTGGCTGCCAACTGGATTTAACTCCATTCACTCCACTCTCTGGGCCCAGCCATCCAGACAGTGTCTGATCCAGCAGGATGTGTGGCCTGTCCAGGCCTGGGGCAGACAGTTTTCTCATGAGGATGCTGTGGGGATCAGTATTAAAGGCTTTGCTGAAGTCCGAGTAAACAACATCCACAGTCTTTCTCTCATCCACCTAGTGGTGGGTCACCTTGCCATAGAAGGAGATGAGGTTTTTTGGGCTGGACCTGCCCTTCATGAACCCATGCTGACTTGGCCCAATTGCCCAATTGTCCTGTAAATGGTGTGTTATGGCACTCAGGATGATTTGTTCCATGATTTTCCTGGCACTGAGTTCAGACTGACAAGTCTGTAGTTCCCCAGATCCTCCTTCCGGCCCTCCTTGTAGATGGGTGCCACATTTGCTACCCTCTGGTCTGTTGGGAGCTCCCCAGTTTCCAGGACTGCTGATAAATCATGAAGAGTGACTTGGTGAGCACATCTGCCAGCTCCTTTAGCACACTTGGGTGTAACCCATCTGGCCCCATAGACTTGTGTATGTCTAGGTAATGCAGCAGGTCAGTAACTGTTTCCTCTTGGATCATGGAGTCCTCCTTCTGTTCCCCATCCCTGCCTTCCCGCTCAAGGGGCTGGCTACCCAGCAAACAACTGGTCCTGCTATTAAAGACAGAGGCAAAGGTGGCATTAAGCACCTCAGCCTTTTCCTCATCCTTAGGCACTCTGTTTCCCCCTGCATCCAACAGAGGATGAAGATGATTCTCCCTAGTCCTCCTTTTGTTGTTGATGTATTTATAGAAGCAGTTTTTACTGTCTGTTATGGCAGTAGTGAGATTGAGTTCTAGTTGGGCTTTGTCCCTTCTGACTTTCTCCCTGCATAGCTTCACTGCAGCGTTGTAGTCCTCCTAAGTGACCACTCCCTTTTCCAAAGGCCGTGAACTCTCCTTATGTTCCTGAGTTCCATCCAGAGCTCTCCATTCAGCCATGCTGGCCTCTTCCCCACTGGTCCGTCTTTCAGGACATGGGGGTGGCCTGTTCCTGCACTTCTAAGATTTCCTTCTCGCAGAGTGCCCAGCCTTCCTGGACTCCTCTGTCGTTTAGGATGGCCAGCTGTGTCAAGAAGTTATCTTCCACACACTCCAAGAACCTCTGAGACTGTTTCCTCTCTGCTGTGTTATACTGCCAACACACACCTGGGAAGTCGAAATGCACCATGAGAACAAGGGGTAGCGATCACAAAACCTTTCCCAGCTGCTTATAGAGCATTTCATCAGTCTCCTCATCCTGACTGGGTGGCCTGTAACAGACTCCCACCATGGTGTCTGCCCTGTTGGCCTTCCCCTTGATTCCTACCTGTAAACACTCGACCATGTCATCTCCATCATTAAGTGTGTACACTCATATCTCTACCTGACATAGAGGGCCACTCCACTGCCTCACCTTCCTCACCTATCCCTTCTGAAAAGTTGGTAGCCATCAATTGTATCACCTAGTCACATGAGTCATCCCACCACCTGGGCTTTTCTGGACATGTCTGAGAGGGGAGGACATTTGTTTTTATATAAAACATTGCTGGCAAATTTTTGCCTTGCCTTAAAACCAATTGGTGCTCACCTAGGAAGATTGTATTGCTCTATAGACACTTGTGCCACTGCTCGTTGCATCCTGCAGCACCTCCACCGATTCCCCTACGCTCTCCTTCAGGAAGCATGATGGTCTGTTAGTGGAGTCATAGAGAAATGCATGGTCCAGGATTGCCAGGGGCCCGGTGATTGCTAGGAAAACCCATTAGGCTTTGTTGCCCACTGCAGAAGGAACACGAGCATCTGCTGCAGGCAGCTGTGAAGAAGGCAAAGGGGCTGGAGCACAGTCTAAGGAGTGCTGATGTTGTGCTGGCAGAGAGGGCAGCTCAGCTCAAAGATGCCCAGGTGAGTGCATGAGGGATTAGGGCTGCATGTCCCTGCCTGGCTGGGACCTCTGTGTGGGGATGCTGAACCTTAAGCTTCCTGTGTCTGTTGTAGGCCCAGCTCTCCAGGAACAAACTGCTGATTGAAGATCTCCGTGAGGAGAACAGACAATTTGCAATGGCTCTACAGGCTGCTGAGCTGAAGCAGAAGTGCACTGAGGAGAAGAAACAGCTGTTGGAGGAGCAAGCCTCAGCTCTGAAGCAGCTCCTCAGAAAAATCACGCCAGCATCTCTGAGCGGGTGATGGGGCACCTGCTCTTGCAGCCCTGCTTCTGGTTGGGGTTTGTCAAGTGCGGAAGGGGAGGTATGGCTGGGTTAGGAAAGCAGCCTTGTCCTCCCTGGTCTTGCTAGGATTTTCCCCGAGTGGAAAGTAGAAAATGGAGAAACCAGACAGTCCTTTAAATTGTTCCTGTGGATAGATGAATTTTCCTACTGAAAGCACCAGCTATGGTGACCTTCTCAGTGGCAGTGTGCTGTTGTAATTCAGGGCAGCCCTCCCACAGGAGTTACCTGCACTCTGGCAGTGTGTTTGGTCGTGGTGCAGATGCTGCCTCTCTGTGGAGGGTTGCTGTTGGGGCCATAATGTTGCAGCTGGAAAGCCAGGGCAGGATAGCTTGCAGGCTCCTGTGTCTGGCTCACTCTGAGCAGGAAAGCTGTGCTGTGGCATTAAAATGTTTGCTGTATTACAGCACCTTCTGCTATCTTGTCTGCTCTTATTTCCTTAGCCTCCCTCAACTGTTGCTGAACTTCTGTTCCCTACAGATCTTCTTGGGCTTTAGGAGACTCGGGCCTTCCTAAAGCCTGAACCTAGACTCAAACCAATCTGCTACTGGATTGTTGCCTCTGTAGTGAGCAGGACAGAGAGGCTAATGGAAGAGCCATCTTTCAGTTTGAGCCTCCAAGGCTTGGGGCAGCATTTATGACCCTTGCTCAGCACCGCACTTCAGAGATCAGGAGAAACAGTAAGTGAACTGCATCATCTTGCCTTCCTTGTTGGCTTTCACATACTGGCAGTGAGTACTGCTCTTGCCAAAAGAAGTTGTCTCAAAAGGCCACAAAGTGAAGCATTCACATCAGCAAATTGCACATTTATTGATCTGCCCAGGGTGCATGGAGGACGCATTGTTGTCACGGTGCCCCTGCCTTGCTCTGTGCAGAGCAGAGGGATGGGGGCTGTGGTTGGCACTAGCTGTGAAAGGACTTGTAGGATTTTGGGGGCTGTGGTTAACTACTGTACAGGAGAGACTAGACAAGCCTGACTGGATCAGGGTAGCAAAGCAGAGGCTGGACAGTCAATATAAAGAAGAGAGCTTTAAAATAGCTCAAGCTTTTGCTGTTTCAGGAACAAAAGGGGATAAATTGGCTGGGAGATAAAACTCAAGTCACTGCCTTTTAAGTCTCAGCCTGCCAGGGCAGATGGGTTCCCTGGCCCTGGGACAGTGCCATGGAATGGTTGGAGGCTGTGACTGGGGAGGTCTCCTTGGTCAAGGCATACTTTTCTGCCCTTGAGACTCCTCTTTCTTTGCAGTCAGGCAGGTCTGATTACTAGGGCCATGAGGAAAGCTGGGCTGTTACAAGGAGGGAAGCCCCACAGAGGGTGTGGGCTAGCTCAGGGACATTCCTTGTCTGGGGCTGGGAGAGAAATGCAGTAGCACCCCAGGCATTTATCCTGTTCCTGTATTCTTTCCTAAGTATTTGCTTTTTGGCTTCTGTCAGAGATGGGGTCTAGGCACACTTCTAGTCTTACCTCGGGCTTATGTTTTTGGAAGTAGTATCTCTCACCCACTTCTCAAGAGTCAGCAGCTCCATTAGGAAAAGCAGATGGGGAGATCAGCTGTTCAGCCTTGCCCTGGTTTTGTGCTAAAGGGAATCCTTAAAACCCTCTGCTCCCTTTCCCACCCCTACTCCAAATAGTCCCCAGGCTCTATGAGACAAATGCTGTGGGGAAGGAGACCGACTCTTCATAGAAGTACAGAGGCACAGCTCAAGTATGCTGGGAGACACCTTGTCCAGACCCACGAACCAGACTGCAGTGCTTATTCACTCAGCACCTTAAGAAACAGTATTTATAGGCAGGAGACAAGGCTTCATGTCTAATCCTAGAAAAAAGCTTGCACGGCCTTATCTGACACTTGGAGGAGCGGCTCAACTGAGACACCTAAATTAACCCGCTGAGCACCATTCTGCAGGGTCAAGATGGGTTGGGCCAGAGAGCCAAGTCAGAGTGTTTAACAAACACAACGTTAAAGCTCAAAAAACACTAAACTGAAGGCTGAAACCATTCTTTATTTTGCAACCATGAAGCTCTCCTGGCTTCTGGAGCCCAGCCAGTTAGTGTCTTACTCCTACATGCAGTGTGAACAAAGAACTGCTCCAAACAAAAATGCATTTGTAAAAGCTGCTTGTAGCTGTGAGGCTTGAATAACATATCCCCCCCCCCCCCCCCCCCCTCCAGTGCCACCCCCCACTGTGCTGGGTTGTCAGGATCGCTACATTACCAGTAGGCAGCCTTTGCTCATGAAAAGCTAGCCAATGTGGTTTGCATACTTTATAAACTCGGGGCTGATCTTCATGTCAGGTATCAGAGGCCATGAGAAGTGACAGGGTGCCCACTGCAGAAATGCTGGGGTGTCTGAAGTCCTGCACACACCAGAGTTCAGTCCCTGTTGTGGTCAGGCCACCAAGCAAGGGTTGAAGGGTTGTCGCTCCTGTCCTGCACGCTTACGACAAAATGTGCTCAAGGACTCCTTGTCTGATTAACTGCTCGCATTTCCAGCGGGGTAAAAAGTGCTGCGCAGAAACATAGACAAAATGCCTTGAAATCCAGGCAGACTGGATTTGGTGCTGCACACAACCAGCTCTGTTTGTTGCGCTCTGTGCCCTCTGCATCATGGTTCCAGGTCAGACAGAGCTGAAATGCAGTCCTGGGCCACACAGACAACTTGCAGCATGTGCAAGGAGCCACGCGTGCAGGAACTGGGACATGCTGTGAAGCTGGGATAAGCTTGGGGACATCATGGGAGTGAAAAAGAAGGAAAAGAATGGACCACACTCTCTTGTCACAGGTACCTGGCTATTCTTCTTTAACAGGATGGTGGTCCCATCATCAATCTCAAATTCTCCATAGTCTCTTAAACATCGCACCTGCAAAGCAGAAACGCAGCACTCGGGTCATCAGATCTCACACAGACATCACTGCTGACTTACAACACGTGCCCCAAAACTGTAATTATGGACAACACTCCTACCCTCCTGCTGGAGCCTCAATACAGAGCAGACCTGGAAATGCAAACTAGACTGATCCCATGGTCTGTGGACTCTACCTGACGTTCTCTTCCTGCCTCTGCCTGGAGCAAGAAGCAGTGACCAGCCCAGCCTACCCCTCCACAGAGACTAGAGGAAGAGCAGCACAAGAGACAGGGTCTGGGGAACAGCAGCAGCATTTCCAGGACAACCTCCCCACACACGTACCAAAAAATCTGTTAACAGTGAAACTGTCTTAAGGAGCAGGTTGATTGTCACTATGTGTTCTTTCAAAGAGAACATCAGAACAGAGTGCATCAGCTGCTGCCTCTGCATTTCTCACATGCTCTTCTTGCTTTGTTGTATCAGCTGTGTGAAATTATTTTTCTCATCTATCGAGAGTCCATTTAAAATAACAATGAAAACTAAGTTAACAATCCTTAACAGGGGAACAGAGTTTCTAGTTGATTTGAGAGTTAAGTTTCTGCAAAATGCTGCAAAAACTGCTCACTGGGGTTTAGACCTCTCACCCCACCAGACCAATTGCCTGCAGACTAGAAATGCCATCTTTCAACACACTTTGAGCCCTCAGTAGAAGAGGGAGTAAAACACTGGCAGGCAGAGTGTAAAGAGTAAAATACAGAAGCTTTGTGGAAGCTTTGGTGCTCTTGAAGACTTTGCTTAGTGACTTGACGGGATGGGGCGAAATTTTCTTAAAAAAGCTGGTTGAGCAAAATATTTGTTCACAGACAGAAACCACCGATCTTGCACTTACTTCGATGTACAGGCTTTTAGGAGGCTTTATGTCCTGTGTAAGGTCCAGCCCCTCCTCTCCTCCTACTGACCTCATGTAGGTAGCCAGAGACTTTTTGTACCGACTGAACCACTCCACCTGCAGGACATGAATAGCAATTCTTCAGACAAAGCCCAACAGCAACTGCCGAAAGACGGGTCCCTGATGACTGAGGTCCTGCTTATTTGTGCTGTCAGACCTCTGTTCCCAAGCGTGTTTGTGCCAGACAAAGGTGAACACAAGCTCTTCTAAAGGGAAAGACTATCCCAGAGGCAGAGCAATCTGAATTCAGGATAGGACACATGCTGCTGATGTTAGGTGTTCTGTACATCGGTCTGGAGATGCACGTGAAGACCTAGTGCTGCTGGCTGCAAGTTTGATCTAGTGAAGACCACCTGATCCTTAGAAGTGCCAGGCATTACCTGCACTCAGTATCCATTTGGGATTATACCCGTGGACAATGAATAAACAAATCAGTATCCACAGCAGGGCACATTAAGCATCATGTTTATAGTGGGGGAAGAGAAGCCTACCCTATTTTGACTCTATTAAATAGATAATCCATCAGGAGGAAGAAGTGGGAAGAGGTGAAGAGTTTAAGACTAGGCCGACTCACTTCCTCAGCAGACATGTGAAACTGGATGGTGTTTGGCAGGACACTGCCATACTCCCATCTCAGTGCTCGGATCCGCAGCAACCGGTCGTACCTGGGGGAAGAAACAAGGGGGAAACCCAGGCTCTTTGCTGAGGCGAGCACTGGCAATATCCCCAGGAAACACTGAAGCCCCTCTCTGCTCTGAAATAAAGAAAGCAAAACCTTGTGTCCTTGCACCACTATTCTTTTAAAGGATGTGATGATTGGGCTACCCAGTAATTAAAACTTTTAAAGAACAGGAGGAAGCAGGGCCTTTCCTTTCTGCCAGCGTCTGGTGATACCATCAGTGAACACAAATGAAGCCAGCCCCGCAGCTGCCCTGCCTCTGCACCTCGTGGAGGAACCACTCTCCTGGGCCCGGAGTCCCAGGACCCAGCGCTCGGAGACTCTGTGCCGGCAGGGATCAACCGGCGCTCCGTGTCCGCAGGGGGCCGCGGCAGCTCCCCCGTGCCCCCCCGCCGCAACTCACAGGTAAGCCAGGATGCAGCGCTGGTTTCGGAGCAGGCAGCAATGCCGAAACCGGATGAGGAAAATCAGGTCCGTTCGTCCCGACTTCGCTTCGGACCTGGAGGAGAAGGAGGATGAGCCACGTTACAGGGATGCGGGCCGGCTGCGGGGGCGCTCCGCTTCGGCACCGGGCGCGACACTCACACGTCCGCCTGGTTCCGCTCGTAAAGCGCACGCATCTCCTCCAGCGCCTGCCGCAGCCCGTCCGCCTGCAACACCGGACGCAGTCAGTGAGAACGAGCCGCCACCCATCCCGATCCCGATCCCGAGGCAGCCCCCGCCCGCTGCCCGCTGCCCGCTGCCCCAGCCCCGCTCACACGGAAGGGCGGCAGGTGCCCGTCGGCGGAGCGGTGCAGCTCCCGCACCAGCCCCACCGCCCGCTCTCCCGCCATGCCGCCGCGCGCGCGGGAAAGCCAGCGGCTCCGCAGCCAATGGAGGCTGGGGGCGGGGCCTCGCGTTGCGCGCTGGCGGGACCGCGGCGCCCGCCCCCGCCGTGACGCTCAGTGGGTTGTGCCGGGTCTCGGTGTCCCGGCTGCCGCCGCTGGGGGAGGGTGGGGGGAGCGGGTTCGTTCTCCCGCAGACGAGGGTTGCGAACCCGGGTGGCGGAGCCGGGGCAGACCCCCGCTCCCGGCTGGGTGGGGGACGCCCCGGTGGTCTTACCTGTGCCTGGGCCGGCGCCTTACACCAGTGAACATCTGTAAGCACCCCTGTCCCTGGCAGGGCGGGCAGCGCTGCTGCCGCCTCTGGCACCCAGCCGACCTCCCGGGCCCGAGTCCCGGCCTGGAGATCCTCCGCAGGACTGGGCAGAGGGAAGCGCCAAGTCTGCACCGAGACAGGACAAGCTCAACTCATCCCCTCTTCTCAGCCAACTCCATCTTGAGGCTTATATTGAAATTTCACTTTTCCTGTTTCTGACTTTTTTTCAAGGGTGGGCGTCTGGGCCAAGAGTGACAGAAGCAGCAATTGGACGACTTCAGCGCAACATTTGCGTGGAGAGGGACTAACCCCATGCTAGGTCAGGTCTGCAGCGTCCAAGCTCCATACCCTATCCCCGATGACCCGGGAATGCCCCCTTGCATGCCCGGGGTTGTACAAACCCCTGCAGCGGTTTCCATGCACCGTGAGCTGTGCCAGCAGAGCCAAGGACATGTCAAGTTAAAATGAGGGCAACCAGAGCGAGGGGCATCCATTGTCAGGACTCTGCAAGGAGCCTACCAAAAGCCATCAGGTCTCTTCCTCTGTCAGCTGGGGTTCAGCCCTTGACTTCCAGACGGTGTCTTCCAGAAGCATCATAGAATCATAGAATGGCTAGGGCTGGAAGGGACCTCCAAAGGTCATCTAGTCCAGCCTTCCTGCAATGAGCAGGGATGAGAGCTGGGAATGGTGGGTGTTACCACAGAAACATTTGGGGTTACACTGAGAGCTCCCAAGGGCATTTTTACCCTGCACTTTAAAAAGAGTGCCTGTAACAAAACTGGTTTCACCATTCTTGGTCTTCTCTAGGGTGCTGCATAGAGCTGTCCCTCTAACAATCTCCCTGTACTCCACCCCTTTCCAGTGCATCTCTGTTTTGCCAACAACATCCTTCAAACCTGAAGCTTGCCAAAACTTAAGGGAGAAGTAAAAAAAATATGTGAGGTGTATTTCTGGATGGGGCAGGAAATTTTTTATCACTTGAAGCCCTGGAAAGGGAATCAATAACCCAGGACCACAGCTTGTCCTGTTCCAGGAATTTACTTCCCTGACTGTGTGTTTCTATGGTTACTAGACACAAAAAATGACCAGTGTTTCACAGAGCACAGTTATGCAATGATGATCAAAAACTGGAGGAGTGGGGAGAATGTGGTGGGGCTTTTACACCACAACTGAGACACCTCAGTGTGGTTTTGTATGCCTGAAACATTCATACTGCTTGTGTTTAGGGTGTTGTGGTAACTTACAGTGGAGCACGGACCATGGCTGGCTCCAGCAAATGCGTTTTAATGCTCTCAACAGTTTTATTTGGCATTTTAGGCATGGAAGGAAAAGGCCTAGAAATATTCCAGTCAGCTGAGAGCTGGAGATGGGCTTTCTGAGGGTCTGTTCACCATATAGATCTGTCTTATTGGCTGCACAGTGCTGCAGGGGGTATTGGGTCACCTCTTGTCCTTGTGATGCTGCTGAAGCAGATTTGTGCCTACTTTATACCGCTTCCTTCAACAGTGCTACATGTTTTCTGAAAGATCTGACCTGTATGTGGTATACTGGTGTCTAGATGGGGAGGGAGCATGTTGCTGTTAGCCATCCGTGGAGTAACGTGATCCCATGGCTGGAAACCAAAGCTAGAAAACGCCCACAGTAGATGCTGTAGGAGCAGCTGTCATGGGGGATTTTGCATGATGCAGTGTCAGGATGGGATGTTGGTCTTCTGTGACATGCTCCAGCTGTGGGGTTAATGAATGGGAAAGATGCAATTTTATGGTCGAGGGCAGGAGGGCAGATAGAACAGTCTTGGGGTGCCTTGTGTAAGGAGAAAAAGTGCCTTGGAGCCAGGATTAGTAACCAGCATCTCTCCCCTCTCTCCTTGTAGCTGCCTGGCTGTGGCAGGGACATCTACTCCCTTCCCACTCAATCCGTGGCATGGCAGAGGTGTGGGACCTGAAGAAGCTGCTGTAAAATGCCTGGTCCCCAGAGAGCTCTCACTACAGAAACATCGTGTGTGGCTTGTCATTAATCATTGTGTTCTGCAGTGATAATGGCCCATCTGAGCCAGAAAAGATAATAGCAATAAACATTCATCCCTAATTCCAATTTTAGCTGCTGAAAATTGGTTGTTGCATCTTGCTGAGCGATAGAAATGTAACTGAGCCTTGATTGAAAAATTCAGGGGAAGCTGCCTTATCTTACTCCTTTGCCAGATTAAAAAAGCCTCATACATAAAAATAGACAAAATGAATGAAGAATTTACAAACATCTATATTTTATGTTAGGAAATGTGATAAAATTAGGAAAACAGCTGAAGACACTGATTTATACAACTCTGACTTTCAGGCAATGAGAGGTTTACATACCACAGTTTAACAAGATAAAAGGTCTCCCACAAAATACATAGATGATAGACAACTCATCTGAATTTGACGTAACATCAAGTACACATGTAATGTGATGAACAGTGCCAGGTCATTCCCCAGTTAGGTAACATACAACTTTTTTGAATAAGGCAATTCAAATATAACTCGTAATTCAAATCACAACATACCCAGGCAGCATGCAGGGAAAAGTAATTTTATTTTGTACATTGGAATGACACAACTTGCAACATGTTTCCATTTTATATAGTTAGAGCAACAGGATATAAACCATTCAAATAATATATATATATTTATATATATATCTCAAGTCAACAGTTGTCTTTACTGGAATAAAGTTTTATCTGTTTTTGGTAAAAATAAAACTATTTGAATTCACTAATTAACAAAATGCACAGTGATTAGAAACCCAATTCTTCTCACAATTTTCTTCCCCGGCTCGCTCGCATTTCCCTGTGATGCAGCAGCTGCGCGGCCCCGGATTCAGAGAGCTCATTGCACAGAGGAACAAAAATTCACCGGCACGCGGTCCCTATGGCTGCAGACTGTGCCATGTGCTTTACCACACGGCTGCATGACCCTGCACCTGATGGGAGGTGGTGCTCCTGTCACACCCGTACCCACTCCGTGGCGTGGAAACCGCATTTCACGTCTCCGTTTCTGGGCGCCTCTCCAATCAAACACTTACACACGTGCCTGACCTTCAGTGAGTCAAAAGTTGAAACCTGTTCACTGGAACAGAGCTCTCGTTTCTTTATTACCAATTAATTCCTCCAGACCTTGATGACCAAGAAGTTTTAAGAAACCATGAATCTGCTCAGAAGCAAAAAAAAAAAAAAAACCTGAGCCAAAAATCTCTCTGATATGGGGAAGCCAAATGAACACGGCTGAGGTTGTATTTCCACTGCAACAGACCTGGGGATCACAGAAGATAATGAAGATTTTTTTTTTTCCTAGCATTGAAAAGTTCTTTCAAGAGAAGAAATTAAGAAGAGAAATTAGTAATTAGAAATGAGAAGAGAAATTTGTAATTACTGAACAAACTAATCTGGGCAGCTTCTCCCTGGTAAAGGACCATACATCCCCCGCGTACCTGCAGGGACAGATCCTCTTGCTAAGGTATCACATCCCACAGCGTCTGGGCCTCCCCTGCCCCTGTCCCCAGGTGGGGAAGGGGACAGATCCGAATGTCAGAGGGATTACTTCTGCCACTGGTCAGGGCTGCTGCAGGTGCCGAGTGCATTGCGGGAATAGCTTTGGAGGGAGCCAGACCTCGTCAGGCTGAAGCCCTGCAAAGCTCTGAGCAGGGGTTACCCATGTGCCTATAAAGGGCTAATAAAGGTATCGTGCTTATAAATGAGGAGGCAGAAGTTACCTGTGAGGGGATCCGAATGCCCTGAGCCTGCAAATGGGTGATCGAGAGATTTCTCTCCTTCCAGTGAGCTACAAAGCAGCAACAGCAGCTGCTGCTGAGATCTTCCTGCTAGAGAGCTGTCCCGGGCTTCAAAACACATCTGTCTGAGAGAGGAACTACAGGAGAAACCGCATTTTCAGAGTGATTGTTAGTGGATCCTGTTTATCACCTTTACAAAGTTGTCTTGTGCCTCCCTACTAACTCTATTTACTGCTCCGGTAAAAAAATTCATTGGCATATTTCTTTGCCCTTAAAGATACAAAAAAGCAAATCTTCAAAAGATAGTGGGGAGAAAGGTGCTTTCACAATGACATTCAGAGCAAAAAGAGAGAAACAACATTTTACAGATCATTAGAGCGCTATCTTTGGCAGAATAGTTCAAATAAATTATTTTTATAAATATTTTCTGCAGTCGTATATTTATTTTGAATAGGTTCACTCTCGGCTACAGGGTTACTGGTTCACTACTCTCTATTAATAGGAAAACACCACACATATAAAAATATATGAGCTCAGCACAATTTTTAGGCTACCACAACTGTCTCCAATGATTTCAAAAGTTGTAGATCGATACCACGGAAAATATGAAACAGGTTTTCTAACAGCGTGTGTCAGGTCAGAAGATCACGTCTCGTCACTGTTGTAAAACGCGCTGGGGAGGGCGGCTGGCGCCGTTGCACGGGGTTAGCACGGAAATGAGTCGGAGGAGATGAATGCTCAGACCCAGTCTCTGCTGGACATCCCCCCCGCATTAAATTGCCCCTCTCCGACCATAAGGCTTAGAGATGTTCGTACTTGGTGGTGGCCAAAGGGTTTCCACCTCGGGCAGGAGAGGAGGGAAGCAGGTGGGCAACGCCAGGCTTGCTGCACTGAGAGTTTCTTACAAACAAAGCTGTACCCGCTCCTGTGCTTTACCCCCAGGAGGGAGATCAATGTGGCCGCTTTCACTCCCAAAGTCACATCCTTTCACCTTCGCAGAGGGAAAAGCACCCAGAGAGCTGCAGGCTTAGCCCTTGCACCGTGGCCAGATAATCACAGAATGGCTTAGGTTGGAAGTAACCTCAGAGATCACCTAATCCAACCTCACTGCCATGGGCAGGGACGATCCTGCAGATCCTGCTCCAGGCTTCGGCCAGGACCCCAGTGGGATGGTGACTCTGCTGAGGACTCTGAGCCTGAGCCGTGGTGGCCCAAGGAGGGGGCTTGCCCAGTCCCAACCTACCCCCTCGGCACATGTCACCAAGTCCACCAAACATTTAAATAATTCACTTTGTTTATACAGCATGTACAGAATATACAGCATCAGGTAATGATTTCCCAGTCGACTACAAGTGTCTCCCAAGATGACCTACCTCTTTTATCAATAAATATATATAAATCGACGGTAATAAAAGAGTTGTACCAACAAATATTATGGCTTTTCAAATAGTGTAGCTGCATTGTGCCATTGAACTTGGGAGGAACCACGAGAGAGACAGAGAGATCAGGAGGCTTCAGCTGCTGAGCCCAGGGGTGACCCTCAGCTTTGACCCATCGGCACGGGGGCTTCACATTGCTGGGGCAGTGCCAGCTCACGGTGCCAGGCGTGGCACAGGTAGCAGAGGGAAGGTGGGGTTGAATCACCCATGCTGTGGTTTCAGTCTCCAGGAAAGCCAATTCTTCCACAAAAAAAAATCTCCTTTCAGCCCTGCTTTGAAAAAATTTGTCTCTGCCCAGATAGCGTCTGCCTGCCCTGTCCCTGGTGAGGGACTGGGTGGTCCACGGGGCTGATGGAGATCTCTCTCTCTCTCTCTTTCTGTGTCAAGGTTTGCACAAGGCGGCTGCCTGGCCTAGAATGCCCTGTGGCTGTGAGGGGGAGGATGCACAGGATGACGGGTGACACAGGACATGCGTGGGGGTGACCACGGCGGGGGGCTGGACTGACTGGTGCTTGCGGTGCATCAGGAAAGGTAGTCACAGCCTCCTCCCTGCCTGCCTCCCCTCTGGGGGCTCCCCTCGGGCTTCCGAGCAGAGGGGCACAGGGGCTGCTGTCAGAGGAAAGCAGGAAAGTGCGAGCCATCGTTTTTGGAACACATCATTGATGTGCTCCAGCACACCAGAGCTACCAGAGGACAGCCTTGCCTTAGCAGTGCTGTCCCCAGCCACCACCATTGCGTGGGGTGCCCATGAAGGGGGTGCTATGTTATGTTTCCTGTGCCCCAGCAGCACATGCCTGCTGCCTGCCTTGCCTCAGGGGATGCCTCTAGCCACTAGCTGCTCCCCTGACTTTTTAGGACCAGTGAGCTGCCTTGAGATCTTTCTTTCCTGCATTCTGCCGTTACAGGGGGTCCTGGCTTCCTGACCTATTCCAGCATCCCTGGGACAGGCTGTGCAGCCAGCTGCCAGCTCCCTGCCTGAGTGTGTCCACCTCTGAGTAGAAGAAGCTGCTGATTTGAATTACATCTCTGCCAAGACAGATGTGTTTCTGTGTCCTCTCCAAGCTCACAGCAATAGCAACATCCTGCTTTCTACTCTAGAAAGAGGAGCAGTTGCTTTCCCTGCACTTCAAGTGTGCAGAAATGGCTTTTGAGAACTGGAGTGGTCACTCAAGTATCGAGATAACTTAATTACACTTAATTACAGTGGAAATTTAGTAACGGATCTAAATTACTGCTGCTGTCACTTTTTGACTATTTCCCATCTCATTTCCGACTTCTTCAGAATATTATGGCCACTACCTGCAGGCCTCTCTGAAATCAAGGCTGATGCTCACATCAACAAGCATGCGCAGCCCAGGTCTCTCCTTTGTAATTCAGCCTGCAGGATGCTGAATTACATGTGTCTCTGCCTGGTATGGCAGCGATGTGGAGAGCAGTGTGGAGAGAGTCCCATGGGGAGCCTGCTGCCTTTGAGATGTCTGAGCCTTCCTCACAACAGCTTTGCTCCCTGGCAGTCTGACTGCTTCTTGCCAGGAATATCCTATGTGCTTGTTTGTTGGTGTTGGGAGGAGGTAGCGCGTGGTGTCCTCCATGTCTTTGTCTCGCTTGCTTAACGGTGATGTTCACGCTTGGTGAACACCAGGGGTACCAGAGACCTCTCTGGATATTCTAGGGACAGTAGTAGGTATAAAGATGCCATCACTGCTGATTGGTCTTCAGGAAGTCATGGGTTTGGTTTTACAGTCTTGTGCCACAGAGACCTGAGATACAGAAGGCTGCATTGTACTCAACTCAGCTTTTTGTGGCTTTTACCAGCATGTACGTGTTTCTTCCAGCAGGAGCTAGGAAGCTTAGGAGAATTCACCCACTTCTCCCCTCCAACCACAAATAAAACCATTTATCTGGATTACTGAACAATGTCCTCAACAGGTAGTCTTGAAAGATGGGTTATTTCCAGAGCTGTGCCTCCTAATGCTTAACAGAAAAAAGAAGCTGGGCGAGTGTTGTCAGAAGTTTTGTTGTCAGGGAAAAAATAAATGACATTTTCTTTCTTGCTAACGTAGTGGCTATAATGTAAAAGGTATTACCACAATCTTTGCTCCCTAGAGCTGCTAGAAGTAGTGCATGTTTCCTGATTAAGAGCAAGACAAGCAGGTCTCCTGCAGGGCTCGCTGTGTAAGCACGTTTTCGGAAGTGCTTGGAAAATGAAGGAAGCAACATGGGGCAAACAAATGAAGACACAACGGGCATCAGCTCACTGTCTTCTGTACAGGGGGAGTTCAGCCAAGGGGCATCTAGTCACAGCTCTTATTGCAAGGCAAAACCAGGGCAACGCACAGGATTATAGCTGAAAGCAAGGGGCAAGGGAGCCACCTCAGCATTACACCGAGCAAGGAGAAATCTGGTTGCGCATCTCCCTACATCCCCGGGAGCCTCAAAGCCACTAGTTTGCAGAATCTTTCATCCATGCTCCCAGATAAGCCTGATAGCAACCTTGGACACGTTCCCATAATGAGGATCCCACGTATCCCATGCTAGTGCAGCAATTTTTACAGTGACTCAGCAACTCTTCACGTTTCTAAGTATCTCTGCAAAGAAGCTCATCTGCCAGAAGCTCACATTTCTGTAAGCAAGGAGCCTGCCAGGGACCGTGGGCTGGGGCAGAGGGGCACACGCTCCTGGTGATGACAGTGCCGTGGACTGCCATGGCAATTTTCAACAAGAAAACAGAGCAAGGCTGTACTCCACACAGGTCTCCCCCTGCTGTCATCTGTAAGAGACTCCTCTGAGTTAGAAATAAAGGAGAAGAAATAAATCCAGCCTCAATGGAGAGGTCAGGAGGTGCAGGGAGATAGCCCTCTGGTAGTCCTCCATGGCCTGCAGGGGTTTTGGAATTCAAGTGTGGATAAGCATCCCAAGCCATTGCAACTTGCTTTACTTACACTTTACTCATTTTAAGCAGGGGCAGGAACGTTTTGTAGGCAGGTCAGGAAGTTTTAGAATACTTAGAGCAAGAACAGGCTGTATTTTGAACGAAAGGAGTTGAGGCGAACCTTGATCCCCCAGTTAAAGCATTTAGTTTGCTCTGGAAGTGTAGAGGCAGTGTTGGGGTGGGGAGTGGAGTCAAAGCATCTGTGGGACTTGGTAACAATGGATATTCAGCAGAAACGCTTAATCTTCCAAAAACTCATGATTGAAGGACAGCAACGCAAGAAAAACAGTGCCTGTGGGTAGTGGCTGTAGTGGTGCCTGTGTGATGAGCAGGAAGAGCTCAGCATGCTGAAGTTTGCTGCGTGGTAACTTGCATAGTCCCTTTGCTTGCAGGGACTTGAGGCCAAGACATCTATTGAAGTGGTTCATCTTTGCCCTAAGATAGAGACAGCAATCCTGAGATAACAAGCATTGCTGTTCTGTTCAGTGAGAGAGGACACTCTCTCACAAGGGAAGTCCCTAGATGTGGGTCAGGAGGAACAGAGAAGGAAGAGGGTGTGTGAAGAGACTCCATGGGGGGGTGGGGGGGTGGGGGGACGACTTGCACAGGGCAAGCCCCAGGCTGGATTATCAATGTGCACAGACAACCAATTCAGGGACTTGAGATGGCTCAAGGCAGATGCTGGAGGACCCAAGCGTCAAGAAATATGTTCTCCTGGTGCATTGCTGAAGCTCCTTCCCACCACTGCCTGGCACTGCACACTGCTGGGTGTGGGGTATGTGTGCTGGGAGGGGCAGGGATCTGTTTTAGTGCAGTACAAGAGATCAAGGGCTGTTTTGAATTAAATAGATAAAATCTCCTGCTGTTGGTGACCACAGACAGCCAAAAAATCTTGAGTCTCTGCTATAGCTGTGCAGAAATCAAACGCACGTCCAAAGCCACAGCAGCTGGGGCAGGAAGATATGCTGTGGCATACCTAAAGCAGTTTTTTCCAGGTCTGGGTGGGACCCCAGGGAACTTCTCCCTTCCCCAAGCCCTCTGCTGATGGACCTTCCACTGGCAGCATCCAGCTCCACTGCCCAGCACCTCTCCACAGCACCTGCTTTGGGAACCATGTGCACCCCAATGCCCTCTTTCACACTTTTAGAGAAGGGAGCCCCAAGCTGGCATTCACTTTGGGAGGGTGTGAAGGAGACAAGGGCCTGCAGGTGAGAGCCATCAGCCACCCTGGGGGCACTGGGTGCTCAGAGGCATGGCTGGCCATTCTCAAGATGCTCCAGAGTGACAGCAAGACCCTGAAGAGACCCCTTGGATGCTCTCAGGGATGTGCTGTAGGCAGCAAAACCTGCTAGTAGCAGCAATCTTCTGGCTATCTTTGCTGGTAACAGCTCCTGCGTGGCTAGATGGGCCTCTTTCCTTTCTAGAGTCCCTTCCCTCTGCATGAGGGGTATTGCTGGCTGGTGAGAAGCTCTTGGCACCTCTAGTTCCAAAAGGAGGAAGGCTAAAGTCCTTAAAAGGTGAGGAATCTCACTGTATGTATTGTCCGTTGGTGCTTTCTGCAAGAATACAGATGCCTCTGGATGCTTTCCTGTGCAAGTCAGTTTTTTTACAAGATAAACAGGCTTTTCTGTAGCTGTGCTGTGCATGTGTATGTGTGTGTGTGGTCACTGCAGTCTTGGAGAGGCCACAGAGGTTCCTGGTGCTCTGCAAACACGTTTCCCCAGATGGGCCTGGGTGCCAAAGCCTACAGAAGAATAATGCAGGGCTTTCTACTGGAATAACACTCTCCAGCATTAACTTTACCCTTTTTTCTCTCTGTCACTTTCTGGCTATGCCCAGCTCTGCCCTTCTGGGAATGCAGCTGAGCCTCCTCCTTAGATACGTATATGGCCCCCAATACTGTTGCACTTGATTCTTACTCAAGCATTTAAAAATAGCTGTAACAATAACACACGGGCTCTGGTTCTCCCCTCTCCACCCGTAGCAGAAATAGAAAGTTGAGTTTATAGACAGCATCCAGACTTGTGACCAGAAAGGATTCAAAGCCTCCCTATTGTCCTTTGAGAAGTAACAAATGCAGCGAGAAAGCTGCACAAATGATTCTTGCACTCTCCCCTTACCCCAGAGCCACTGGAGACTGCCTGGAATTAGGTGACCCAAGGCAGGCACATCATTTTTTTGCATCTCTGGAGCAAGTGGTTCCTGCACTGCCCTGGCACCAGGTGCAGGTGAGTGGTAGCAGTGCAGGTAGGCTCAGCTGTGAGATGTTCCTGTTGGCACCAGGGACCTGCAGAGTCCCTGTCTCTTCTGCACCTTTTTTTTTTTTCCTGTATGTTCATGTTGTGGCTGGGATTTGCTTCCACTCCTGTTGGCCCCTGAAGAGCTGGGGATATGGTTTTGCTAAGATGCTCGGGGCTGTCACTGCTCTAGGCATTCCTTCCCTTTCTCCCCCAGTGCTTTGCAGTGGCCTGTTGTTATTTGGACATCCAGCTCTGAATGTCCATTGCACCATGCTGCAAACTTTCCCATGGAGAGGTTTGCTTTTGGCTAGTGCAGTGATGAGAGGGGTGAGAGCAGCAGCCAGGGCAGGCGAAGGGACAGAGGCTGAGGGTTTGAAGTGCTGTTTCTGGAAACCTCCCTGAGCCTGGGGCTTTATCAGAGATGCTCCATGACCTTCCCTTCTGAGGGAGGGTGGGGAGGCTGGCAGGGACGAGGAGAGTTTGGAGAGCACTGGCAACAGACAGGGGACCTAGGGAGCCAGGCTGTGCTCCACAGGGTGTGCAGACACGAGGGCAAGATGTGTCCATGCTGGCCACTGGGGACACGTGTCTTGTGGAGAGCAGTTGCTTTTGCAGGGTTTGGTTTAAAGATGAGGTTGTTGCAGAAGAGCAGGCATTACACCCTTGGAAACACAGGCAGGTTGCTGGGACTTGGTGCAGCCATCCTCCTTCTTGGTATGGCAAGGCAGCAGCCAGGTAAAAGGCTTACTGCTCATCCATGGCTTTGCACGAGCAACTCAGCAAGTACACATCACACTTTGCATAAGCTCGTTAAAGATGCCAAAAAACATGTGGCTGGCAGAGAATAATTGCATAAACAAGGCTGGTGTTTACTCTGTGATTTAGGCCTTGTCCTAAGCAAGCAACGCTCCATCGTTCCCTTTGGACAGCTCTGTGAGCAGAACGGTTATTTACTGCCTCTTAAACTGAGCTGCTACAGAAGTCCCATTCGACTTGTTAATGACTTCAGTGACTGCAATTCATTCTGAAGAAACAAATGACGAGAGTAAAATACCAACATCACCTTTTGGTAGATGTAATTACTGGGTCAGGAGAGCTGCTTTGCTTTCATAATTCACTGCCTAGGAAAAGCACACGGATGTGACTGGCTGCATTCACTTGGGGCTTGATGAACATTGAAGCTTGATGTGCACTCATCCTGGAGGGTGCTGAGCACCTGCAGGGTAAGACTGGTGGCACGGCTGGCAAAAAGCAGCATAGGGTGTGAGGAAGGTCTGGGTTTGCGTGAGAGCAGCCCAGATACGATATTAAATCCTCTGGCTGTCAGGGTGCATTAGGTACCTGCTCTGCCACATGCATGCCCTCACATCCACAGATGCCTCTGGGCCTCTGCAGACATGGCCATGCAGCAACAAAATCAACCACCTCCTACCCTTTCTCTCTTTGCTTGGTGGCACGTTTCTAGCCTGGAGCTTGAAAGTCAGACACTGCTGTTGGTGCCAGTCTAACTGGCTGTGCAGTCCCATCCTTACCCTGTGCAGTCGACGGGCAGGGACATGGGCAGGAGCATGGGGAGCAGCATAGGCAGGACCCCAGAAACATGTGCCCAAGGCACATGCGTGTCACCAGGAGGAGCAGGGAGAGCCCCTTCAGATGAAGGCAGCACTTGCCTGTGACCCGTCTCTGGAGCTGATGGTTGAGTTTAGATGTTAGATCAGGACCTTGGAAGCCTCACAGGGAGGGTTTATTTGGGGACAGCTCAACAGTTGCTGTGTTTCATCACACAGGGAGGAGCAACATCCCTGGGCATGTAGACTTTTCTCCTCCTTGGTGCTGGTTGAGCTCTGTCAAGCCATGTGGATCAGAAATGGCCCACGGCACCTGTACTGGGGCATGGGCAGGCAGCTGCCCAGAGCAGCCTGAACTCCTGGTTTGCTCAGAGACCATGTGGGCTGTCTCAGATCTGCTTTTGCACCCACACCCTGCCCTGGTAATGCTTGTGTTCAACTCCCATGTCTCATCAGCTTGCAGTTTAACCTAGTGCAAGTCACCAGGAGGCTGGAACAAGAGCAGGAGCAGTTCTATGTAACTAGAGGATACAAGCACAAAGAGCTGTACTTTGGGGGCATATGCATGGCTCTCCTTGAGTCTAGGGCAAGCGAGCACTGGTGGGGGACCAAGCACAGGAGCAGCTCCTGGCCCCAAAAGGGTTGCACTGCAGCTTTGTCCCTGGGCAGTTTCCTGCATGCCACTGAGAGCTGGGTGGGCTGCAAGCCCAGGCTGTAGCACAGTGCACCAAGCTGGAGGCACAATGGAGATGGAGCAAGAGGAAAGCCATGAGATGGGGCAAGAGCGGGTGTGTGGACACACTGTTGGCCCCATCAGTGTCAGAAACACAGCGAAGGCAAAACAATGAGTAAAGAAGAGATGGGTAAAGAAGAGGGGAGACAATGAGAGGGGAGGGAAGGGTTTTCCATAGAGAATATGCAGGAGTACTACCGGATCCATCAGGAATCATTACAAACTTTATTTGTCTGTGCATTTTGTGTACCAATGATAAGGATCATCACAATTAGTGGACTCACTGCCTATAGTGGTGGGCAATACACACAAAGAAAAATCAATGAAGCCAAACAGACAAAAATGAAATCATTGTACATAAAATGATCATAAACTTGAACAACCTGTGCCTGTGTTTGATTCGTCCCCAAAAACAATGAGAAACAAAAATCCCAAAACCCATCAAAAGTGAAAAAATGGATTGAGAAGAAAAAAATCAAACCCACAATTTCGTATTTCAAGAGAATATTTTAGAGCAGGGTAATTAAAATTTCCACAGATTGTTCAAAACAAGTAGAAACACCTCCAGCCAATCAGCTATGGTACGAGTGTCAGACGTGGTTTTCAGCTGAGTGGGAAGAGCTGGGCATTTGCCTGGCCGGGACACCAGGAAGCCTGGCGAAGGTTGTGGGGTAAGAAGACATCTCTTAACACCAGTGCACAACGTCGTCACTGTGCTGTGCCTGCAGGAGCTCTACATCCATACCTCCTCAGGCTCAGCTTGCTAACCCAGCCTGCACTGCTGGAGTGGGTGGGTAATGCTGAGTTACACCTCCCTGTCTCACCCTTCCCATTGATTTCAAAAAATGTGGCCTTTTTTCCTTGGGGGACACTTCCCTGTTGCTCTCAGTGGTGTGGGAGATCTTGTTATGGCCCTTCAGCCCTTACACTGAATTATTCTGCCTCCAATGGCTGTGGGAAAGGACCAGCTTCGGGGACTGATCCTGATGGCTTAACACTCAGAAAGAGGGACTGTCACTAGATCTCTGGGGACACAGGGAATAGCGAGGGGCCAAAGAGTTTTGAGGCAGACACTGTCTGAAAGAAAGGCAGAGGTGGGCAATGTGCTGTGAGCCAGCCTCATTCCTTCTGGGCCCAGACACTGCTCATCCCGCTCGGGCCCCCCACAGACATTGTGTAAAACCTCCTGTGGGCAGCGGAGGCTTTCGCACCAGCTTCTGCATGTCCTGGACTGGCTACTGAAGGATGGATCCTGACCACGCAGGGGGCTGGAGCCTGACGTCCCTGAAGTCTCTAGAGTGTGGGTTTTACTCTCCTGAAAACCTACATCTGCATGGCTGTTACAGGTTCTTGTGGACCTATGCATGGAGCAATAAACAGGAACAGCTTTCCTTCCTCTAGCCCCACCAAAAGGAAACAAACAAAAGGGAATAAAACCTATGGCGAAACTAAACTAACTAAAATAAATAAAACCTGGTGAAAAGAAAACACTTGTATCTGTAATGCTCAACCCACATGGCTGGAAGGACTATTGTTATAGGATGCTATATACAGATCGGGTTCATTTCATTCATGCAAATGTTACAAGTACCACCACAGCATGCCCAAGGAGGTGGATGAGGCAGGAGGAAAGCCCCTGCCGCTCCGCGCAGCCTCGGCTTAGGACACTGGACACGAGGTTGCGGCTGCGCATCCCCGAAGCACGGAGGGGGAAAGGTGAGGGGCATGTCAGGGGCCGGGGGGGCGGGGGGGGGGGGGAATTCTAGTTGTACACACGCCAAAACAAAACAAAAAAAATCCCAACCCCAAATCAATGACGAAAACGGTTTGTGTCCTATCCTCAGAAAGCTCCCAATTTCCCCTTGTCTTCAGTCCGGTCTCTCACTTCTCTCCAACAGGGCCAGAGGGGACGTTCCCAAGTGGTGAAGGCAGGCAGATGGTGGTCGGAGATCAGGACCCTTGCTTTCCTCTCCTTCCCTTGCCCACTGCTCTGTTTCTCACCAGCTACTCTGGCCTTGCCCGTGCTGACGTGCCCCGGTCGCCTTCACATCCGTCCTCCCGGGAGGCCAGCGGGCAGGAGAGAGCGATGGGAAAGGGCTCGGTGGCTATTAGCTGCTTTTGTTGGTAGAGTTGCAGAGAGGGCCCTGCCGCTGGGCTTCTGGCTGGGGCTGCTGCCTGGGGAGGGGTCCCGCTGGCTTTGGGGTCCTGCCTAGTTCAAAGGATGCTCCAAAGCCGCTTTCTGTCAGCAGGTGTGTGAACATGGCAAATCTCTTTTATTCTTTCTCTGTTCATTATACAAAGCATTATATCTATATCTATACCTATATATCACTCTATATAGATACATATAGATATATATATATTTACTATCTCTGATTGTCCCTTTAGAAGCCCTTTATGTGGCAGTAGGCTTCCAGAGATGAGAAGAATATGTACAACAGCCAGAGGAGGATAAAGAGTGAGGATGTGAGCAGCTTGGAAGTCCGCGGCCCGCCCAGCTCACCTCCAATCTCGGGTCTCCGTCGGTAGAGCAGCACGCCCACACTGATAAAAGCAAAAATGGTGAAGAGGGTGACAGAGAAGGCCAAGGTGCCGGGCGAGACTTGGAAGGCTTGTCCGTGTGCCGCGTGGTAGATGGCTGCGATTGACCAGGCCACCCCGATGCCCAGGAAAACGTTCACGGCATTACTCCCCGTGACGTTCCCGATGGAGGCATCCGCATACTGGTCCTGTGTAGCTGCTACTTTGCTGGCAAACGTGTCTGCAAAGGGAAGGTGGAGAGAAACCCTCAGGAAACAGCCAGGTAAGGAGGGACAGTAGCAGACAGCTTGGGGACACATGCCAATGACATCACTTGGGGAATGAAAGTGATGGGTAAGGGGACAGGGTTCCACCCCATCTATGGGCACTCCCAAGGAAGGGCACAGTTATGACATGGCAGATCTTGTGTCAAGTAGAATAGCACGATGCTGCTCTGCATCATAGGAAAGTGCTGATTTTACACCCAAACCCACTCTGCATCTGCAGGGCGGGTAAGCAGGAGTAAGGATTAGCATCTGGCTTTTGTCCAAGTGGGCACACTCAGCTAAGGATGAGAAGGTGAATCCTTAACACATCTGCACTCCCAGATCACCTTGGGTACAGGAAGCAGAGCGTGGCTCAGAAAAAGAAACTGATGAGGTCAGATTTCATGTTTTTCAATTCTACAGAGGTTCCTTTGTATTCCTTCCCAGCAAGCCTCCGAGGTGAGATGGCAAAATGCAGCCTGCCATGAAGACCCAAGTTCGTGTTATAGGAAGGGCTGGGCACCTATAAGCACAGCAAGAGGGGCCATTTGCAGCAAAGAAATCAAAAGGCTGCTTCATTTAAAAACAAAAAAATGCTCCCATGGAAATGCATCTGACTGTTGAGGGAAGGAAAAGGCATTTCCCCTTGTTGTCAGCCTAGGTCATGATGCAGTAATGGAGTTGTGGGAAAGTGGTGATGCCTCTGTGGCTCTCCAGCTGCCACTGTGGGAAGAGGGATGGAGCACATCTGGGGCAGGGTGCTAGTGCCAGCCAGACTGTGGAAACAACCACATGCACTTCTGCTAGCAAGAGCGGCGCTTTTCATGGAGGGAAGATCCCTGTCAGTCTTGGCTTCACTGCCCATTTGTCTGATGCCTGCCTGCCTCCAGGAAAGCAGGTGTGGAGAAGCCCAACTAGCATTCAGCTAATGTGGCATGGTCTGAGAGCACCTGCTAGGTCAAACAAGAGTAAACAAATGTATTCTGAAAGAACTTCTTAAATGTTGCCTTTTGTCAACAAAAGCAGGAGGGAAAGTTTTCACTGTCAAGGGTGTGAGACAGCCCTGAAAACTTCACACCTAAAAGCTCTAGTGCCAGAAGTCTGAAATATCCTCCTTCTTCTGTACCTTGCCCAAATCTGTTCTTCCTTTTGTTTCTGCTGCCTCTTTTTTGGGCTCTGATATCATTAGGACAATTTCAAGATCTTTGAGCACTCGAGTGCTGATCACTGGAAGTCTAGGGGTGGTGAGGGAAGGTGTGACCAATGCAAGGGGTGGTTCAGATTGGGTTACAGCCCCTTGTTTGGAAACCAGGCTCTGTCTGGCCAGCACAGCCCGTGAAGGAAGATGAGTGAAAAGCACAGGAACTCTCACACGAGCTGACACAGAGCGTCCCAGAGCGACCATGTCGCTGGGACCATCCTGTCCAGTACATTAGTTCATGCCTAAGAGGGGCCCTTTGCTGAGCCAGTCAGTGGCAGATAGGTATGGAAATTCATGGTTTTTTCTCTCCCTCATCAGGCCTCAGTCTCTGCTGTCTTCTGAAGCTGAGTGACAACATATTCTGATATGTTGTGGGACCAGGGCCTTCTAGGGGCTTCACAAGCAGCTCCCTCAGCTCAGCAACTTAACCTTGATCCATCTGAACCAAAGCTGAACGTGGTCTCACACAAAGGTGTCAATGTGGGGCAGTGTATCCTAAGTATGGCCTAGCACCTAACTCACCTGGAAGGCAAGGTTAAAGGAAAAGATGCTCAGAAAGAAAGTGCAGGACTGCCAACGCAGGCAGCATTTTAATCAAAGACTGATTTCCTACTCTGAGAGTGGATGCCATGGAAGCTGTCCACAGAAATAGATATTTCACAGTCTTTGCAAGGGGAAGGTCCTTGAAATAATTTCCAGGGGACTGGATCCATGTCCTGGTTTGGTCCTTCTGGCCCATCTGAGACTGAAAAGTGACTTCCACATATATCTAAACTCTGTCCTCAGGGATCCTGCAGAGCACAGCTGAGGACCTCATTGAACCCAGCTTTCCCATCCCAAACCCAGGTTGGTCAGAGACAGATCTTTACGAGAAACCCTGCTGTTGTCCTTACCTGGCACCGATGTCCCCAGTGCAACAAACACGACCGCAGTGACCGAGTCCTTCAAGCCAATGGTGCAGCCGAAGTGGGATGCCAGGTCACCAATAAAAGCTGTCAGGAGACCAATCATGAGGATGGAGACGACAAAGCAAGCCCAGCCATTCCAGTAGTCTGTCGGGGGCACGAAGGCAAAAAGGACCTTCCAGAAGACGGTCAGAAAGTGCATCACATAGTCGAAGCAGGAGGGCAGCTTCTCTTCTCCACATTCATCGTCATCATCGTCTTCCCCTGGAGAAAACCACCAGTGCCTGATTAGACTCACCCATCCTGGGGGACACTGGGCAAAGTTCCTGTGCATACTGAGCCCCTCAAATGCTGTCTCTCATGATTTGGGGCCTAGAAGGCCTTGAGTTCCAAATACCTTATTTTCTGGACAATCATCAGAGAAGCTCAACAGCATTTCCTGGTCCCTTCCCATGGCACAGAAATACCCTCCAAAGGCACTGAGCTTGAAAACCAAGCCGCACTTCAGAAAATGCAAAGCCTCACCAGCACCTCTACCGGAATTTAACCACCAGATGCTTTCTGGGACTCAGCCGCTGCTCAGGAGCCCTTTCCCCAGAAGATGTGGGAAACAACTGACCTCATGCTCGCTGAACATAATTGATGCAGGTGAACCCACCAAGAGCAACACATGCCTCATGAAGACTTCCCTAAGGAAGCCCTTTTTGAGCTGCTTTTCACAAGTGCCTACAATTGCTTCCAGTTTTCTGGAAAGATGATTTTGGTGGCTGCTGAGCTTCTAGCTCTGGCAATTCACGTTTTCTGCAAACTGGGGACTACCCTAAAACCTCCTTGGTCCATCACTGCTGACTGTCCTTCCCTGTTGCATTTCCCTGCTCCTTCATGTGCCTCCCTATGAGCCTTGGCTGCCCATTCCTTTTAGCCTGGTCTGACCCTGGTCAGTAGTCACCCTATGCACAAGAAAATACTTTCCCATTTGCACCCCTTCCAGGTAGCTGTCAAGCACCCCAGGTCATAAGCCATCTATGTGGCATCATTTATCACAGAAAAAAATGTACTTTCTTCCTTCTTTTTATTTTTTTGCCCCTGATCCGGGTCAGTGTTTCACTTCTCACCGGTCTGTTGTTAATGTCTCGCATGGGTCCTTTTCCCAGCATGAGCCAACAATCCTGGCCCCACTTCTGCTTACCAGGCACATTGTGTGGGTGGGATCCTGGCTCTCCTTGTGCTGTGCTGAGTTCTCGGTCCTGCACAATGCACTGCTGCTCATGGCTGTGGCCCCTACAGCACGTGCAAGACCTGGGTCTTCAGCACAGGCAAGGAGATGGGGATGTGAGTCCCCATGCCCATTCTGCTTGATGTCCCTTGGGCTCTCATACCATGAGTGCCAGCCACTGCATGCCCCCAAAGGCTCTCAGAGAGTTACACAGCCGTGCCTCCTGGACATGCAGGCTGGCTTGTGATCAGAAGCTCTTCTGTGGATTGCAGGGAAATAGCTCAGCAGATGTTGGACTGTCCTGGCCCCCTCCCTGGTTCCTTAGCCCTTCCTCAGACACTTGCCCAGCACATCTTCATCTTGTTGTTCCTGGCAGGACCATGGGGATCCAGGCAGGTATCTTAGTTTCTCCTTCCCTGCTCCAGGCATCGGCACCTCCGAAGCCACTTGGCATCCCTCCAGGGATTCCTCATTGTATGGGGCTGACTCTACAAGTGAGTCCTTTGGGGCTGGTGGTCTTTTGCTTCCTCCAGCTGCTCTAAAGAGGCACCTTGTGAGCCCACTGGCCAGCCTGTCTTCTGGGAGAGCTGCGTGGCAAACATGTAGCTCTTCCAGCCTGTCACAGTGCACAACACCAGAGTTGTGTAATAGTCAAAAATCTCCTGCTCACGCTGGAACCATTCTTGGGCATGAAGGGAAGGTGACGTTTTCCCAATGAAATCAGTGGGAGACTTCCTGCTGCCCTCAAAGAACAAGGATGAGTTTCTAAGTCACAGACATCGAGGACTCCAAGGCCATCGCAAGTAGTGTTAAAGACATCCCTTTCACTTGTTGTCATTGTTTTTGATGCACTTTTTTCCCTCCAAGGATGTGGACCACCAGATCTCCCTGCACAGCTGTTGGCTGAAGCTGCTTAACAACGGGAGGATGCAATGTGTCATCCATCCCCATCAGATGGCATAAGATAACCCAGTTTTCTTCCTCGGAGGACACTTCGGGATGGCAGAAAAAAGGGGTCAAGTCCCAGAGTAGCCAAGAGTACCAAGTGAAACTTGAGCCTCTGCTCCACCACAGCAGGAGAAAGGACAAGGTCTCACCTAGCCAGGCACTGGGTTTAAAGGGATGATGGCTCTTTGCCTGGGAAATGCTGCTTCTCCTGGCAGCCACAGTACTGGTTAGGCTGACATAAGCTTTTGCATGAGACCCTGATGTTTTCATATGCCTCACTGCTGGCCAGGGTGAATGTTCCTCCTTTCACTTCTTCCTCCACAATGTGAATGTCTAATTGAATAACAAAAGGTATAAAGCCTCCCACTGGGAGAATAAAATGGTGTTGGTCTATGTTACTTGCCAATACATATCAATTAACCCCATGTTCAAATGGTGGCTTTGTGCCATGACAACAGAGTTACTGGGTGAAGCTGCTGGTCAGGTGATTGCTCTGTTGCTGCTCATAACAAGTGGTTTCTGCCTCATTGCAAAGGTCGTGATGAAAAGCCAATCTGGGGTCAAGACATGGATCCTTCCTGGGAAAAGCAGAGGCCAAACGCTGTGCACTGAAGTTTCACCTCTTGGCCATTCCCCTTGGTGGTCCCACAGGAGCAAGAAAATGGAAAGCTCCAGGATCACCCAGATTGTGATCAGATCACCCTCAAGAGATTTGGTAACCTGTAAGGGGAGTCAATCTGCTCTTGGACTGGCCCAGCTCCCAGTACATGTAAACTTTGCATTATGCTGGCATCCTTGGGGCTCTCGGCTCTGAGAAGAAATTTTCTGCTCTCAGCAGAAATGCAGCTGCAGGACGAAAGGGTAGTGACAGTCAGTGAGAGCAAGGCAGGAGGGAACCTCTAGCGCAGGTACCTGCCTGTACACAGGGGATGTGGCATCCCACGTGAGGGCTGGAGTGAAGCTGGAGGGGATTCAGTGGGGCCACCAAGATGATTGGAGCATGGAGGATGTTGCCTATGGGGAGAGGTGGAAGGAGCTGGCTTGGTGAATCAGAAGGAAAGGAGTTTGGAGGGTACCAGGCAACAGACTACAGCAACTTGGAGAGCATGTACAGAGATGATGGAAGGGAACTCCCCTCTGCCCTGATAAATGATACAATAAGGGGCAACAGCCATAAAGTGCAGCTTGGATGGTAACACTGAGCAACCTGGTCTAGTGCGAGGTGTCCCTGCCCATGGCAGGGGTGATGGGACTAGATGATGAGTAAGGTCCCTTCCAACCCAAACCATTCTATGATTCTATGATTAGGAGAAATGCAGGAGGTTGGTGCAGCCCTGGGACACATACCCTGGCTGATGGACATATCTTTAGAGATTTTCATTATTCAGCTCAAGCCATGATCAACCAGGGAAAAGTCTTACTCAGCACCCTGTCAGGGTGCAACTGTGCACACATTGTCTTCAAAGCACCTTTGGAGATAAAGACCAACATGTAAGATAGAGGCAGTGGGAAACACGATGTCTAAAATAACTTGATGGAAAACTATGTGCTTCTTGGCTTTAAAGCTTCAAATGCACAATGGCAGGAACAGTAGCTAATCAGTGGCATGGTGTTATTTTTTTGGCAGATATAAATACCCTATTCCTGTGCATTGTCGTGAAGATAAGGAACAGTTTTTCAAGCCTCAGAAGCCTACGCTGGTCTGGTTTTGGGGTTTTTTTTTGTTGTTTTTTTTTTTCTTATTGCACAAAGGCTTCTACCTTTGGGATACACTGTGCTGGGGTCATGCTGTAATTATGCAGCAGGTATTTTAATCCTTTCCCAAGCTGCATGGCAGCAGGACTGTCATGGATCTAAATCTTTATGGAGATGATAAAACGGACTGAAAAATGAACATGAGTGCCACTGTCATAGCACTCATCCAGATCTGTCTATCATTTTGTTAAACAGCAACAACAGCTCTCTTTCAAAGATCTGGCCAGATCCTGTGAAGGTGGTTTGAAATGCAGAGTGAGGTAGGATGGTGACCTAGGGATACATGCTCACAACCCCCAGGGTGTTTTTACTATGGAAGAAGCTTTATGGGCTGTTGGGTGCATGCCAAAGGAAGCTACAGGTGTGAGGCTCCAGATCAGCCCCACAGACAGCACAGAATGGCACAGCATGGTGTGGTCTTGCCTGTACCTGTACTGCCCTTCCACAGACCTGACCTCCTACTGCTCTATCACTCAGCCTCCCTGACAACATTGCTGCCAGTTGCTCATTGGGTGGGAAATGCTGTTTTAAAGGTCCTTTTTCCTATCTGGGACATTACATTTTGAAGTGGCAATAGGTGACTTTCACCTGCTCTCCATGGTGAGCTGCAGGGAAAGATACAAACCCATACTCCAGTGTTTGAGGCATTTTAACTTGATTGGCACAAAGGTTGAGGAGATAAATCCTGGCAAAAAGCAGTAGGACCAGAGCTCAGAGACAAACTACTGCTCCCCAACTGCAAGTATGCACTTTTATTAAATGTTTGTTAATCATCCTGTTAGCACTGATGGTGGCTGTATATTCAAGATATAGTGGCAACAAGGCTTTCACATAACTGCAGTCCTTACATGTGTCACAGAGACAGGACCCAAGTACCAGTGATCATCTTTGCTTGAATGTGGGATGGAATTAAATAATTGATTCTGACATAGATTAGTTTAGCCGTATTAGCTACAAAACCTGCAGCAAGGATTGTCTTGAGTGATAAGTTCTTGTCATATTTGAAATAATGGGAGGCTCTTGGCTGGAGGCGCTAAGAACAACTATGCTATGAGAGGAGGGATCACAATTTGAGGAGATAACTGCTGCACAATGTCCTGTCCTTGTTTGCAGAGGCAGAGTGTAAATAGTACAGCTATCACTTTTAATTACTTCGTATTGGGCAGAGGTTACCCTGTACAGCAGAGCTCAAGGTAGGAAGTGTGAGTGTTCTCCCCTGCATTTCAATGCACAATTAGGCAGATGAACTCAAATCGCCTTCCCCAGTGATTTAATTTCAGCTGTTCTATTTGCCCTATGTGCACACATGCAGCCCAGGCTGGGCTGTGAGGTTGTGACATCCAGATAGAGAGGTATAGTGTCTCCAGCTGTTAAAACCACATCTGGAGGAGACCTTCTTTATTTCATTTTCCACATATGTGGGAATGCTAGTATATCCTATAATAGACATACTGATAAACATAGCACTGGTGCCTGTGAGAACAGTACAATGGGACGTTTCTGAGAGAAAGGCAATTCTCCAAGAGAGAGAAGGTATGATCAGATATGATCTGATGTGACCACAGATATCACGTGCTGCTGCAGCTATTAGGCTGCTGAGCCATAACCTCCAGCTGCAGCTGGCTGGAACAGCAGGAGTTCCTGAAAGAAGACAGTCAAGGGCAAATTTTGGCTAACAGAGGTGCGGACTCAGTGACTATCTTCAGGGCTACTACCCTGTTGTCCTCACTGCAGCAGTACAGGGAGCACCAGAGATGCTTCACACCAGCATCAGCTATGCTGCTCTGAATTTAAACACTGTGTTTGCCTCCCAAATCTCTCTTACTGAAAAGACTTTTCACCTCTGCCATCTGGTAACAGGCAGGGTGTTTCTCTGCTCGATGCTACAGACACACTTGATGCAGGAAGTTTCCTACACATCAGACAAGGTGCTCTCACAAAAGGATTTAATCAGCTGTCACATTTATGCAGATGCTGTAAATAACCCTGCCACCAGTTTTGCATCCTGCTGCTCCCCTACAGTCTGTATTACTGATATTGCCAAGCCAAGCCAAGAGTGAGGTTAGAGAATCATAGAATCATTTTGGTTGGAAGAGACTTTTAGGATCGTCAAGTCCAACTGTTAACCCAGCACTGCCAGGTCATCACTAAACCATGTCCCTCAGCACCACAGCTCTACATCTTCTAAATACTTCCAGGGATGGCAGCTCCACCACTTCCCTGAGCAGCCTGTTCCAAAGTTTTACAACCCTTTGTGTGAAGAAATTTTTCCTACTATTCAATCTAAACATCTCCTGGAGCAACCTGAGACCATTTCCTCTTGTCCTACCATTTGTTACTCAGGAGAACAGACTGATTCCCACCTCACTTCAACCTCCTTTCAGGTAGTTGTAAAGACCCATAAGGTCTCACCTGAGCCTCCTTTTCTCCAGACTAAACAACCCCACTTCCCTTAGACACTCCTCAGAAGTCTTGTTCTCTAGACCTTTCACCAGCTTTGACCTTCTTTGGACAAGCTCCAGCATCCCAATGTCTTTCTTGTAGTGAGGCACCCAAAACTGAACCCAGTATATGAGGTGCAGCCTCACCAGTGCTGAGTAAAAGGAGGGGGATGATCACTTCCCTTCTCCTGCTGGCCAGGCTATTCCTGATGCAGGCCAGGATGCTGTTGGCCGTCTCTGACACCTGGACATACTGCTGGCCCATGTTCATCTGGCTGTCGATCAACACCCCAGGTCCTTTTCCACCAGGTAGCTTGAGCCTTCCAGCTCAGGACCTGTGCACTCAGAGAACAACTGGTCTTAAAGACTGAGGCAAAGAAGGTGTTCAGTACCTCAGCCTTTCCTCATCCTTGGTCACTGTATTTCAACCCACATCCAACAGAGGATGGAGATTTTCCTTAATCCTTGTTTTGCTGTTAATGTATTTATAGAAACACTTATTGTCTTTTATGGCAGTAGCCAGATTAAGTTCTAGTTGGGCTTTGGACCTTCTAATTTCCTCCCTGAATAGCCTCATGAAATCTTTGTAGTATTCATGAGTTGACTGCCTCTTCTTCCATAGGCCACTGACTTTCCTTTTCTTCCTGAGTTCCAGCCAAAGCTCCCTGTCCAGCCAGGCCAGTCATCTCCCCGCCAGTTCATCTTATGGCTCGCTGGGATAGCTACTCCTCTGCCTTAAAGATTTCCCCCTTGAAAAACATCCAGCCTTGCTGGACTCCTTTGCTCTTCAGGATGGCCTCCCAAGGAGCTCTGTCAACTAGTCTCCTAAACTGGTCAAAGTCTGCCCTCCAGAAGTCCAAGGTGGCAGTTCTGCTGAGCCCCCTCCTTACCTCCCCAAGGGTTGAAAACTATTTCATGATCACTATGCCCAAGACAGCCTCCATCCTTCACATCACCCACACATCTCTCTATTCTCAAGCAGCAGGTCTAGCAGGGACCTTCTGGTTGTCTCACTCACCAGCTGTGTCAGGAAATTACCTTCCACACTCTCCAGGAACCTCCTAGACGGTTTCCTCTCGCTGTATTGTATTTCCAGCAGACATCTGGTAAGCTGACGTCCTCCACAACAACAAGTGGTAGCAATTGTGAGACTTCTCCCAGCTGCTTATAGAATATTTCATCTGCTTTTTGATCCTGGTTGGGCAGTCTGTAACAGACTCCCACCACGACATCTGCCTTGTTGGCCTTCCCCCTGATTCTTAGCCATAAACACTCAACCTTATCATCACCATTATTTTGCTCAAGACAGTCAAAACACCCCTTAACATACAGGGCCACTCTACCACCTCCCCTTTCTGGCCTATCCCTTCTGAGGAGTTTATAGCCATCCAACACAGGATGCCAGTTGTGTGAATAATCCCACCATGTTTCTGTGATGGCAACTATAGAATAGTTTTCCTGCTGTACAATGGCTTCCAACTCCTGTTTGTTGCTCATGCTACGTGCATTGATGTAGATGCGCTGCAGTTGGGCTACCAAACCTGTCACCTTTTTTGGGAGAGAAGGCCTAACTCCTACCTGAACATTCCCAGGCACTTCCGTGATTTCTAGCCCATCGATATCCCTTCTGTCTTTGTTATCACATGACACTCCATCCCCTGCCTCCACTGGGATGGCAGACGTAAGGACCTCTCTAGCACACCATCCCACAAACATTGATGTACCATCCCCAGGCTTATCTCCAGCAAGCCTGGTTTTACCCCTTTCCCCTTCAAATCTAGTTCAAAGCTTTTTCGATGAGCCCCCTGCCAACTCCTGTGCAAAAATCCTCTTCCCTCTTTGAGACAGGTAAACCCAGTCTGTCACCCTGGTGTTGTGTAAACTGACCCATGGTTAAAAAAACCAAAGTCCTGCTGGTCACATCAAAGTCAGAGCCGGGGAGTGATCTGATTGGTCTTTCCTCATTATTATAGAATACTACTTGTGCTCCCGATCCCTTGCCTAGTTATCCCAAACCCCTGAAGTCTCTCTTGGTTGCCCTCAGATTTCTCGGTGCGAGTTTATTGCCAATATTAAAAGCCAATAATAGAGGATAATCTAAGGGCTGTACCACAGTAGGAAGTTTTCTCACCATATCTTTGACCTGGGCCCTGGGGAGGCAGTAGACTTCCCTAAGAAGTGGGTCTGGTCTGCCTATGGGGCCTTCTGTTCCCCTCAGAAGGGAGTCACCTGTGACAATGACCCGTCTTTTTTCCTTTGTAGAAGTAGTTTCGATGCAGGGCGTAGGCCAACTTAATCTCAGCGACACTTCTAAGCTAGGGCAAATCATCATCATCGTTACTGCTGGGTTCCATTTGCAAGACCTTGTACCTGTCACGCGAGGGCACGTGGAAATGTGGGGTTGTTGCTGAGGGGACGTGTTCACTGCATCACCATTGCCCTTCTCCTTCCTGTCACTCTGTTCAGTTAGACGGAGAAGGGAAAGAGAATCCTCCTCTGCGTTATGTGTCTTGTCTGACTGTTGGGCCTGTCTCAGGGAAGGCAGGAGATGCTTCCAGCAATCAATCTCCCCCTCTCAATCCCTGATGCTCCTCAACCTCCCTGGCTCCTTCCAGAGCTCTGTCCCTAAGCAGAGGAGCTCCTCTCCCTGGGCACACCTCCCCTGAGAGTGCTGGCTGCTGCCACCCAGCCCTGGTGTGAGAACAGGGCATGGCCTGCAGCCTGGCACCGGGGTGGCTGCCAGTTCCCACCGGAGCTCCATCTGGGAAGCTGCATCGGTCGTGGCGGGTGCAGAGCTTAGAGGGGACATGGCTTTCTGCTGGCTGGAAACCATCCCTCTCTGGGCAGAGCTGGCAGAGCTTTCAGCACCCTTCCTGAGCACCCTTCTGCACAAACTCCTGCATGAGCTGCCCTGCCACGCTCTGGCTGACGTGCCATGCTCTGTTTGCCCGCTCTGCTCACAGTGCTTCTCAGCTGTAATTCACCTGGAGCTGTTGTCCAAACTCACCTGCACTGACAGTAATAGCCTCAATAAACTGCTCCCTCCAGCTGTTTGTGCCAACCACCAGGGCCAGGTTCGTCTTCTTAATGAGCTTGTCCACCGTGTTCTGTGGATATAGATGCAGAAGAGAGAATTAGGGGCTATAGGGCTGGAGCTACTGGGCTAAAAACCACTGGTGCTCATGGTTACAGCCATGCACTTATGGAAAAAGCTTAGCAGGTTTTAAGCTCAAGTCAAGAGCCCCAGCAGCGAAAGCAAATAGAAGTACTTGCAATTCCCCTCGCTGACACTCAAAAAGACCATTTGGAACATGCTCATGATGCAAGTTTGAACCATCTCAATGGAGGTTTAACATCAAAAAGGATGCGACCAGTCTTTTTTCAGTGGTGCCCAGTGACAGGACAAGAGATAACGGGCACAAACTTGAACATAGGAAGTTCCATATAAACATGAGGAGGAATTTCTTTACTTTGAGGATGATGGAGGCTGCCCAGAGAGGTGATGGAGTCTTCATCTCTGGAGACATTCGAAAGCCTCCTGGACATGTTCCTGCGTAGCCTGCCCTGGGTGATCCCACTTAGGCAGGTGGTTGGGCTATATGATCTCCAGAGGTCCCTTCCAGCCCCTACCATTTTGTGATTCTGTGTTTTTAACCCACCACCATCTCACTGGAGTGACCCTCACCCTTTCATCATTCCTTGACTCAGACACCTTTCAAAATGGCCCTTGGTCCTGCTCTGAGACCTTCTGATGCCAGGAGCTGCCTCACTTTGCTGCAGTACCATCAACATTTGCTTGCTATCACTGTGCAAGCTCTAAAAGAGTGTCCTTACCAGGAAGGGAAAGTACAGGGACAGGAAATGTGGTCAGTACCTTGAATTCATAGGATTCCTCAATGATGACTTCAAGCTTGGTGTGCTCCCCCAGGACTGGGCGCCCCATCTCTGCAATTCGACGCTCTTCCTCCTCCTTACTGGTCAGTGGCTGCTTTTCTTCGTTCTCCTCTGCAAAGCAAAGAGCCCATCGGTGAGCCAGGCCTGGCTGATCACATTCTGCAGCTGGCTTTCTGTCAGAAGGGGAGGTCAGGAAGCCTCCGAGTGGGAGCATGAGTGACAGAGTAGCTGAGAAGAAGGAGGTCATGGAGTGATAGACAAAGTATTTTTTCTGGGAAATGTTAGCAAGAGGTCTGCTACTTGTCCAGCCTCAGAAGGAGTCCAGTTCACCCTCAGAGCTGGGGAATAGATTACTGTCTGGTATCTGCTGCCATTCCCACACGGATGCTGGGAGGGGACAGATCATCACTAAGGTTGCACCATTTCTTAGCTCTCCAAATCTGCATCAGGGCATGGTCAGCACATTTCCATCAGCCTGTTAAAACCAGAGAGAGCTTCCAGATGCCTCAGGGCTGAGATGGGTATGAAATCTTGGTTCTGACTCCTTCTGAGCAAAGCTTTACCTTGGGGAGGGACCTGGAAGCTAGAGAGCATAAAACTCCTGCTGTGATGGCTGGTCTGGAGGCAGTCATGCTGGGCCATAGAAGTATGAGGAGACATACACAGAGCACGGCCTGGCCCCAAACCCTGACAGAGGTGGCAGCAGAGAGACTACAAAAGCGATGGAGCAGGTGTACACTTCCACTGGTATCTGTGCAACCTTTGGGGCATGGAAACACCAGGCAGCATGGCTTTTGTGGACAGCATGGCTTTTTTCCGTGGACCCCCCCACTGAGCTCCCTTCCAGTCCGCCCTAGGTTTGAGCAGAAGGATATCAAGGCTAAGAAGGACTGGATTCACTGGAGGCATGAGTTAAACTGTCAGCAGGCAAACACCCCAGTCAGTCCATTTTAAACCACCACGGCCCTTGGGTGTCACACTGCAGGTACCTTGAATGGTGACCACGGTGCAAGGAAGAGGATGATCTCTAGCCTGGACCTTCCTGAAGACAGGTTTGCCTATCAAAGCGATCAGCATGAGATCAGCAGGAGGGACTGTATGCCCTGTGCAAACTTCTGCCATGCAGTTAGTAAACTCTCCTTCAAATTCACACAGGGTTAGTGTAGCTCCCTTGCTGGATGCTCCCCTCTTCAAAGGCAGCACCATGCTGTGGGAACACCCTCTCCTTGGGGCCAGAGCCTCGTTAGTCTGAATTATTGTTTCCTGGGCTCCTGAGGTGCTGCTCTGAAACACGTGGGACCTGGGACCCCCCTGCAGTGCTCAGTCTAATGACGAGTACTGGGCTGGATAATGGTTGATGAACAAACCCTGCTGCTGGGTCTCACTGGGTAGGAAAAGGGCTGTGTGCCTGAAGGAGCCATGGGGTCCTGCATGTGCAGGCACCCTGGCTGCTGCCTGGGGAGCGAGGACAGGATCCCTGTGCTGTGCAGTGCCTTGTGCACACCTCCTGTGTAGGCAGCAGCAAGGGGAAGGCTGGACCAGGAGGAGAAGTGCCCCCAGCTCCAAGAGATGGAAGGGGGGCTGCCTTTTGCTTCAGGGGTGACAGGTCACCCTCCCTGAGGTGCGCATTAGGTGTGTACAGCAGGCAGAGCACTCTGTGAGAGGACACTGTTAGTGTGACTGGCCAGGCACAGTGCCTTCTTACCCTTCCAGAGTTTCCCTCCAGGACAGAACAAAAGCAAAGAGGAAACCAAGAGGAAAGAGCAGGGTGAGCATATGGCCATTAAGAGGAGGGAAGGGGGGGGGGGGGGAGGGAGAGCAGAAATCCGTACCTGTGATGGTGAAGCCACCTGGGGAGGAAAGAGAGAGAGAGAGAGAGAGAGAGAGAGAGAATTAGTATTGGCACAGCAACACGGACACCCTGCAGCCCACAGGGACATGGTGGTCCTTCTCTGCACCATGCTGGGGCTGCTTCCCAACACACACCCCAAGGATAGTGATGGGAGACCTGAACACAGACTTTTCAACCCACATCTGCAAGCTGCTGCCTCCCAGTATCTAATATATGCTGTAGAGTGGGTAAAACCAGTGCAAGCCTGTCCTGAGGCTGGGGGTGCTTCAGGAAGCTTTGCTTCCCTCCCTGGCTGCCCTGTCCTGGGGATAGCCAGCAAGGAAATTCAGTGGCTGGGTGGGCTCTAAATGTCTCCAAGACTGGAGGCAAAATTTGCACCATTTCTTCAAAAAGGATTGTCCAACTTTCCTGTCTAGCCACAAGCATCCCTAATGCACCAGGCAATCCTGTTTCAGCCATGCCAGTGTAAGAGGCAATGGGTTAATTTACACAGTGCAGTTTTGTAACTTGGGGTGTTGTTGGGTTTACTATGACAATGCCACTCCCAAAAAATGCTCCTCACCCCAGTGAGATACCACTTGGTAACATTAGTGACTTTGGGGCTCTACTCGAAGGAAAGATGTGGCATTAGATACCTGAGCTTACTTAAATAGTGCTGACCACCCTAAAAGAGAATGTTGTGAGCAAAGAAAAACATCAAGCAAAATCAATTTTCGTCTGAAAATACACAAACTGGAAAAATGGAAAAGAAAAACAAATGCGCGCTTACCAAGCTCATTCAACAACAGGGCTGTGAAGGAGACAGACAGAGACAAACACAGAAGAAGAAAAGTAAATGAATAATGAAATCAAAAGGGATATCCACAGAAAGACTCCAGATCCCAGGGCAGAGATTTCAGATCTGTAAAGCTGCAGGATACCATTAGTGTTGAGAGAAAGGCACTAAAAAAAAAAAGGAACAGAAATGTTTCATGGGATTGTGGATTTAAAATAAAAACTATTGCAAGCACAGGGTAGATGTGGGATCAAAAGGCACATTCCAAAAATTCATTTTTCCCCTTTGATTTGTACGTGCAAGATCTTCCATTGGTCTCGGAGGCAATTCTGCCCTGGGGAGGATACAAGATGTCCCATGTGCAGCGGCTACTGGCTTTGACCTCCTCCAGCTGCCTAATGGGGAGCAATAGCTCCAGCAGGCAGCTGCGCTTCTGGCATGTATGAGAGAAGAAAAGTCTGTGGCAAGGCTTGGCTCAGTATTTTAAGTCTCCAAAATAAACGAGAAAGACTCTCCCTTAGTGCACACGTGGGTTTCTGGCCTCTGAGGTGCAGACCCCATCATGGCTACATAGCCCAAGGGTTACATTTCAGAGATGCTCTAGTCTCCAGGGTGCCAAGCACACACCTCACCCTGCCTTCCTGCTTCTTGTAGAAAACCAAGAACAAAAAAAAGAGTTTAAAAAAAAAATAAAAAATCACTGCATGGCCAAAGCAGAAAATAGCATCTTTTTAAATCTTGACTTGCCTTCCAGCTAATGAGTTGTCAAAGCTAAGTTTCCCTCAGGTTTCCCCAGTTATCTTTGTGACCAGGAAGATGAGGAATGTTCTTTCCTTTTTCTTTTATTTTTAATTAAAAATTTCATCTGGGATCTTGTGAGTTGATACCATGATTATCAGACTTGGGGCCTGGAAAGCGTGTTTGTTCTTGCCTTAGCCCACGCTGGTCCTTGTGAAGCTGAGCAAAGATGGACCTGCCGAGCTGAGCTGTCCATGTGTGACTTTATCCTGGCGACACTAACTACGCTCTGTAGATGCTACTGGCACCATTTAATGACACAAATCCCACCTGCAGAACCTGGGTCACGCCAGTGTGTCTGATTTTTTTAGCCCTGCTTCTACTAGCTAGTCATATAAACCATCAGGAAATCTGACAGATGGAATGGTGCAGCTCATCTAGATGGCACCTGCTCTGAAGGGGAGCTTGGCATCGCTGCTGGATGTGTTTTTAGCTCGAAATATAGCAGCATGTCCCCACTCCACAGGGGAACTGCTGGGGGCCCTCTGTCCTGAACAAATAATATATTACAACCCCATGCCTGCCAAAGTCGGAGCTTATGTCCCAGAACTTAGAATGCACCTTCCGGGCAGACAGACCAAATGCTGCTGCCAAATTTTACAAAGGCTTTAACAAGGGTCTGTTGTAGGGCAACTAATTATCTTAAGTAAATGTAAAACTGCTTCTTGCTTAGCCTCCAATAGTGCACTGAATGAGCTGTCGCCATTAATTTTCACTTAATTTCCTAGCAGAAAATTTGGGAAGGTTTGCAGTTGGTTTATAAATGTGATAAAAGAGGAAATTGTTTTTATTATTCTGATGAGAAGCTATTATCCAGCGCAGAGCCATGAACTTCATTAGAGTATAACCTGATTTCTCCAGAACTGATTGCATCTTATGGTATTACCTGCTTGTGCCATGATTTTCAGCTATTTTCAGATCCTAGTGCCAGTATAAAAAGGCTAAAATTACTGCTCTGGCCATGCATTTCATTTCAAGCAATGGCTATTTTATCTTCTGATAAAAATGATGCAACATTGTCTGCTTCTCAAGACTGAACTTTCTACTCAATTAAAAGGTGTAGCTGCAACGTGGCAGGGCAGCTCTCTCGAAATGTCTCTGGGGGCTGGTGATGCTCACTGTCCTCTGCCCAGGTGCTCCAGGGCCCTCCAGGGCGTGTGTCTTGCTCCTGGGGGGCCCTCTTGAGTCAGACAGAGTCCTCCCGAAATGAAAAAGGAAAGAAAACAGAGCAAAAAGGTGCAGTGGCCAAGCTTCAAAGGAGGGAGGGCAAAATGGCCAGGAGCCAAAGTGCGAGGAGAAAGGAGTGTGAGAGTAGGGAGACACAGAGAAAGCGGACGGCAGCGTCTCGAGAGCTGGTCTGGTTTTACTCTCACACCTTTCACTCCTCGTCGTAGCCACACCGGGTCCCCAAGCACAAGGAAGAAACTGCACTCTTTCTCATACTCCTCACGGTCAAGTACTCTAAGGGTAATGAATTTCCTGTGGGAACACAAGACAAAGGCAAACACATGATTGGCATCACACATGCATGCAGTACATGTCCACCCAGGTGCTGTGGTGCCGGAGATGGTTGGGTGGGGGGAAGTGGCTTCACATCCTCCCTGAGGCATATGGGGAAGGGCAGGAGCATCCCCATCGCCTGGCTGGGGTCAAACCTTGCTGGGCTGGGGGAAGGCTGAGTTTAGGGGGGATGGGAAGTGTCCTCACTCCTGCCCTTTTCCATAGGCATTGGGGATGTGAGCTTGGTGTTGCAGGTGCCAGGCATGAGTGAGCCAGACAGGGACACACAGGCTGGGCTCAGCCCCGGAGCACGTCCCCCACCTTTCTTCTCACTCATCTCCACCAGCCGGGGCTCCCCGATCTCTAGGTAGAAGGTCTTGTTTTTCTCATACTCCTCATCATCTATCACCTTGATTGATATCGTTTTGCTGGAACAGAGAAGAAGAAATAGAGATTCAAGAGTAAGAGGGGAAAAGGGAAGAGGGGAGACAGGGAGAGGAGAAGGGTGAAATGGCAGGAGCAGGGGCCTGTGGACAGAAAACAGTGGGTTTGGTAGCACAGCCTGGAGAGCCAGCACAGCCAAAAGCAAAGGAAAGGAGCTGATGGGACGAGCTTGCCTCAGGATGAGTAAAGACCAGGGTCAGAGCATCAGCAGCTCACAGGGTGCCATCCTCTCCAGCATGGCCAGAGGCCACAGCTGGACATCACACAGCCTGGACCAGCCTCCCCTAGAGGTGCCTCAGCCTGGGGGCAGCAAGACATGTGCCTTTCCAAAAACCCAGGGTACAAAACAGCCCCTTGACAGCTTGTGCACACCACATAGGCTCCTGGGGGCAGAAGCACTGGGAACCAGCACAGAACAAGCCCCTGAAAGCATGATGCATTGCTTAAACCAGCCCCTACGTGCGTAAAAGGCTCAGTCTCGCCAGGCACAGCAGATCCCTGCACAACTTCATGGTGAGCTGCTCAGTTTGGGCTTTGGAGGCTCTAATTTACAAGCTTGAAAGGGACGCTGGGAGGGATGTTCTGTGGAGGGAACATATGGGAAAGATAGTCTTTCTCATTAGGGCAGGGTGAAGGAAAGTCTCATTAATAGTGAGATTTGACTTTTTTGTTTTCCTTCGCAAGCAGCTCGTCCTTTGCCAAGCCCTGAAGGTTTAGTTCTCTCCTGTTCGAGAGTCATGCAGCAAGTCTCTCTTCTCACATGGCTTGAAGTTGCTGCATTTGGTGCTGCAGCATCAGCAGGGCAGGTCCAAAGGCATAGCCCCTGCTCAGAGCACCACCACAAAGCATGCATCACGAAGGGCAAAAGCCTCGCAGGAGGCTGTGGCTACCAGCAGAGATTTGCTCCTTGGGGCACCCAATAGAGTGAAAATTGAGTGAACAAATTGCTTTACCAGGGGAAAAAATAGCATGGAAGTTTTCCAGCTCTTTTCAGGGACTCATCTAAGTAGCCCTGAAACATCCATCTGAAATCTGCTTGCCAGAATGTGACCAAACCCCTGGGGGTACAAGGGGCTAGCGCATAGCAGAGGACTACTGTGGTCTTCCTACAGTGCTAAGGCCTTGCAAAGACAAGGTGGGGGTCAGAAGTCCACCAGTCCCTGCTCCTGCTTGGAGCGCCCTGCTCATGGTCATGCCTGCGTGACATTGCTGCCAGGATGGGACCTCCTCCCGGCTCTGACCTTGTCCAAGACAAGACATAAGGTGGCAATAACAACAAGAAATGAAAAGGCAGTGCAGTGACTGCAGCCTTCTGTTTACTGTCGACCTCCTGGATGGATCTGCTTTTCCCCCACACTTGACGGCACTGCCTTCCTGCGAACGCTCTTGCTTAAACAAGCTTTCCAGTCACTCTCCCTCTGCCCAAGCCTGCCTGTCCTGTCCTTCGAAGAAATGCCTCTTGCCCTAGCCTGGCTCCTCTGCAGTCTCCCCAGGCAGCCAGCACAAGCTGGAGCAACCCCGAGGCTGCTCTAATATATGATCAAGGAGGATCTGCTGTTCCTGGCAGGTCCCAGCACTGAAACCCCATAAATATGGAAGGAAGCCATGCTCTAGGGGTGTGAAATTCAGGCCGCGCTGCCATGATTTCTGGCTTTCTCCCCTCCTTGCACATCTGTACTGCCACCCAGAGCCCCTCTGTCAAGCTGACAAGTAGTTGGCAACAGAGTCAACAATTTTTTCTCATTCAGAGCAAACCAAGCACTTAGAGGAACAGCCAGGGTGATTTCTTGTGCTGTTTGCTATGAGTCAGAAGTATATTAAGTTTGCCCTTCATGCTTATAATGAAACCATTTACTCAAGAGCAAGCGATGGTTGTGAAAAATGTAACAATGCAGCATGATTCAGTGTAATTTTATTTGGTAATGAATATCTGTAATAATTTGTTCGGTTTGTAATTATTGCTGCAATAGGTTTGTACATAGGAAAAATGGTTACCAAGTGTGCGGCTGATTTTGCTTTGCATTGATAAGTTAGGGGAAATTATTGTGTATTAAAAAACTAATGAAGGATGCAAGAATGCTCTCAGCCAAGCTATCAAAGAAGACCTGACAGAATGAACAGAATGGCACAATTTCAAAAACATTACTAATGAAATCAGTAATTTTCCTGACAAGCTCCATTAAAATGTACATGGCGCCCTGCCCCCACGTATGAAAAAAACCCCCAACTTTTTCAGGAAAGTTAATTAAAAAAAGCTGCCTTCATCAATTCTGAGGGCAGCAGAGGTATCAAGATGTAAACTTCCTATGGGTATGCTCTGGATTGCTGTGTGTGGCATTCTTCAAAGCCCTCAAAAATAATTCTCTCTCACGAAAAGAAATCTGTGTGCCAATTAAGAAAGCTGTTCCTGATGCTTAGACCCAACACCAACAGGACTTGAGTAATGTGGCTTTGAGACTTCAAGTGCCAGCAGTTGCTGATACTATGCAGTTTTCCAAGTGAGCTTTCTAGGGTGCGAGCAAGTGCTCTGTGTTGGGTAGACTTGTGCACTGCTGCTGCTTCCTCTGTACAAGATTGTCGGGGAAAAAGGGTGGGAGGAACCACAAGTCTGCTCTCTGGATGAATCTCCAGTCATCAAGAACTGCCGAGGCAAATTTGTCCCTGGGGTGAGACTGCAATCCTGGAGAAAAGGATTTTCTTCTAATGGCATTTGAGATCACATCCGTTTGAGAAACAGCAAGTATGTGAAAACAACAGGGGCTATTCTTAGAGCACGCCTGACTCCATTACACCACCTTTTGCCCACAGTAGAAGACCCTCTGCAGGGTCCTGCATGCTTGTGGCTGCGCGGAAGGGTTCGATCAGCGGAGGCAGAGGAGGATCAGGTAACGCTTTATCCTGTGTGTGGACTGCTTTCTACAGCATCCTAGGGCATGCACTGATGACACTTTGCTCTTTCTGAACCCCCTGACATGGTCTCTGCTTCTCCCTGACTCCTCAGACAGGGAGAGATTTGCTGGCTAGCACAGGCTGTGACAATCTAAAGCAGCACTGAGCTAGCGTCAGGCTGCCCATGCAGGCTGTGGATTGCAGCCCATGTTCCCGGTGGCCTCCCCTCGTCCCGTGCTCCTGCTGCATTCCATGTGCACTTTTGCAAGCCTGCTGCCTGCAGTCCTCTTTTTCAGAGCTCCATGTTACTATTTGAAGCTGATTTTCTTGCGTTACAATACAGGGTTCGAACAAGGCAGATCAGGAGCACCTGGCAGAGCCAGGATAATTTTTTAAGGCCCACGGAGCAATGTGGGCTGCAGTGACATCTGCCCCTTGGTTTCCCCAGCTGGACACAGTGGGGTGAAGTATGCTGAGACCAGTGGTCCCCGAAGCACAAGTACCTGCTGAAATTTGCATTTAACATCTCTCTCTCCAGTGGCTCAGGGGCTCTTTCAGCGACAGATGCAATAGTGCTTGTGTAAACAGAAACCAAAAGGAACACTGTATAGCACCATGAAGCCCCCACTGCTGAGTCACTGCAGGGACAGAAACCAGGAGTCCCAAATCCATGAGACAGAGAGGGGGAAAAAGAAGATTAAAGCAGCATCTAAAAGATTCCACATTTTCTTCACCTTGTGTGAATCTGTGTTCAATCTAGATGGCCTTTCAAAATTGCCTATCAAATACTCACAAAGAGTCGACTAGCTTTGATTTGGGGATGAACGTGGTGTTTCTGCCATAATCTAATGTCTTCAGGAGCTGAGTATTTAAGGCAAACACTGAAGATCCCATGAGTGTGCAACACCACAGCCCTTGAAAAGGCTGGAGTATTTTTTCCTGCCTTGTCTCTCAGTCACACTGCAGGTGGGAAAGAGCAATTTCTGGAGCATCTCTCCCAGAGATTTGGGTGCATGGGGCTAGAAGTCCCTCGGCAGAGCCATCTGCTGTGTGTTGGCCTAAACCACCAGGTTGGCACACCTCCTGACTTCCTCCCTGTCTGCTGCAGGAACCCCAAGTGACATCATGGGGCAAGTTTGCAGCAAGCTGCTGCTGCTGCTCAAGTTTTCCTTCCATTGGTGTTGAGTTAAATTTGCCTGAGATAAAGAGTCTTGCTCTGGCATGAATGCTGAGGGCATCCACGGTGCATCCAACTGTCTGCATTTCTGTACCAGAAATTGCTCTTCCCTGAGTCTGTAGCCAAGGCAATTGCTGAGGGAATGAGCTTCATCTCATTTCCATGTACCGGAAATCAAAGAATAGAACAAATCTTGCAGAATTGCAGCTCCAACTCTTCTCCTCTTGCTGACACTCAGCAGCAACAAGAGAAGGATGATATCTTCATGAGCACAGCATTAAAATCTCTGCCCTCACTCCAAGCTCATTGCTCTCCATCAGGATTTAGTTTCCATTCCAAAGCATGCCATTTCATTTGAACTGTAGAGGTCTTTCAACAAGGCATTACCACACAACCCTTAGTTACAATAGCCCATGGAAAAGTCTTCTTGCACGGTGATGTTCTAAGGACAGACACCAGAGGAAGAACTGATATACCTGATTGGACTCGATTCCCAAACAGCACAGCCTCTTCTTCTGACAACTGCCAAGAGCACCTTGGAGTAGGAGGATATAAGAGCAGGATGGGCATCTAGACAGTATTTCCAGCTGATGCTCTCCCAGCCCTTTGTGTCTCAGGCACTTCCTAGCCAGACCAGTTTTCTATGTATTTATTGATGATCTGCAGATTTCTCCCATTTGCCTTTGAGCTTGGGCAAGCTTTTGGCATTCATGGTATCCCATGTTCTGGGGAGAGCAATGTGATTGCTAATGCTAGATCACTGTCATGGATAGAAAATAGCTGCTCTTAGGAGGTGATGTGTACTTGGCACAAGCATGCCAACCCACCTGCATTTTCTGGGAACATCTCTGGAAAGGGTAAGAGAGACCACCCAGATGCTTGCTTGCAAAGGGACAATGACACTAGCAGGACAAGTACTTTTTTGACCAAGGCCACATGAGAAGATGGGAGCAGCACTGGGCAGAGGTGTAAGCAGCCTCTGGGACTCACAGCTCTCCTGTCTCCACGAGCCTTTTCTCTCTTGTGGGATCAAATGACACCAGGAATGACTGGTGACAACCTACATTGTACCTTTGCATTCCTTTTGAACCTGAATGCACAGTCACAGTGCACCAGTGGAAATCCTCAAAATACTCACAAAATCCTGCCATTCCCACTGCTGTGCTTAGTTACGTGAAAGGGCAGAAACTCCTCTCATCACTTGGAGAAGTGACCAGCACCTCAAGGACCAAGGGAGCTTGCTGTTTCCAAGGCATCAGCAACCAGCTCCAGAGAGATTCAGGCAGGACATGCTGAGAGACAGGGGACATCATCCAGGGCACTTGTTGACAGGGCCATATCTATAGGAGCAGAGATGCCGCTCAGATTTAGCATGGCAAAACATGGTTTTCATTGCCGCACAACACATCTCTTAGGTGTCTTTCAGAACTGTAGTCATGCTTTTTTTTTTACATTGCTTTATTGTATCTTTTTTTTTTTTTGAGTGAGAGAATGAGGCCACCTATCTCAATCCTTGGAGATGTTCAAAGCTTGTCTGAACAACTTGCCTTAGCTTTGATGTTGGCCCTCTGAGAAAAAGTTGGTCCAGAGACCTAATCCGGAGACTTGCCAGTCCAGAGATCTTGCCTACCTCCCCAGATGTGCACTAGATCAGAGATCCCACAGCTAAGAAAGCATCATTGTGACCAGGTCACCCACAAGCTGGAGCTGAAGTAGCTAAGAAGTACTGCACATAGCCAGTAATGGTGTCTCCAGTAGGTCAGGAAAGAGATAATCTCTAAACACATGATCAACTAACTGCTATAGTAGTCAGTAACTAGCTTGCCCATGAGGACACGGCATGCTGTTACTGCCTGGACAGACAGATACTTATTCCTGAATCAATACAGGGAATAATGTGCTTCTACAGATTGTCACCCATCCCTTTTTCACTGCTCACCCAGCAGAACTACAGCTTGGAGGACTTTAAACTGTAGTTTCATGCATACAACATCCAGGGTAGGCAGGTGGGAGTGCAGTCCTGTTGTCTAAGCCTGGTGTTGCCAGCCTTGACCTCCCAACAGCCAAGCACTTCTCACCCAGAGGGACAGCAACTGTGGTTGAGAGAATAGCCAGGAGGGATGCGCATTCTGGAGGTGGCAGTTAAAAGACACATCCATTGGTGCTGCCCGTTCCAGCACACAGACTCCTGCGGAAAGCTGCCACATTGATTTCTCATACATCTGCTTGTCAGCCAGTCACTTAATTAGCTGAAGTTAAAGATTGCTATGAGAGATGGGCACGTGGCTTGGGAGATTCCCTGCCTTTCACAGCTCCTGTTAGTGCTGGGCACTGGGCAGTGCCCATGCAGAGGGGCAAGCGGGCTGCTGTAAGGGACCATGTGTTATGGGGAAGAAAGCTCCCAAATCATCATCAGGTCTGGGCAGCACCAGACCCATCAGCCAGGGTGAGGCAGACTAGCCATGGCCACAGTGAGAAGCCTAGACCAGACCCCAGGGCAGACCTGGAGCCTACCACCAAAGCAATGCAGCTCTTTCCTCATCCCCACCTTCACTATGCTTTACTCTTCATCTCCCTGTCTGTCTTTATCTGCTTGGTGAGCAGAGGCTGCAGGGGCTTGAAGCCCTGTCCATGCTGCTATTGATGCAAAGAGACAGAGCTGCTCCTGTGTCTGTCTCTGCAGCACACAGCTCTTCTGACCAGGGCACCAGGGTGTGCTTTTATGCACTTAGCAGCTTCATTGCTCATATTTCTGACAGCTACTAAAGGATGGAAGTTGTCTTGTTGCTGGGAAGGAAAAGGAGCAGATCAGGACTTTCTTCCACCAATTGACAACAAAATTGCAACAGCCTTTCATGCAGAGACACATCCAGGTCTGTGGTAGAAGCATTTATACCAGCAGCAAGGGACGTGTACCTTGCAGGGGACACATGAGAGGGCAACGTGACGCCTGCTCAGACAGCAGAGAGACAGAAGATGTGCAGAAATGGGCCAGATTATGCAAATGACTTTGTGTCACACATGATTTTAGCTTGTCTCTGACAGAGGAGAGGGTTCATTAAGGTTTCTGTCCCTGCTGATGGGTTCCCATCTTTGGAAGATGTCCTGTGAGTCACCCACGCGGGGTCCTTCGACGAACGAAGCCTTGCTGACATGAAATGTCTGTACCGAATGAAAATTCTGCCTTCAGCGTGGTGCAAACATAAGATGGAGGGCAAAGGAAAACGTGCCTGAAGCTAAGCCTGATGCATGCTTTTCCACAAGGGAAGTGTTGATGTGAACTGATCTGATGTGGCAGCTTGGTTTGCTGGTCCAGCAGCCCAGGTCTGCATGGGGCTGCACAGTGCAATGCCTACCAATGCCTACCAAAACCATGATCAAGCACATCAGCCTGGGCACTGCAAACAAAGGGAGGGGGAACTGGTCCTTCTGTTCCACCCCTCCGAGACAAAATTCATCTGGCTGCTCATATTTTCTTGGCTGACCTCCACCTCTTTCTCCAAGGCTTGCTGAACAAATCTTTGTAAGACCACAGGGCTATGTTGTCATTTCCATGGATGCATAAAACAACTGCTCCTCTGGCCTCAGAATGCATTGGGTTTAAATGACAACATAGAGCTCAAATACATAACGCTGGCCTGCTTCAGAGCATCACTATCAGGAACATCCTGGAAGAGCACCCAGCCTGCTCTTCCTTGGCCTTGTGGAGATACAAGATGTGAGAGGTGGTTTGCAGACACAGAAGGACTGAGAGATGCTGCTGCTTAAATAGCTGGGGGATGAAAGACACAGCTGATGCTCAATGCCTCAGAAAACATTTTTCAGGAGCAATGATTGTGAGGTAAGATGACTTCACATGCTAGACTGAATGCTGCTTGACTCTCCTTTCTGGAAGACCATATTGGGCAGGATTTGTCAGATCAGAAATGCTTTTCTGGGGGATCCTCAGTGTTTGCTCTTATCAGACTGTGAATTTTGTACCCTGGTTAATGCACTGCATTCATCTGCCAACATCACGTTTTGCAAGGGCCCAGCCAGGCAAAGATGCATGGTGCTCTCTTGATCTGCTCCAAAACAGGCCCTGAGCCCATGGTCATGCTTAAATGTTTTTCTCTCCCAGGACAGCTGAAGGTGTGGTCTTGCCCTTTCTTTGTCTCTGGTTGTGGTAACACCAGGACAAGACAGAGCTTTGCTATTCTATCCCAATCTCATCGCCATGCATGGTCTACTGATGGTGATCCACAGTCCCTTAAAGTTCCCAGAGTGGTGGAGGCAGAATAACTGGGGGATCAAAGAGAAGAGATTCCATCTAGAACAGTATCTGGATCTCCAAGGACAGCATGCACAAACAATACAATGAAAGTGGTGACAACTGGAAGGAAAACACATTTGATGTGAATTTGATTGAAACCATCCCCAGCAGCAATTGCTTAAGGCACCTGGGAAAGCTGACAGAGCAGAAATAACTTCTCTCCTGGCTTTGCATGACCCTGCCCATACCAGCTAAAAACTGCCATTAGTGCCTAAAAAATCAGCCTGTGCAGCAAGCAAAGGATTGACTGTCCAGAGCTCAGCCCAGCCCGACATCCTTGCTCACTATAAACCCCTGAAAATCCCATTTCTAAGCTTGAGGTGTTCACAGCCAAAATCTGGCATTTCTCCCTCTTCTGCCTTTCTGGGATTTTCTCCTCGTGTCTGGCTGGTCAGTCAGGTCTGTGGGTAATATAGTCAGGTAATGATGGGGACAGAAACTTGACTCCTACGTTTCACCATGCTCCATTGGTGAGATTTGGCCTGGTTCACAGGCAGCTGGGTGATGAGGATGGTGTGTTGCAGGGAACAGACATGTGCTGAACTAAGAAGGGGACAAGGCCAGATTGGAAATTCCCACTGGAAATCTTGCAGTGGAAAACAAGCATGGTGAAGAATAAAAGCATGAATGGGTTTGGGTGGGAGAGGACTTCTGGGTCAACTCCCCATCCCTCTCCCTGATTATCCCCATACACATTTACCCCAAGGAAAGAAAACTGGAAACTCATACAAGTGCTCTTTTCTTCTCTACGCACTCAAATATGCATGAGGATTTTCTTTACAGACAGGTCCTTCCTTACGACAATAATTGCTCTAACCTTTCAAATAAATACGAGTTGCTTTTCCCTACGTGCACCTGGCATAGTTGCCATGACAATGCTCCTCAAACAGGAGATACCACTCGTCTTGAAATGGCTTTGGCACTCCCCAAAATTAATGTCAATGAGCAACTGCCAGCAGAGAGGACATTTCTGCAGCCCTGTAAATCATTTAGCAAACTTCGCTGAGTTAAAGCTGACTAAACAAAACAGTGGGGGTCATGCAAAATAAGGGGTCCGTGTCTAATAGTGTGGCTTCAGCATGAGGAATTGAGATTCAAAGAAGCCCAAAATACATCTGCTGCGCATCAGCTGCTCCAGCGCTGCCACTGCAGCAAGATTTTGTATCAATCACAGCAGTGCTTCTCTTCCAGGGAAGGCACATTTCAAATCCCACTTGCCTGGGTTTCAGGGCAAGGGAGAATTTTCCTCGTTGTTTGGGAAGGCACTGGACAGGGGGTCTCAGTTGTGCCCTTCCACTCTGTCAGGGCTGCTGACAGGTAGCTCTGCTGATGGAAAAGCAGTCATACATGGGAAAAGAGAGGATAAGGGGATGCTTAGTGACAGCAAAGGCCATGCTGCAGAAATTCAAAGGGCAAACATCAATATTGAATGTGCAGGCTCCCTTTCAGGAGCAGTAGCCAGCTTCATTTGAACTTCATATTCAGTCGGGGATGCATCTGACTCCTGTTATTTGCTGGTTGGCCCCAAAGATAGGCTCCCTCTTTTCAGGATGCTCCCCCAGAGCTCTTGGGGTAGTGACCCAAAGGCAGGATCAAGGCCTGCTGATGGTGTTGCAGAAATAAGCACTTCACCATCACTACATTTATCATCCTACACTTAGCAATGCAAGTGACCAACTTCAAGGCTCAGAAAGTATCTATGACTGAACCATTTTGCTCTGCCCTGCCCACACTGACAAGCCCTGCTGCTCTCTACACCTTCTGTGACAACTTTTCAAAACACATGTGCGTGCACACAAGTTGCAGTCAAACTACTGAACAAAATGACATCTGCCTCAACATGTGGTGTGTGCTCGTGTGTGGATACAACCTGTATTTGCAAGCACAGCACACAGCAAAACATCCTATCTGCTCTCTGCAATGGGCCCCTGCTGATGCGAATGGACCCCTAAGCTACCAAAAAGCCTTTTGATCTTTTTTGAGCTTGTCTCTAAGTGCCACGCTGAACTTTTATTAGAAGAAGTTGTAAGTAATCTGTCAAGGGAGGTTCAAGTGCAATACTCACATTTTAACAATTTAAATGACTGGCTGCAGAGTTCACACCTGGTCCAGGCTCCCTTTGGCACCCACGCTGGACCAGTATTGGGGGTTACCTGACTGTATAAAAGACACAAAGCCTCTGGGTACCGGCATATGAAATGTTGTCATTATACAGGCTTGAAGCATCAGAGATGATAATTTCTGAAGACCATAACCCAAGCTGTGAGCTAGCCCTGAGAGGGAGGTGATGCAGAGCTACCCATAAAGTACTCCCCAGTCACACCCCGAGAAGCTGCTATGGCAATGCTGCCTTAAACAGTAACAATATTTGGAGCATTAAGTAAAAAAAAAATTACCCCAAAATCTCAGTTCTAAGTTCTACACTAAAAGTGCTGCTTGGTGCTTTCATGCTGCTGTTTCCATCCTTCAGGGATAGCTCTGGCCAAAAAAGGGCTGGGGTTGAGTGCCAAAAGGGGGCTTCCTCTCCATGCAGCAAGACAGGACAGGGAGGGGAGAGAAGACAAACTTGGCCCCAGGGCTTGGCTCCAAACACTGCATAGCAATGGGGAAAGCTGGTCTGCCTCCGAAATCTGTGTCTCTGGACTCCACTTGCTTTCAGAAAGAGGGAATAAATTCAGGAGCTGATTTTACCTCCCCTGGCTGGAAACACAACAAAGCCTTCAGATGGTTTGGGAGTTGTTTTCATTTTATTTTAGTCTTTCCCCCTTCCTTTCCAATGAGTTGCCTCTCCAGAGGGCAGAGGAAAAAAAAACAGGTCAGCTGAGAGCTGAGATGGGATATTTTCCCTGCCTTTTCAAACACATCAAGGTCTTTAGGAGCTGCCAGCAATTAATGCCCATCCTCTTGCAGGGACCTTTCTTTTAACTGCCCTGAGAAGACTGGAGGACCCTAATGTCCTCAAGCTGCTGTGTTCTGGCAGAGGCAGGTTCTAGAAGATGTGCAGGGCTGCAGTTCCCAGGTGGAGCGTGCTGCTGCAGCAAGGTGCTGTTCCCTATCCCTGCTGAAGGGTTTTGACACTCCAGCTGCTGCAGCAGCATCCCAACAAGGACCACTCAAGCAGGATTTCTCTGTTGCTGGACACGCTCAAGGGCAGGAGCATGTAGGCAATTTCGAGAGCCACCATCCACACTGTGTGACTGAAATGCCATCTGTTTACTGCCAGATTAATTAAACTGTGAAATACATCCCTCTCGACTGAAATTCTGTGCATAGAAACACTTTGAAAGAGACACCAGGTCTCCCGAAATCCCCAGTGATACATGGGGTTAAAGCCTGTGGTGAGAGCACAAAAACAGATGCATATTTGCTAAGGATCCCTCCCAGTTCTGAGATAGGCAGGAAACCAACCCTACAAGGATGAAAAAAAAATCTGCTTTTGTCTCCAGTTACCAAGGAGATTGTTTAAACAAATCTAAAATAAGAAGAACCAAGTGGTCGAGAGGAACGTGACCATGGAAGAGCACTTGAGTGCTTTGTGACAGCTTGCTGCTTTACAAGCTGGGCAGGGTCCCTGTGATGGGCTGAACTTTGGCCAGCATCTCTTCCCCTCTTTTTGGGTGGAAAAAGTCCACATTTCAGTTTACATGCATGTAGGTGAAAATGGCAAGGAACATTTAAAAATGGCAATACAGAGAAGTCCTTGCCCACAGAGGTCTCAACCATGTGTCAGCCCCATTTATGGCAATTGTGACAGCAGGATGCAGCATTTGGTGCCCTCAGCCTAGACCTGTCTTTGTGTGTTCAGGTCATCAGAGGACAAGTCCCTCTGGCAGCAAAATAAATCCAGATATATGTGGGGCTAAAAATGACTTCCCTTTGTGGCCAGCTCAGGAGCTCCACTGTCCATCTATAAACTCAGAGGACTAGTGGATACATAGAATGCTGGATGGAAAACCCTACTGCAGAGCCCCATGGACACCCACATGCTGGATTTGCTCCTTTGAGAGTCAAAGTTCAGAAGCCGAAGCCAAATCCCAACAGGTTATTTGCAAAGATAGGGCTCTCTCAAGCCCTACAGGTTGCACACCCCATGTCAAGGGCTCCACAGGGGCTGCCCCAGGTCCAGCTGCGTATTGCTCTTATGCTGGAAATGATGTTATGTGGAAGGGGTGATTCCCACACAAATCCCAGAGCCTAGGAGCTGGTTTTCATCCTTCTGCAACCCTTAGTTAAGACAACAAGAAGGAAGAGTTCCTAAACACCGTTTCTCCAGCTGATCCTCATATCTTACACATGCTCATCTGGATGCCTGATGCCTGATGCACTCAGGGCTTTGAGTTAAAGGCAGAGCATGTCAAAACGCCTGTCCTTAAACTTACCCATGACTTTCCACTGATCTAGAGTATGTTTCTGTTGCTTGATACTGTGCCAGACTAGCCATTCAGACCAAAACTTTCCATGTGGAGTGGCTGCTGATGAGAGAATTAAGAAAAACCCTGCTATCTTCACCACTGAAGACTCAACTTCAGGAATAAAAAAAAAAGCTGCTTTGCCCGTGCAAACATCTTTTTCCCAAGCACCATAATGAGTAATTCTCTCTTCCTTATGCTTTGCTGCAGAGGATGAAACTTAGCAGAAGGATCTCTCCAGTGCTTTAGGATGTGCCAATCCCATAAAAAGTTTGCTTAAATTAGACCAAGTTCTAAGACTCTAAAAACTTGCAAAATGCGTAGGCTTCTTCGAACAGGCAGCTCAAGGTCTTGGAAGATTTCATCTGCTCTGGAAATGCTCCATCCTCTCCCAGTGCCAAACCTGCCTTTGCACAGGCTGTGCCCTCATCAGGGCTTTCCCTGCGCCTGGGAGCCACTGGGGAGCTGGGAGCTCTGGCTCTGACGGGAAAGCTGGCTGGCCTGGGTGCCCACAGCAGGGGCAGCCACGGGGGGCTGGGGAAATCCCACATCTGTGCCTCTCCTCCTCCCCCTTCCTGTTGGCCTCTGATCTGTGAATCTCTCTGAGCACATGGGCCCAAACTTCCTGAGAGGATGACAGGCTCTCCCCAGTAATTTTTGTAGCCTTCCTCATCAGCTTGTGCTACGTAAGCAGTGAAGCTTGCTAAAGCATCTATATTTGTCCCCTTGTACTCAGGCTGGGATCTGCAGAGGATTATTCCCCTTTTTTGTCTGTCCTGATCCTAAGCTCAACTTGGTGAGCCAGGGCAGCTGTGGAAAGCCAGAGGCACGTGGTTCAAGTTAAACTCTGGGCCAGCTGTGGAAAGCCAGAGGCACGTGGTTCAAGTTAAACTCTGGGCCAAAGTGCTTGGCTTGGTAGGATCATGCTCCAACCTGCTCATTGTGTTGGCTGGCTGCAGATGGAGTGCTGCTACAGAAAAAAAACTGCTGTTCCTTGGAAGGGCAATTTAAAACCAGAAGGCTTAGAAGCATTTAAAGCACGGAGAGGGAGAAGCATACCTCAATACTGTGCTTTGGAATTTCTCCCTAGCCTGGGCATGGTGGGAACCACGATGATGGTTTAGGTGGAAGAAGGAGGGCAGGAGGGAAGCCAAAGTAACAACAGTTGCCCAGAGAGTCTTCCCAATACAAAGAGGGAGAGAAACAAAGCTGGCATTAACTGCCTTTGGCTCCAGAAAGCCATGCTGCTGGTGGTAATTACAGTGTTAAGAAAAAAAGGTGCTTTTAAGACGTGTTTGAAAGACACCTTCTGTCAGGATACAAGGAAACTGTAGCAAAGAGGAAAGAAAATAAATTGACCAAAACAACCATCAAGAAAATAAAGGCTGTCTTTTCTTTTATCCCCTCTTTCTCTTTGAAACTCATTAGCTTTTCCTTCAAGTATGGATAGGTGCTGTTGTGGGGATATTAGTGCTTTCGAAGAAGAGAGTGAAATCTCAGCAGGAGACTCCATTCAAAGAACCTGTTTCAAACAGGCTGAGGTACCTTTCCAAATGCTCCACGATGAAGCCCCCACCAATGTCATTCATCACACCAGTACACACCATCTCATTTTTGACTGAATATCAGGACGCCAAACTGACCATGAGCAAGTTTATATATTACAGCCAAGTAGAGATCCTCTCATAGCCACACAGAATTGCAGTTCTTTTTTCTCACCAGAGGTCACATTTTAAAAACTATTTAGGTGTTTAAGGTTAGCTTAAACCCTAACCACAATAGCTGTAGCTGTCCAGGCTCAGGCATGAACAGAGTTTTCATCCATGTGCCTGCAATCTCCAGCCTGAGGCTGACTGGCCAGAAGTGGCAAGAACACCCGTGGCAGCAGAATCTCAGAGGCTCAGATGACAGTACCATCATATGCAGCAAAATGTGTGGGGATCCAGACCAAATCTGAAGAGAAGGGCTGTGAAGCCACATAATGAAGTCAAATTTTACCCCCCCAGTTTTCAGCATGTTCTGACTGCATTTCGGAATGAATCAGGAAAATCTCGGCAACAAGCAGCGTATGAGCCTCCAGAAGTGCTCGGAGGATGGCAGCACCAGGACAGCCAGGGTGAGTCCCATCTCAGTGGGCCAGGGGCTCATGTGTTTGGCTGAGACAACTTGCGCGGGTGCAGCTGCTGCAGCCTTGGACTTGGAAGCTGTCTGCAGAGGTGAACATTTGTTTACGGTTGCTGTTTCCCCAGAGGAACCTTTGCAGAGCACATTAGCGAAAGTCTCTAATTTTATTGGCACTACTCAGGCAACGTGTCAAGGCATGGAAAAAGAAGGGAAAAAAAAAAAGCTTAGGAAGTTGGAATGGTGCTGCATGCATTTGCTGAGAGAGATTTTTAATTTGCTGCCTCCTTCTCTGAGAGCTACACAATATATCAAAGAATATATTAAAAGAAAAAAACCAACCACAAAAAACAAAGCAACAAAAAAAGCCCTCTAGTAATGGTCTTTACTGTTTTTCAATTCATAGCTGCCAGAGTGCCTGGAGGATTATTCTGCACAGAGCTATAAATGATGCCCCATATCAATGATTGCTTTCACTGATCTTTGGAGGAAAATTCCAGGGTGACTTGTGAAAATGAGATTTCTATTTCTACACCTCAAATAAACAGCTTCGTGTCAAAATCCTAGCACACAGGCAGAGAAAAAGTGTGCCTCCAAGCTCCCAGATGAAAATGCCCAAGGTGTATTCCAAGTGGATGACAATTTGCATGTGATGGATGGGCTCTGCCAGAAAAGCTGCAAACAAGAACTCCAGCTGAAGAGCAAAGAGGACCCGGCAAGGCAGCTGATGCAGAAGCACCAGGGAAGACCACAGCTTTTTAGAGGGACAAAAAATACTGTTGCTTCCGAACTGAAACAACTGTACCATAAAAAATATCAGAGGGACACTGGTTTGAAAGTTGAAGGTAATATAGATTTACATCCAATTCACACAAGATCTAGGTATAAACACCGATTCCTCTGCATTTCCATAGCAAGTCACACGTCAGCACAGTTACTTCCCTGGTACACATATGGTGTCCCACAAATAGAAGGGCCATGTATATTTAATAGGCAGGGGCACACATGCACGCATGCACAGCCTAGAGGCATGCAGCCAGCCTCAGAAACTTGCAGCCTCGATGATGGCTTGTGTTGTTTTTGCCTTTTGAAGTCCAGTAAGGGTTTGTTTTCCAGCTGATGGGCATACACAAACCCTGTACGCATAGTCTGTCAAGAAGGTCTGCTGCAAGCATCACAGACCTGTTTGCTGATGTCACGGAAGTTATGTTCACTGTAATTTTTTTCCTTTATTAGGCCTCCTAAATTCACTCTGTTATCCACGAATCCAGTCACATTTCCTCAAACTGCAGGGGAAGCTAAGAGCTATTCGGGATGAATGATTTTGGGGCTGGCACCTTTCACCCACCAGCATCTCACAGGGATACACCGGTGCCAGGGGAGCCAGTATTTCCTTTCCAGGGCTGTTAAGTGCTCTAGGAAAATGAGCAATATGCAGGCAAATGAAGACCAGCTGCAAAAGTCACTGCAGTCACTGGGAAAAATTTGACCAGCCCATAGGGCTTCCTTTTTCTAGAATGTTGATAGGCACAGGAAACAGACACTTTTTAAAGTTTTCACAACTGGGTTTCAGGAGGACTCATCAGCCTTATTAAATATAATATTTCACTCTGTGAGCCCTTATTTATTTATTTATCTTGGCCCTGCCACCCCCACAAAGCTGCCTGGAAGTGAGGAAACGCAGCCCCACTGAATTTCAGACTGAAGCAATGCTCTGGGTCTGCAAGCCAAGGAAGACCAGAAGCCAAGTTAAAAATACGCATGCATCTATATGTATATATATTTACAATTATTCTTTGTGGCAAGCATTTGGGAATTTGTTTCATTGCTCTCATTGTGTTTATGGACCTTCTTTCCAAATCTGATAATTAGAGAAACATCTTTTGTTACTATATCCAGCAACCATGATGATATTTTGATTTGCAATGTGACTGGCTACACCATGAGCAGGACTCCAGCCAGGCCCTGGTAAACAAGAAGAACAAGGCTGGGAAGCGGGGTATGTGGAAGGCTTGTTTGTGTGGTTTGTAGCTGTTTATTTAATAAAGATCTTTGCATAAGCTGGATTCCACATATCGATGCAACCAAAACAGATGCCGCTCAGTAAGTGCATCCAGGCGGTGGTTGATTTTTCCCACTCTCCTCATGCTGTTTGCTTCAGCTCTGTGCTCAGATCACAAGTGGGTTCATCCTGTTCCTCCATGTGGATACTAAAACAACCCAAATGCCTCGGAGGAAATGAAAGTGCCCATCTCTGGAGCTGGCTGCGCACACCAGCCATTTGCACCAATTTGCATATGATTTGCATTTCATCACTAATCACTGCACAAATGTGCGGAAAATACCGTTTTAATCAGCTGACTGTGGGGAAAAAAAAAAGTAATATGTCTCGCAGTTTGAAGCCAGAGATCTCCTGTCATGGCATCAGAAGTGATGTAAATTGTCACTCAGATGGCCTGGGCTTTTCCCAGGCAAGCCAAGCTGCCAGCCTGCGGGCCATCAGGACACCCTGCCCTGCCCGTCTGCTCTCCTCTGGTTCCCTCTCCCTGGCAGGGATAATTTCTTCTAGGAAAGCAGTGTGATGCTCAGTGCTACCCATGTAGTTATAACTGTCAAGTATATATCAGCACCCCAATGCTCATGTCTGCAAGCAGAGACTGGAGGCACCGAGGCACAGGACTCATCCCAGTCCTGCCAAAACTGAAGAACTTGCTCTTAGCAACCCTGTCCATCACTGGACAGAGATATCTCCAGGGTTCACATTCAGGCTATTGGAAAGCCAAACTGCAGAGAAAACGGCTTTCACACCTAGGGATGAGTAGTTCAGCAGCAGCGGGCTCTGCAGGAGCACCAACAGCTTCTCCTCTTGAACCATAGATTTTCCTGTCTTTGCTTTGCATTTCAGCTCTTTCTAAAATCTGTGTGTGGCTTCCAAAAGATGCCATATGAAAACCTGAGGAGCTCATAAAGTGTTGTGCCTTTGGATAGGCATGGAAAAGGGAACCTCAGCCACAGAGAACTACTTGAGGAGTGGAAAGGTGGGTGCCTGTCACCTAGTGGGCAGTGAATTGCAGTGATTTCAGAGGGGAATCTGGTCCTGTCTGTCCAGCTGCAGAGGCTGTCAGGAGTGATTGATGCACATTCACCTTACAAAGCCAGCTACTCTTTGGATAGGTATTTTATATGCTTTCTTATCAGGAAGAGATAATGTAGCAGTGATTTACACCTCTCTTCCTGTCGCTTGGCACTGTGGGAAAAATCTTCCTTGTGCCCCAGCAGTGGGAGGCATGGCAAAGTCAGGAAAGATGGCTTTTGCCAAAGTCAGGTGATCTCAGACACACAGCCAGCACCTGCTGCAGCCCCTCGCACCAGCATGGTCCTGCCCTTGCGCCCTCAGAGGAGATGATGCTCTAGGACCTGTACCGCTGACCTGGGGAACCATGGGATGTCCTAGGGGAGATTGTAGCCTGCTAGCTGGGAGGGTGAGGCTTATGGGATCACCAATGCACACTTGTTTCCCTGTGCTGCCTCCAGCCCCTACCTCTCCTTGGGAAATTTATGACTCCATGGATGGTTTTAGCCATGTTCAAAAATGCATTCTGGCATCCTGTGCTTATTAGACACTAGAAGCTGAGGTCTTGCCATCAGGCTTTCTGCTGCTAAGCACGTGCAAACTCAACAAAGAAGCTTTTTCTGCAGTGATGTTTCATTCCTGTGTGACTTTTCAGGTGTCTCCTCCAGCCTCTATGTAATTCACTTGAGACATCAGTCAGCCGTGGGCAAACCAAGTCTCATCAATCAGCCAAATCAAAAAACAAGCCTCATTCATGCCAGCACATGCAAAATGGCAGGTTTTGTTGGTTTTTTTCCCCCCAAATCTCTCAAAACTAGTCAAGCCTATTCAATTAACCTTTTAAAGGTTTGGTGATAGGTCAAGATATAAGATGGGAAGTTCTGACAAAAGAGGAAATTTCTGGGCAAGTGCAGTGTGACTGGGTTTCCAGAGGCCAGAAGTGGATGTTCATGAGCCTGGAGTTGAGATAATTCAGCAGAGAAATCCCAGCTCTGCTCGTATGAGGTCTCAGGAGAATGAGTCAGGCCAACATTTCAGTGCAGCCTTCGGAGGAGGATACTGAAGTCACCCAGTCAAACTGGCCTAGTGCCCAGTGGCCAGTGTCACCCCAGTGGGCAATGGGCCAGTTTGGCTGCTCTGTAAATACAGCCTTTTTAATGAAAGTACTGAACTGGATCTGGATGTCTGGCCTTAACAAACCCAGATTAACCAAGACCTGACTCAACTCTGCTGCTATTTTTAGCTTCCAAAACCCTACACCCTCTGCCTGTGAACTCTTTCAGCTTGATTGGACTCAGAAACTGATTCAACACAAATGTCCCTGAATCCGTTACTCATCACCAATGTCCCTGCGGTGCTGAACGTCCACCTCTTCCCATGCCAAGCCTGCTTCATGCTGTATTTCAATCCACGTGAGCAAGTGTCTCCAAATGTTGGTGGACCGGTTCCCCAAGAGCTGCCTCAAAGCAACCAGACTGCCAGGCTCAGTGGGATGCTTCCCAGCAAAACCACCTGAACATGCACGTGGTGACTCCTCTGAGCCTCAGATGCTTTAGTAATCTAACAAACTGATGCATTCACTTCCTCTTAGGTTCATTTTGCCTCTGACAAAACACATCTCTTGAAACAGCAGCTGTTTGGGCTCACAAACCAAAATAACGTAGAAGCTTTAGGGAAGGCAGAATCAATGAGGCCAAAATGGCCATGAGGAAGAAATGGCTTAGCCACATTTGATTTGATTAAGCAGCCTTGGTAGGTGCCAGCTGAAATGTCCCAGCCAGCTGGTGGAATGGGGAGGACTGGTTGTGTGTCAAGATGTTCAGATCTGCATGGAGCATGCTAGAAACGTGATGTCCTGCTGGGCCAAAGCCAAACAGATACGGCCCCAGCTGCCTTTGTCTCAACACCTCCAGGGCCGAGTGCTGGCACTCCGGGCAAAAATGCCATGTGCTTCTTCCCAGATAGGTAAGGCACTGCACAGGCAGAAACTGGCTGATACAGAGGTGTGAAAATCAGCATTGAGCTTGTGATTAAAAACAGAGGTCCTGCAGGACTCCTTATCTCTCCTGCTCTATGAAATGCAGACAGATGAAGCTCTGAAAAATAGGTCACATGGTTCTCCCTCCACTTGTGATTCTCAGAGAAAGATAAGGTCTTTAAAAGTACAGGCAATTTTTAGTTGTCTGGATCTACTGTTTCCCAAATATCAGACCACCATAAGAGGACAATTAAGTTTGGATCTGGAAGTAAAAATTTACTTGAAATAAACATGCTCAGCTCCACCCCAAGCCCCTTCAATGTTAGCTACAAATCCTGCTGGACTGGGAGCTGCTGCTTTCTAACTACCAGATTTTACAAGTGGAAGAAGAGAGTTTTTTCCACAATTCTTTTTTTTTCAGAAAGTATGAGATGGACATTTATTAAAGGTAAATATTTCCTGGAACACAGATGTGAGCACTAAGACTTATCTGCACCACAGCTGGCAGGAAGCTGCTTGCTTTAACTACCTAGTCAGCAGTAACACGTAGCTCACAGCTTGCCTACGGGACATCTGGTCTTGCCTTGCTGAGGACTGTGATGACCACCAGGCCAGCTACATGCAACAGCAAGGAGGACAGCTCTAAGTACAGAAGCTCAGTTCAGGCTTCAGCTCAGCCTTGTAGTGGTGGCATCACCTGCCACCAGCTCTAACAGGGTTTGGTAGCACAAGTAAGAATGCCCCCACTGCCACTCAATGCCGGACTGGCTCTGTAACCTCTCCCATCCCTCAAAATTTCTTTGCCTTGGAGAAGCAAGATGCTGAAGGAGGGGAGATCACCACAGACCCATTTCTTAAATATGCTCTTTGTGACCCAAAATGCGTAGTTTCCATTTTTACTAAAAATTAAGTACTGCTCTATGTCCTAGGATCCATTTAGTGTATCTTATGCTATTGGTTAAATGTCAATTAATTTACAATTTTACTTTCTACATTCATAACATAAGGGCCATAGCGTCCCTGCAAACACCCTCATCAGATCTTTGCTGAAACGGATGAAGTTGTCACTTGTACAAAACCAACTTCACCATCCTAAATTAAGATGTCCTTACCTCCCCATTTAAAGACACACCAGTCAAACAGACCAGCAGATCACAAAAGCTGTTTGGCCTTCTGGCCCAGATAACGGAAGTCAAATGCTTTTCCCTAATCAAAGGCAAAGCATGGGACTCCCATTTGTGTTGCACCACGCAACACGGTTTCCAAGCAGATGGGGCCCAACTCCATTCTGCTTACATCATTCCAGCCAACCACAGATGGACTCAGCAATCCTATCTGATAAACATCATGAAGTGAACTCCATGATATGACCAATCCTCTAAAAATACTGCTGTTCTACCAGGGGGAGGGCCTGGGTGGGAAAGCGCCAGCATTTCTGCTCTAGCACATTTTAGTCTGGCCCTGCTCAGTTTTCAGCCTGTTCAGCATTATGAAACAGCAATCTCACATCGCACAATTAAATAGAAACCTCTCCTTCCTGCACGAGGTCATCTGTCATGGGGAGAACATGTATGAGATGGATCCCTTCCATGCTCAGCATCTCCAAAGAACCTGCAAAAGGACTTTGAAATCCCCTTTTTTCCCCCCCGAGTAGCCATTCCTGTATGCTTTCTGCTAACAACACAGCTTTTATGTGGGAGGACAGAGAATTGTATGCAGGAGGTTTGGGGAGATCAGGCACCAATTTCCATGCCCCTGTGAAACCAGTGGGAAATGTGCTGCTGGTGCTGCCAGGCATGATAGTGCTTCATCCCTTGCCCATCAGACCCAATACATTCCTCATGCTCTCTCCCCATCACATGCACCTATGCTGTTTGGCTCTTCATTTAATCTCAAAAGCAGCTGGGCTGAGGCTGCTGTGCCTTTTCTTGCACCACACTCCTGCCCCAGAGGCACAACCTTTCTACAGCTGTGACTGTAGGCAGCATGCAGCACCCATGGATGTCTCAGACTTTGGCAGACCTGGGAATTTTTCCCCACTTAGCATGCAGTATCAGTCATCCTACAGAATGCCCATTCCCTCGATTAAAACATCCATTTATTATCCCTTTCTGAACCCTGCAATCCATTCAGGGAGCAGTGCCACTTGCCAGGTATCATTCAACAGAAAGCCCCCATGGGCAGAGTGGCAACCATTTGATGTGTGCCCCAGCCCAGCATGTTGACTGTTGAGCCCAGTGAGGTGGGTTCACATGCACCCCTGCTCCTTGACACTTCTCCTCCCCATGCTTCCCTCCCTCCCTCCCCAGCAGCTGGGGCTGCATAGCAGCCCTGACACCAATCCCAGGAGGGATGCTGAATAATACCAGAGTCAGCAGTGAGAGCCGCCTCCTTGGCTCATCCCTGAGCCTTGCTCTGCCAAGACAAACTCAGGCTGGTCACAGAGGGCTCCTGGCAGCACAGTCAGGTGTGCTCCTCACTTAAGTGCATTTCCTCTTAGTGTAGGACTGGTAGAAAGAGAATTAAGGAACATTATTGCTGCCCCTTCCCTCTCTCAAGGAACCAGGTACTTCCCAGGTACCAGCCTGACACAGAAAGGATTATGAGATGTAATTAATGCCTGGCCTGTTTTCCAGGTCGTCTTTTTCTTCTTGGGGGAAAGGAGTTATGTGGTTGCACCAGCCCCGACAGTGCGATTAAAGTGCTGTTGTGTAGCCAAGCCTGGGGACGTTCCTGGAGACCAGCATCAGGCAGAGAGGCATGCTCCAGCCCAGGCTGGTGGAGCAGAGAGTAGTGCTCATCCCTAGCCTTTCTCTCCTGCTAGGCTGCACTGCAAGGGGGTGCCCTGAAACATGCATCAGGAGATGCAGTTTTCCCCATCTCTGCCCTAGCCCTTCCCCAAGGCATTGGCTTGGTTTTGGGGAATGTGCAACGTCACCAGGGAAGTGGAAACACCTGACTGGCAACAGTTCTTCAGGCAAAGATACCAAGGGTAGATAAGCTGTTGGGAATCAGTGGGAGCTATTTCTGAAGAAATAGGGATGGTGGACAGTGTATGGGGGCATGTAGACTGTCATCTGGAAGATGACAGGGCATGCAACTGTTCTTCTTTAAGCCCACCCTGAATCCATGGCATGATATCTTCAGAAAGATGAAGGTGACCTTGAGATGTGTTGGAGGATGTTTAAAAAGCTCAGGAGTAGGCAGCAATGGAAAATGAAAGTTTTCCTGAGAAAAACTCAGGGTATCAGCACAAAATCAGCCTATCTTTTGGGCAGGGGAGGTGGTGGTGCTGGTTGCACAGGGGCAGGTCAGGCTAGCTGGCAGGGAAAATCCCATGGCAGCGTAGGCTAGAGGCAGCCTCTGTCACACCAGGGAGATGTCTGGAGTTATTCTTCACCACATCTTCCAACTTCCCTCCCTATTTTCCCTCCATTGCTCCATATTTATTTTTTTTGTTTTGCAGCGAGGGAAAACTTCACCTGCATCAGCTGTCAGCTGCCCCGAGAGCGAAATGAGGCCAGTGAGGGATCTGCGGTGCTGGGAGGTTTTGGCACAGTGAAACCTGGGGGAAAAGGAGCATGTTGCAGCCCAGCCCTGAGGAGGGGATTATAATGCGCCTGTTGCGTGCAGGACTTGACGTCCAACGTAGTTAATGCCTCCTTAATCATTCATAAGCCACCCCACTCTGAAAGAGTAATAATAATGATAAAAAAACCCTCTTTAGTCTCTTTTGTTTTCCATTTTCCTGTTTGTAAATCCCAAGGCCTTCAACAAAATGCTGTCACTGCTGAGTGAACTTCAACTGTTAACCTACAAAGAGCCACCAATGATTATGCCTCTGAAAATAGATTTTATCCATTCCCTCCACTCTCCTTTACTGATCTAGACACAAATGCTTAGTGATTGTTACTTGGCAACCATGGTAAAAATGTACAGAGCCACAAGTGGCTACAAAGGATGAAACTGCTGTCATGAAATTTCCAAAATAAGTACTGTAATACCAGAACTCTTATGCCCAAGAGGAATAAATAAATCTTTTCATCCCTCCTTTTTTTTTTTTTGTTTTATAATAATTTAGTTTTTTATTAGTAAGGTGCTATTTTTTTACTTGCTTCTTTGTGACTCAATTCAGTTTATTTTGCGGCAGTGAGTATCACATACATTTCCATGCATATATGGGCACACAGCCTTTGGGAAACCACATACACACTCTCCTGAAGTCTATTCAGAAACACACAGCTGTAAAACAGTATGGGTGGGCAGGGACCTGTGGAGGTTTTTGGTCAAAGCAAGGCCAACCCCATAGCTAGGGCAGGGTGCTTATATATACCAATGCTCTGTATAGAGGTATGCATGTGCACATATACCATCTGGCACACTTTCCAGACTCTCAGAAGCAAGGCCAGAGCACAAGTTAATCCACCTGAGACTGCTTTAAACTAGGTATCACTGGTGCAATGAAAAGCTGGGATAGATTAACAGTAATTGATTAGTCAACAGCCTGAACCTACGTTGTCACGCGTCCAACTCACATCTCCATAAATCCATTCTTCTCCTATGGTTTAGCTTCTGTATTTAATGCTATGTAGCCCCATGGATTACAAAAAAAAAGAAAAAAGAAAAAAAAAAAAGATGTAACTTGTAGGAGATTCTTTTCCAGTTAATAAACACCTGAGCTTTAATCTTTGATAAAATATTTCATAGTGAGAAAATGTTTGTGTCATGGCTCTCATATGAAAAACTCTACGCTTTTTTATCTGATTGAAAGCTGTCCTTGTCAGCCTTTGATTAATACACGTTTCTCTGTTGGTCTCTCAATAAAGCAGGGAAGAAATTAATGTTTTTGCTTTGCTCAAAGGTCCAGAGGTTGGCCAGCTTCTGGACAGACTGAACTCCTCACGATCAGAGAGATCTAAAACCAGCATACACCAAGCTTAATTGTTCAAACAGGAGCCTCTTGAAGTTGTCTAACTTCTCACTAGGGAAATATTTAATTCCAGAGATTAAACACTCTGTCTCAGAGACTCAGAGGCAACTTGTAATGCTGATTAGCATTTGTTTCAAAGCCTTATTATTCACACAGTTCTCCTTTTAGGGAACGTGCTTCTTTCAACCTCGCTCATAAATCTGTGCCCACAGATCTGCTTTCTCCTGTGATCAATAGCCATTAGTTGCAATTTTTCCTAAATCTGAGTAGCAAGGGCATCCATTCCTCGCCAGACCAGTGCTAGATGGGATTAGAAATCTGAAATCAGATTCTCCCCAGTTTTCAACCCAGCCCAGACCCAGAGCCCTGCATTCTGTGCTGGTGCTTAAGCCAGGACAATGAACACAAGGAGGTTCTTGTCCATCCCTGACATGATCGCCCTGGCAGCAGGAAAGGCTTTGAGGGGGTTTCAACTCCTGCAGCAGGAATATCTGCTCAGCTCTGTTATGCCTTTCAGGGTGGAATTTAATCAGCAGTGTAGCAGCCTGCACCATCTCTTCCCACAAGAAAGGGCTTAGAAGGCAGGGTCACTTCTCTAGGACATTTGCAGGCTGATGCAGGCATGCATCAGTGCAGTGGACTGAATGCCCTGGTTTGCAACAAAAGAAGCCCTTCCTCAGTCTGTAGCTGCAAAGAAATGTAAAGTCCTGGTGGCAAAAGCTGTGCTGCATGTCCACATGAGGTCCAGAGTAGCTACCCATTGAAGATGCTCTCCGTGCAAAGACAGCAGTGCTTCTTCAGCCCATCACAGCCAGTGCTCTCTACCTGAACTCACTGGTATGCCCAGACTCCTCTATGGCAAAACTGGGCCCCTCTAGTATGGCCTGCACAAGGAAACCTGTGCACCCTAGATGGACTCTGGTCTCTGCTGACACCTCTGATGCACTCTGAAGTGCTGCATCTGCATCTCCTCAGCCTTCCTTCTGCAAGGTTTTGGGACCAGCACCCAGAAATCTCTAGGAGGCCCTTGCAGACAGTGAAATGGTGGAGGAAGCAGCTTAACTGTGTGAAATGAGATGATGCCAAATAAACAAGTTCTTCCCTTTTCTCTGGATTCATCTTCCCCACCAGGGCGTTCAGACCCTGAGCCAGGCAGGCTGTGGGACATGGCTACTCTGGTGGTGACAGCTCCAGTGTCTGGCCCACCTTGCTGGAATTTCATCTTAGGCAAAGCTGTGGGGGAGGCTTCCCAGTTCCCTGCAGTTGTTTCATGCCTCCTTCCCAGAGCCTTCGAAAAGCAACTGCCAGAAATCCCATGGGAACAATGAATAGCTGTGGGGATCACTAGCTCAGAGGGAGATGCTTTCATCTGTAGAAGAGCATGAAACAACACTGAGGAGTTAAAGAGATCCACACAAACAGGGTGAGTTTTTAACTAACCTGCCCAGGCCAGCGACAGAAAACTAACCTTGAAAAAACATACTACAAAACCACACACAATATTTTGCATATGTTTCCAGAAGCCTGTGTTCAGCTGGGCTCTAAACTCCCCCAGGAAACATTTCTGCTTCCTACTAGCACTTCAGAAACGGGTTTGGACACTGGCTTTTAATCGGTGAGAACTGCTGGGCCATATCAAATTTCCCATACTGAAAGGCTGATTTTTCACAAGTGCACTTTTAACAGATTCTTTCAAAAGAATCCCCTGGCCTGCAAAATTGCATCTGCTTTCTAAATGTACAGTGCAGCCATGCAGAGCTATGGGTGACTAATAGGTATTTAAGCTAGCTGTTATTTTCTTCTGTGAACAGTGGCAAACTACAAATGCTAATCATATGGGATTTCATTATCTCACCCGATGAAGACTTAGCGCTCCAGACAGCTGCTGTGCAGAGAGAAATCAAAATTCTGCTGCTCAAAATATAAGCCCTAAGTGAGGTGCTCTGAAGAGTGATGACCCAAACCCACCTCAGCAGCAATTCTTCAGGGTCAACTCGCTAGCAGCAGCTATCTGGCAAATTCCCAGCATGAGCAGTTTGTGGGTATTTATATGCTTTGATTGCAAAAAGAGGTGCCCAGCAGCAGGGCAGCGTGACCAGAGACACAGCATCTACCCTGACCCCATGGCCTTCTCAAGTGCTGTCTTGCCTCAAGCGAACGCCCTTATAATTTCACATCATATCCTCGGTGGCTTGGCAGCAGCTGCATTTCACGGAGGAGACATGCATTCAGAGAGCTACATGTCCACAGAAGCGCCTATGGGTAGGAAAGGAAAGACACTCCAGATAACCTTAACTCTGCACAAATGCATGTGATCGTACATCTGAAGTTCAGTGTTCACGTACTACATTTCCAGCAGCCAAATGCAATAGTACTGCCTGCATAAATAGTTCTGACCACACAGGAACAGGTCCTGAGACAGCGCGCGTAAAACATTCGTTTTAAACCACTTCCACACTGAGTTGCCATCACTGGGAGCAGTCTGAGCTCAGCACCACTTTCAAGATTCAGCCACAACTAAAAACCATTTTCTGTCCGACAGACAATCTTGGCATAAAACCCAGGCCCTGTCCACCCCTGCTCTGCACTCCAGGCCCTGTCCACCTCTGCTCTGCACTCCATGGCAGACAAACAGTAGGAAAACTGAGATATCGTTCTGTTTTAACAGGCAGTAAAAGGGGCCATTTCTGTGAGATTTTAGAAGATTGGGTTTTGGTTTTGTTTTGTTTTCTTTTCCCCAAGACCTGGAACAAAACAAGGTTTCCTATTTTAATCCCCCAAAAGCTGATGACTTCTCTCTTTTGAGGTCAATACAGTTCTCCGCCTGCTAGCAAGTGACAGATTAAACCAGCCACCTTCACTGTGGTTCTCCAGTCTAGGAGCTTTTTGAATCACAATGAGACAGGCTACTTGCCAATTCACTTTTAAATAAAAATGTGTCTTTCAGCAGAGCAGGCGGACAACTGGGGAAATGGCAGCCTCCTCTGCCTCCTGCACAGTACTGGCAACTGGTGGCTTGGGCATATCACACTAGGGCGAGAGGCACAGCAGCTGGGATGCGGCAAAGGGGTAACCAAGGTACCAGTGCTGGTGGGGCTCTTGTGTCCACCTTCTCATTCCACCTCTCCATCCTGCTCCCATTTGGCTCATCTCTGCCCTCTTCTCTGACTCAGCTTCCAGCTCTCTTAGGGACCAGAATCCCAGTAAGCCACCAGGGCAAGCAGCACAGCAGCAACCATCAGCAGGAGGGGACATCTGCTTAGCTTGGGCAAGTGAGGATCAAGTCCTCTCAACAGCAGGGCACAGACACAGTAACCTGTCTAAACACCCATGTGCTTTCTCCATTGCCCTGCTTCTCTCTCTCCATACCTTTTCCTCCCCCCCTCTACTGAAGAACAGGATAAGTCCAGACAGGGAGCCTAATAACCTGCCCCCAGCCTACAATAAGCATAGCAGCCCTTAAATAACTTAGTAGGTAGAGAAGCAGAGTGAGGCTGGATGCACCATTGGTGAGCAGCAGTGCTTCAAACTCTGCCAGTTACCAGAAGAAATCGATTATATTTTAACAGGCGTTATGACTCCCTCCTCCCTTTCAAGAGCCCAGTGGCAGCCCAGCAGTCCACCAGGCTCTGGCCAAGGCTAGTTTAGCAATTTATCTTTGTGTCTGGGACAACATCCTAAAACGGGTGATGAGTTGCCTCAACCTCTGTGGGCAACCTGGGACACATTTGGGACACAGGACAAAAGGACGTGTCTCAATGGCTTTAAAACTGCTCAGAGATAAAGAAAAAGGTAGAGGCAGGAGGTGTTGGAAAGGCAGTTGCTGTTAGAGGAGCCACGGGAGGGATTAGTTTGCATAATTCATTCCCGCACTTCAAGGGGAGCTCAGGACCCAAAGTCTCCTCTTGCTGAAGTTGCTTTCCTCTGCCGGTGTGCAGCAGGGACATGATCAATCATGGCCACTGCAGTTCCTCAGAGACACTTCCAAGTGATCCGCTGAGTGGAGATGAATTAGAGATGGTCGCAGTGGAACTGTGGGGTGCCCAGGTCTCTCTCCCAGGCTCCTGCAGCCACGGAGCTCTATCCTTACTATCCTCTCAACCACATTTCCTGAGACAGATGGGATCAAGGAGATAACACTTGTACATAGCAGCACCGGTCCTGATAACAAGCTATTAACAAGAGGCATTTTCAGACAGTACCACTTTTAACAGGAGACTGACATCTGTGGAGTAAATAGCATAAAGCAGATAAACCCCAGGTGTTTCTCTCTCTGTACAAAGTGTTGCTCACAGGCACAAGGCAGTGTCTGCACTGCAAGCCACATGCTAGAAAACTCAAGCCACATGGTCTGATCCAGCACATACCACCTCTGTCTCAATCCGTCTGTGCCTCAGTTTCCCTTACCTCTCTGATGATACCAGTTGGACTTTGTGAAGCACCTGGAGACCTCTGAGCTAGAAGTGCTGCAAAAGACTCTAGATGTTGCTGCAAACTGCTGAGATGTTCCATATTTACGCTGATGGCTTCCTTGGGTTAAGTAAGGGATGTGGATAGTAGCACAACCAGCTGGGATTTGGCCTTCAGAGCCTAAACATGCTCTGGATTTCTTGTGTGACCACTTCAGTCCTGTTGGTATCATCTCTCTTTCTGTAAGCAGGAAGAAATGCTTTGCTAGTCTCATCCTTGTGCACAGTGCACTCCCTGGGGCTGCAGCTGCTCTTCACTCTCAGCTTGTCCAACCGTCTTGGTCTCAAGAAGAAAGTCCTGAGCTGTGACGCATTCCCTCTCAGCTCTCTTTGGAGCCTCAGCTCCTGCAGTGAAAGGATGGGAGAGCTGATGTGCCCTTTGTTCCCACCAAGGGCAAAGACCACCCCATCTTGCAAGCACCTGCTTGTGACATCGTGGCATCTGTGCAGAGGGAGGCTTCCCCTATTGGGGCAGTGATCCCCAATGCCAGCTGTTTTTTACTGAGTTGCTATTTTTACTGAATGTTTCTGCAGATCACAGGACTTTCCACTCTGCCTCTGCCCAAGGAGCAGCTG